>JAINUG010000326.1:0-157500 GCA_029706075.1 Aldrovandia affinis
CAACTGAGCCACAGAGAACCATATGGACAGAGAGAAGATGGAGGCAGACACGGTGAAGATGGAGATTGGTTGTGAGAGGGAGAAGGAAGTGCTACTGAAGGCATGCACTATGGAGGAGGAGCAGATGGCAAAAAGAAAGGGAAAGATGCTTCCAATGGTGGCATTCTTTAAAAGGACGAGGAAAGAGGACAAAGCTGGGCCGAGCTGCATTTGGGGGGGGCAAAATACCATTAAGAAATACTATCAACCAATGTTTGTTTTTCAGTTAAGAGGATATATCCAAATATGTAATAAGCCTGGCTATCACGACTTAAACTAATTTAAAGATGAACTTGATGCCCAGTTCCGATTTCTTTGGCCGCCTGTTTACATCTACTTTTAAATGTGACCTATATCCGATACCTGCGTTTACATGGTTTATACTTGAAACCCGCATGCGTACACGAGGGTTTGGTTACCGATACGGAAGTGAACAACAACCACACCGGCACAGCCATACTGTATGTGGTCTTATATAGAAATGTAACGAGCGCTGGCTAATTTAAATGCCAATTTAAGTTTTATATTTTGAAACATATTTAAAGACGCAGTATGTAGGATTTATTTAATTTATTTATTTAAAAGGGATAGCACATAGTAATCAACATATCCGCAAAAAGCTGAAGTAGCTTGCAAATGACCCTGACTTGATGCATGCTTTTGTAGACCCCGTTCGAGTGACATTTTCCAGTTTGTGAATCGGGTAGAGACGAACACATTATCCTTAGCGTTAGCTGCGGGGACTACTAAAAACACGACTGGGAAAACAAAAGCATGCATCTTTGTTGATGGAGTATTCACGCCAGTGTCTGGACTGATACCAAGCGGCTTGAAAGCATCTCTCCCTACCACAAATTAGTCGGCGGGGGTATAACTTTAAAAGTGGTCGACTTTCCGCGTTTCGGTTTAAGTCGTCGGCGACATTAGCAGCGCGACTGCTGCAAGGTTGACCAGCATCATTAGCCCCGCCGCTAACGTTATCGATAGCGTTACCAGTAGGCCTACTACAACCATCATCATTATCAACACTCTGTTCTGTGGTTTAGGGTGGGTTTGGGCTAACGGGGCTGCTACTAGGGTCTGTAGATTTCGGCTTGGAGAAATAACAAACGTGAATAATTTATCACAAAAATGAATTGCCACACCCCAAAGCACGAAACTAAATAAACAAGACGAGTTTGTTAGCTATGATGCTAGCTATCGATTGATACTTATGTAACTGAGTTGTAACTGGTTCTGCCCGCAGCGAGTTTCTAACTCAGGATCTTTGACGCGATAAGAGAGCGATTTAGATTGCTGAGCTAAAAGACTCAAATCTGGAACTCCGGGAACTAATCGTACTCTTATCCACGTCACTCTCTGCAGCGGGCGCTCACATACCAGAGCCCATCCGCTACACTTAGCATGGCAATTTAGCTAGCTAGCTGTACGTTAGTTAGCTCTGTACAAAAAGTCGTGCTGACTGTTTTGTACATTTGTATTACTGAATTATATGGGGAATAAAAAAAAAATAAAAAAAAAAAGAGACACTGTAGTTAATATGCAAATCGCCAGGGTGGGCCAAGCTTGTGATTGGTTATCACAAACCAGAAAAAACAGAGGCTTTCACTCTCCGGTAAATAAACGTTTACATAAGTTATATATATTTAAATATATTTGGCTTATAATGAAAAGAAAATTATGTCAAAGAGTATTATTTATTTGCACTGCAGTCTACAGGTTCTTACATAATATGTTTAGACAAGGAAGTATATTTGAGCTCTCAAGGGTGGTCTAATTATTAATGTACAATACATGTAATTCAATCCACACAATCCCCACGTGACTTAACTTGAAAAATGTAATAACTGGTCACAGGTCACTGTGCGCTTTCATGGAGTTCCATTCACATTTGTAGAAGGGAAGCTTTGGTTTCCCTCCAGTTTACTCTGTTAACTGGGCAGTCAGAAAAGCCCCATCGTTTAAGGTTTTAACCAATTCTTCAGAATAAAAACATAATGTTCATAGTTTTCAGATTTCTTAGTTCATTTAAAAATTTTTAAACAGAATTTACAGTTCATGTTGCTTGGTTGGTTGCTTACTAGCTATTAGTATAAGATGACTCATGTATTTAAAAATAATAATAATTTCATAGTTTTTCCCGTTTTTCTCCCAATTAGGTGGGCAGTTGTACACTATTGATTCAATTTAACTCTCTGTTACATAAATGTTTACATAAATTATATATATTTACATATACATTTGGCATTGGCAGTCCCTTACAATTTCATTAAATTCAGTGTGCTATCTAACCAGGTGAAGAGAATAACGCACACCCTTTTCTCATTGCCACCTTGTCTATGAAACAGTGGAGCAATACCATACAATCATTTGTCATTTATGTTGTTTACACCATGGAAAGGATTAATTTACTTTGTGCCAATGTCAATACAAATTTATAGTTTGAATCATGAAATCTGTAAAATACTTGATGTTGATATTGTGCATTCCTAAACTCAAACTGCATATGAGAGTGGAGATTTAGAGTAACAGACAGTAAATTATGAGGGTTGTTGTAGGTTTAGAATACATACTATGATATTCAGTTCAGAGTAGACACGTGGCTATACTGTTCTCTGCTGCTGCTAGTCCTAATCTGTGACATCAGATCCTGTCTGTGAGCCAGGCCACGCCCCCCTTTGGTTAATCTCAGTTGTGAGAATATATTTTATTATATAATTTTAATATTTTAATATACAGTATTATAGTCAGGGCTGTTTAGCAGCATTATTCCCCCACTTTACAATAGCTGGGCTGCAGCATGCTCTGGCACAATCTTTTAAACATTTTATACCTGCTATGTCATTCACACTGTCATGCAGATTTAGCCTCCCCTGATATCACACATTTTTCTTTGTCTCTAAATATTGCCCTCATAGCAGATGAGCACTTGATTGTATGAGGTGGAAAAACAAGACATCTGGTCATGTAAAAAACAAAAACGACAGTTCTTTATTTACCAACAATCTGGAAAATATGCAAAGCACGACAACAGACTGGTTGCAAACAATTGTAAAGAAGTAAAACATGAATACGTGAGACGTTACATAAATCGCCTTTACAACAAGCAAACAATAGCTGCTAATGATTATCTTAAATAATTCACATAACAATACTTTTTTTTTTTTTTAATAAGATAAAAAACGATCAAAAAAGGTTTTACTTCTGGAGAGTACTCAATCTAGAATATATGACTGTAATAGTGGTACAAAGTTACACCAAAGGGTTCAAGTTGCATCTACAGTTTATTACTCCTCATAGGTTGACATTGGCTTCTTCGAGGCAGGCGGAGAGAAAAACATCCCTGATGCAGCCAGGTGTTCTACTGACATCCCAAAGCATTTTGGTTTTATTCTCAGGGAGAGGGTCTGTCTATCTGTGTGTATGTGTGAGTGAGTGTATGTGTGCATTTTTGTGAGTGCATGCGTGCCTCTGTGTTTCTGTTTGTGTGTGTATGTACCTTGTGTGTGCATGCGTGCCTGTGTGTGTGCATGTGCATGTATGTGTTTTTGTGCATGTGCATGTATGTGTGTGTGTGCATGTGCACGTATGTGTTTTTGTGTGCGCGTGCGTGTGTGTGTGTGTGCATGTGCACGTATGTGTTTTTGTGTGTGCAAGCGCGTGTGTGTGTGTGTGTGTGTGTGCGTGTGCCTGAATGTGTGTGTGACAACCCTCTGAGTGCACTGGCTCCCACAGTTCAGCTCCGCAGAGTGTGTTGAGTGATCTCCTGCTGCAGGGGGCGCTGTTGAGACCTTCAGAGTGTGGAACTCTGTTGAGAGGCTGCAGGTGCAGGTGTAGCAGCCTATGGGGGTGCTGTGCAAACACAAGTCCTCCACTAGTGGGAGAGAAGAAGAACGAAGCACCCAAGCTTTTGGTTGTCTCCGGCCAACCACTGAGGGTCAGAGATATCAGGTAAACATGCAGAACTCTGCAAACGGCAACACACACGAGTTTGACATGAGAAAGCAGTCAATTCCTCCAACTGTGCAGGGAGTGTATCCCTTTCATTGCAGTCTAAAGGGGGTATTAACAATAAAACAAAAGTAAAAAGTAGGGAGGTCTAGTGTTATTTCCTGCAGACTCTCCATATTTAATTAAATTTAAATTTAAATAAGCAATAACCTCTGAGTTTCCTGACACTGCCAAGACCCAACATGACCACTCCAAACCAATGTTGTTTTTTTCTGTGAACTACATTTTTACTTCTAGTTCATCTTTTTTTTGTATAGATGTTTTTATACCCGAGTCTTTGTATTATGTCCCACTGATTGTTTACAGTCGAAAAGCACCATTTTTAGCAGCCAATTTAGTTTCCTTTTTTTCCCCATAAATGTATTTCTTTCCTGCCATTCTACTCCTCCTGCTGTTCATCTGAAGTTTTTCCAGGATCATTTCTTTATTAAAAAAACACACAAAAAAATCCCCATTACGAAGAACGGCAGGGGAACCAGGTGCTTTATGGGGGGGGGATGTGTTCGGAGGAAGGGGTGGGTCCAGGGGGGAAGTGGAGGCAAGCAGTCTCCAGAGCACCAGTGTGTCTTCCCTGAGGTGACCCCCCTCTTGTATGGCCATGGGCCGGCCCCGTCGCCAGGGGCGGGGTATAACAAATGGTGTCTGGATCAGTGGGTGGGTATCAGAGTGGGGGAGGGGTAGGAGGAGGAAGAGGGTGCCGGCTTCAGGAGATGTCCCCCCCCCTTACTCCTGAAGTTGCCCTCTGAGCTCTGGTGGGCTACTTTCCCCGCTCCTTGGCATCCTGGGACAGTGGGAGGGAAACCCGGTATGGGAGGACGCCCGCGCGCTTGTCCCGATAGAACCCAGGAGACGCGGTGCCGTACGGGCCGTCCCCTGACCCGAGGTCAGGCTCTGTTGGAGAAAGAAGAGACGGGCTGTACTGGAGCCGTGGCCCGAGAGGGGGAGACGGAGAAGAACACTGTGGGTCTGACATGGTTGGCCCCCGCATCAGAGCGTTCCCTGAACAAGTGCCACCTCAAAACAACCACAGGTTCACTGCAGGTCCGTTTGTCTTTGTCTCCATGCCAGCCCAAACTACAGCGTTGAGCCAAAATAAGCAATCTCTCAGTTATGAATGATATGAATAGGAAAATCATATTATAGTTATTGGCCAGGGTTGCGGTCGATTCCATTTCAATTTAGCCAATGCAGGAAACTAACTGAGATTCAATTCTGAGATTCAGAAATGCCCATCATTTCCTGAATGAACTACACTGAAATAGAATTGATCCCAACTGTTATTTTGCCATATCATTCCTAATGCAAAAATATAGTAACATCACAGTCAATAAATGTAGTAACAAGGTCTTTGACACATGGCAGAGTGATGGCTGATCAGAAAATGAATCTGTGTAAGCTGTTCGAAAGCCTGTGGTTCCTGAGCCATGGAAGGCTATGGCTATAGCTAACCATGCCAGACCTGGGTGAAATACGTACTTGAAATAAAGTACCCATACAGCACCCAAAATACTGAACACTCCAGCAGATCCCTGAGAATTTCCAATTAAACATGTTACTAACCAAAACCTACAATCATATGAAAGAATATTTGTGAAAGATTGTTTATTTTAAAAGTGTCAGTAAATTTAGGAATTTTACTGGTGTATAGATGGTTAAAATATTTTACCCATTTACTTTAATGGTTTAAAGTATTTGACCCAGGTCTGCCCCATGGTTACCCAGGGGCTCGTCAGCTCAAACAGCTTAGCCAAGGTCCAGTCATTTCAGGTTGACTAACCAAGGTCCAGTCATTTCAGGTTGACTATCCAAGGCCCAGTCATTTCAGGTTGACTATCCAAGGCCCAGTCATTTCAGATTGACTAACCAAGGCCCAGTCGTTTCAGGTGGACTCAGGTAGGGACGGGAAAGAGCGGGACCCAAGGAGAGTGCGGTTACCTGGCCAGATGATGGCTTCCAGCAGAGTCACCCTGCGAGCCAGAAGCTCCAGGTCGGCCTGCATGTCTCGGAACATCTGCAAGCTAACGTCCTATTGGAGATCGAGAACAGTGACAAGGGGAAGGGAGGAGCCGTGCGCCGCGCATCGCCTTCTCCCCGTACCCCCCTTCCCCCCTGTCTTGAGGGTGTGGGAGGGAGAAGGGGGGGGCCCCAAAAATAAAAACCCCCGCCCCACCTGACCCCTGCCTAAACGTGAGCGCTAGCCCCCCCTACTCACCATGAATACCGATCATAGTCTCGAGGATTAAAACCCTCTCGGCTAAGATCTTCAGCGCCTCTCGGATTTGGTGTATCCCGTCCCCCTGTGAAGATAGATACAGCCGTCAAGGTATGGGGCACAGCCAAACAAGCGCTCGCCAAGGTGCACCCTCTCTCCCTCTTTTTTTGTCAGTTAGAGGGTTAAAAAAATAAACAGCCCACCGGATCCCCCGCCCCGCCCCACACCACCCGCCCCGCCCCATCTGCTGGCTATCCCTCCCTCCCTCCCCCTGACTCTCTCTGGCCATGCTGCAAGACGAGGCCGGGCAAACGGCATGCACATCGCAGACCAGTCAAGACTCAAGGAGGAAAACGGCACTGAAATAAAATGAGATTAGTCTCATTTGGGCCGTCTGCATTCCAACTCAGAGGCTCTTGTTAGGGGCAGTCGACTGGACAGAATCAGGCCGGCCACCTAGGTGGCCAGCAAGCTTTTCTGCTTCTTACTGTGTGGGAGAATATTTCGTATTTATCCCTAAGAAAGTCTGTGTATTGTTGATTGTGTAACTATAGCTCATGGCCTCATAACAGAGGAAGCTGGTGTGGTGTCCTTGCATTCAAGTTTTGGGTCATGACACAACAGAAGATATTGTCTGCATTATTCTATCTTTTCAAAACATAATTGTGGGAGGTTGGAGGTGTTTGGATGCTATTATACAAGCCTTGCTCACATTAGCTGCTCGGCTGTCTTTCACAAAGGGGAGTGCACAAAAAGAAACCAATAACCTAGATTTGACATGAGAATTTTAACTTTTTTCCCCAAAGGAATCTGGTCCATGCAGTTCAATTCTATTCAATGAATGAAAGCCTACAGTTGTATTATAATTTATGGCAGACCTCCCAGTGCGTGACAGAAAGCGGTCATCTCTTTAAATGTAACAGCTTTTTGAACTTATGAACTATTCCCTTTGGACTCGACTAGCGACATGTGAAAAATGTCACTACGTAACAACCATTTGGACATGTAGACCAGTCAATAACATGATCAGAGGTGTTAATGAGAGTGCGCGAAGAACCTGCTGATATCTGTGACTATGGTGCGTAAAGAGGTTCCTGACTCCACTTTTAAACAGCATGGCCACTAATTCCACATCAGCCCTTTAGGCATTTAGCCGACGCTCTTATCCAGAGCGACTTTACAATTGACATTTCTTTACATACAATGCAGTTTTCCACCGCTGAGTTACAAGCCCAGTTCCCTTATACTACACTGCCGGCCTCCAAACGAATTCATGGAAGGATACCACAGGCAGCACCCCTGAATCTCCCATTAGTCTCCCCTGAAGTTCTGATGCTCACCGTACAGTGCTGAAGTTAATGACAGGATTAGGATTTTTTAGGTAAGAGTGGGGATGCAGTCAGACCGTGGGGGGTGCAGTCAGGAATTAGATATTGAGAATCAGAACCTGAAGGAGACTTTTGCGAAAAACAAGGGGTTTTTTTCCCCCTGTGGTATCTGTATTTTGGTTTTGGTTTTTAATTTGTGGCTGCTGTTTCAAAGTAAAACCAGAATATTTGTGGATGGCCAAAAACTGTGTTTTGGAGACTTGCAGACCAGGAGTGACCACAAAGTGACAAGGAGAGGCTTTTCCTGGTCATCTAGGGGAGTGGATTACCAGGATTCAGAGAAAGAGGTAGCAAAGGTGTTGGTTAACGAGAAAACAGGACAAGTGAGACCATTGTGGAGAATTTAAATAGCTAAAATGTCTTTTAAAAAATAATAATAATAATGTTAAATCACAGGCTGCTTCATTATTGGTATTGGGCCTAATTGATAAATTACAATCCTTGAAGTAACACTGGTACTTGTCCCATTTATCCCTGTGATTTATGTAAGGTACAGAGAGTTTGCAGCAAAGACATTCCCAGGCAGCACATTGGCTTATAATGGAACCATGCAGCCATGCATTGTGGGACACTGGAGGATAGCTGTATCCATTCACATACCCCCCCTCGTCCCACCCCAGGACCCACCACCACTGTCCCCACAATATACACACATGAAGCATTTGGCATATACATTCCCCCGCACAAATTCATGGGTGGAGCGATGTAGGGCTTTGTATAATCTCAACTCTCAGCATGGCTTGTGTGACGTATGGTGACAATCCCAAATTCTTCCAGTGGGTGGTGCCATTTTCTTTTCTATGCCTTTTCAGTTTAAAGTTGGAAATCAGCACTGGGTATTGACAACTGTGATATACGTCAACTAAACAGAAAACTGAACTGTCGGATATTTTGATAACTGAAATAAAATGTTCAGGCTTGTGTTTTAAGTGGAAATGCTTGGTTGAGACCCACCCCACTCATGTATATTTTAACTATCACCAGCACGCTGTGTATATGAGTGCATGTGTATGCAAGTAGGCGTACATGAATGCACGTGGAAGTATATGCCAAGTGCAGAGGCTCGGAATGTGACTGTGAATGGTAGCCATGGAGACAGCTGCTTGCAGAGGGAGCCAGACAGCTTTAGGGTCAGACAGGACAGTGGTTTTTAAGGGCAGCAGTCAACAGCGGCCCTAAGGACCAACAATCATCACAGAAACATTGACAAAGTATGCCAACTACATTCGCACATGTGAAATCTCAACTTCGGACATCATCAGAAGACTGTGATTTGATGCACATATGAAACAATGACTCACAGTATTATCAATGCATTTTGCACGTGTGTACAATAAATTACTTCAAAGGTTATACAAATTCTATAATTTCTTGGGTCAGTGCTGAATTTCTCAGATAATCAACAATGGTGGAGCTTCCAGTGGAGATTTTCAGCATTATATTTTCAGTGTATACAAAGACATAAAGATATGCCTTTTAAAATATTTAGGCATTTTAGATGACAACTATGGAGCCAAAACCAATTGTGGTCTACGGAAGCTTAGACAAGACTCTTAGACAAGCTTTTACATTTCCAATGGATGCTCCACTAAGATCTTTTAAGGCCTATCTTTTCAATGCAAAATGCTTCAATCGCTGACATGAAAAGTCTACACATGATGAAACTGGATACTGGACATATGGACATGGCAGGAATAAAGCAATGAGCAGTAATTGGCATTGAAATTTCCTTACGTCCATTTTCTAGCATATAAGAAAGAGGCAAAAGAAGAAAGAAAAATCAATGAATAAAGACAATCTTCTATACGAAGAGGACATTTTAGTGTATTCATAAAATGACGGGTTCGTTGGTTCTCCATCACTCAGTTTTGGGGCTGACACCCGCTCCCCACCCGCACCACGGACAGGTCTTTGACACCAGATACTGCAATATTTTGAAAGGTGCCTGGGGTCCTGCTAAAGCAATCTTACCGGCAATCCTTTTTCCCCTGGCTCCCCTTTTGGCCCTGACGCACCCTGGGGGAGACACAGAGTGAAGTCAGGCAACTTTGCACACGGCGCGCAAAGATTAAGACCGGCTGGAAGTTGCTGGAAAGAGACACACTGCTTAAACCAGCAACACATTGACAGCACAATCGCTGGCATTGTCAGGAACGCAACAGTGCTCTTTCGGCACATAAAGAGTTTGCACGGCGTTTCGTGAAAGTGGACCTAAAACTACATTAAGTCAAAATGTGAGATCCGTCCACATTTTGACACGTGTGTAAATACCCCAGTGTCCAGTCTGCTGTCATGTCACAGACAGACAGACAGACAGGGTGGCAGCTTACCGGCTCTCCTCTGAACCCCCTTTCGCCCGGATATCCCAATGGACCCTGCAAAGTCAAAGTGGGGATTTAATGAGCTGTTTGGGTATTTGGCTGGGGAGGGGTCATGGGGGCGCTGTTTGTGACCCGCTGACAGTACTTACTCTCTCCCCCCGATCTCCCTTTGGGCCCCCCGGACCCCGGATCCCAGGGGCCCCTGGCTTGCCCTGCATAGAGAGAGAGAGAGAGAGAGAGAGAGAGAGAGAGAGAGAGAGAGAGAGAGAGAGAGAGAGACAGAGACAGAGCACACGGTCATGCTGGGAGATCCGCTTTTCAGGAGGCACCATGGAACAGAACTGTCCTGTGACTGTCATCCTGTCTTCAAAATTTTGATCCAACCCCCCCCCCCATGCTGCAGGCCCCTCCCTTCTCACCTGTTTGCCCCTTCCACCCCACCCCCACAACCCAAACCCCACTTACGTTCAGTCCTGGTTGGCCAGCACGTCCAACTGGGCCCACAGGACCCGGGGGCCCTGGATGAGAGGAGACAAATAATGACCGCCTGACCATCTCTCTTTAAGGTCATAGTTTTCCTTACGCTTTTTAAACTCTCTCCTACAGGCTTACAGGAGGAAATCAAGCTGCATGGCAATCGATACGCATTTCTTCAGACATTAAAACTGCTTATCAAGGGTCCTTTAGATGAAGTGTGCCGAGCTTATACCTCTCTGCAATAGGCCTGGTGAACTCAATAAACCCACACCTTTTGGGGGTGTAACCAATATTTTTTGACCAATCGCACCATTTAGATGGAGGCGTGCCTAATATGAAGACAGCGATTCAAACTGGAAAAAAACGTCCGCAAACCACCCTCTGAGAATCTGTCCAAGCTGCCACGTCTCTGGCGTGTGCCGATTGCTGCTGCAGTAAGTGCTGTCCCCAGACAGTAAGGCCAGAGTGTCTTTAGACCTCTTGAGATCTGGGCCATCTGGGATCCAAGACTAGACGCAGAGAAACGTAACAACTGGGAGAATGAAATGGGCAGCTTGTCCGAAACGCGGACAGGCAACCGGGTTGGATGGAGGACGGACAGACTGACCTACAGGTCCGGACGGTCCGGGGGGCCCCGCTGGCCCTGGAACCGGGACCCCCTGTGAGTCCAGGAAGGTGTTGGAGAGGAGGGGGTCTCTGCCCTGACCTGACGGAGGGAGGAGACGCACTGAGTCAGGGAAGGGCTGTATAATCAGCAACACAATGAGCATACAGTCAGGAGAACTGTGGTCCCCTTCACAGACATGCTGCCGATCACCACCACCAGATGACGCAGCTATACCACAAACGGCTCCGGCTGCTTCACATTCCCAGCCCAACGAACACGAAATACCTCATTACAAACAGATCGACAAGGGAATATATTATGGATTATTGAATGTGAAAATGTTATGCTTGCTGCCACATTGTTACATATTTAAAATACTATGTTTTCTCTTTCGTATTTTCATTTATTTTATGTTTTTCAAATGATGAATGAAGTTGGAGGCCGCTCCTCGCCTGCTTTTGCGACGCTCTTTGCTTTTGGTTGATGGGGCATGCTCGATCTCGGTGGTGACTGACAGGGGAAGAGTGGGGACGAGGCACAGGGAGGGGAGTGTGGGAGCGTGCGGCGGTCAGTGGTGTCGAGCTGACAGGAGGCTCGGTCTAAAATATGACGCTCCGGTCATGATGGAGTGTCTCGGAGGGAAGAGGAGACAGATAAAGCCTGTCAGCGGGACACATCCTCCGGCTGCCAAACTCATCCTGATCCCTGCCCCGCGCTGCTAACTAGCCCCGGAGGAGAGATGCCATTGAACCAACCAGTCTCTCGCTCTGGTGTTCTCTGTGTCTTTGCTTCTCAGATTCTCTCTGTACTGTTGTCTCTCTTTCTTTCATACTCTCTCTCTCTCTTTCTTTCTCTCTCTCTCTCTCTCTCATCTCTCACACTCTATAGTGTTCTCTCTCTCTGGTTTTGTCTCTTTCCCTGTCTCAGGCTCTCTCTCTCTCACTATCTTTTTCACGGGTTCTCTCGCTCTGCTTGCCTACGTCACTCCCTACAAACAGAACTCTCTCCTTTAGGGCCGATATTGTTGCAACATTGTTGCACGGTAGGATTTCGAGATGGAAGCGCGTTATTTCGGCTCTCGCTTGCGGTTACTGTTTTGGGTCAGTTGTTACCTAACGCTTTGTTAGTCTGTGATTTCTGCTTCCAGGGGACATAGCTGTCTCCCACACAATCTGTCAGAGATGAGCAAGCACAACAGTTTTACACACTGTACATGCATTCTTATAACTCCCACGCTCCAGAGTCCATACACCCAACCCCCCTCCCCAAAAAAAACATAACAGAGGCCCATGTGTGCAGGCTTGTCGGGAGCACGGGTCCCAAACACTGTATGCTGGCCCCTGGGTTCTTCCCCTCAGCAGGGGAGGAAGGGGTGGGGGAGGGTGGGGGCGCTCCTCCCCAGATGGGGAAAGCCACTGTTTTTCAGAGGAAGCCGGCCCCGCTGACCTCTAAGCCTCTAATTTGGCCCCCTTTCCCAGGTTGAAAGGGTTCAGAGTTTCTGAGTCAAGAGGGTTCACGGCCTAGTCCTTCCCACAAAGCCTCAGCCCCCATCCCCCACCACCCCTCCCCCAGAACACCTGCACCTGTTCTGTCCTCTTTGTGGTGGCCTCACCTCAAATCCAGACAATGAAAAGATCGAGGCCTGCCCACTGACCCCCCCATCCCATATCCCTGGATGAGCCCTCACCCCCGTCTCAGCTGTTTGAGGTCAGCACATCTGGAAGAGTTTGAGTGACGTCAGCAGGCCTCGCTGGTCGGACAGGTCTTTTCCCAGCATGCGACATGACGCTCCAGAAATTAAGACGTCGAACCAATCAAAAAATTATTTCAGCTTTCTTCCCTTTCGACCCTCCTCGATTTAAAGTTGGAAGTGAAAAAAGGAGCCGTGCACATACAGTATTCTGTTCACGTGGCAGAACTGATTGAGCCATCCCCGTCCCCTGAGATCCAGCACCTAACCACAACCAGGACCACAGACACCCCCACAGAGTCAAATATTTCTTTCAATGTATTTTCTTCTTTTTTTCCAGCGAAGCAGCATTTTTCGTGGCAGTCACACACCGCGGCATGTGGTTCCTAGTTACTTTATTAACGCAGAGCTGGGAACTCATTGATTTTCTTCCCCTGTTTTATGGAGCGGCCGCTGTTAGCCGGTGGGGCTTCTGGCTCCCCTGCCAGAACGGTGACATCAGACCGGACCACCCACTAGACCAGCCCGAGCCTCTTCCCACCGAAACCTTTGTCTGTGGGTCCATCTCAGAAGGAGCCCACCCGTGACAAATTGACTCACTGAGGAGTGAGGTCATTTCCTGCTCTTTGTCCCAGAGACCCCCCATCGTGAGGAGGTGGGACGGCCCCCGTTTCTCAGGGTGTTAAAATTTCCGCGGAACTGCTGTCGCTCAGCACTGCTCTCCTTTCTCACCTGTGGGGGTGGGGGTGGGGTGGACAGGTGAGGAGGCTGCTCATCAGGTGCACTGCTTTATGACCTGACACCTACACACTCGCCTGTCTAAATTGGCCCCCGATAAAAATGGACACTTTTGCATACAAAGGCTTCGGCGGAGAAGCACACGAAGGCCCTCACGGACCATGGCCACAGCTGGCTCCCTTACCTCGATCTGGAGGAATGCCAAGGTCTGGGATACGGGCACTGGCAGGGGCCGGGGCTCCGGGGGGCCCAGGGGGGCCGGGAATGCCTGGTAGACCCCTCTCCCCTGGGAGGCCTGGTGGACCCTGAGGGCCTGTAGGACAATCATCGTCAGATCACCAAATGTTTACCACCGCTAATAAAATACACATGAGCATCGATGGCGGAACAGTGATAAAATAATAGCGATGGGTCACAGAACAAGCGCGGTAGCTGTGCAAATTTCCTGTGATGCTTCAGAACAGGGGGGCGGGGGTGGGGGCTTATTTTATTTTTGTGCTCTGCTGCTTGCAGACTTTCGGTCGGAGAGCAGCCCAGCGCTATTCAACGAGGGGAGAGGCTCAGTCTGAACAGAGTGGACAGTTTTGGGTTTCACGTCGCCCCGCTGCACCAGGCTTCAACAAGGCAGAGATGGAAAACCCAGATTGGGGGAAATTGCACCTCCCAAATATTAGAAGAATCAGGGAGAGAGAGAGAGGAGAGAGAGCGAGAGAGAGGGAGAGACAGGGAGACAGCAGTGCAGAGTATTTGGTTTCATTTCTTGGCAGTCCTCTGGGGAATGCTAATATCACCAGCGCGTGAGGGGAGGATGGCCTGCTTAATGAGCATGCGCTCCCACCATGCTGGGAGAACATAAATAAACGCTTCTCAATGGCGGAAGGGTATTAGTGGCACCGGTGGGTAATAAATTAAAAGCAGTTTGCATCCTCCGCATGACGGGAGTGGTGAGCCGGGCCCCCCCCCTTACCAGCTTACTCGCAGGAACAACCGGCCACTCATTTCAATTAAGGGCAGTCGGGCAGCTCGGCTGAAGACAGGCCTGGCCAATCAAAAACCCCAGCCACTGACATCATTGTTTGCACTCTACTGAGGTAATGGCATGCACAGCACATCTTTCTCCAATCTGTCTCTGTCCACTTCCCCTTCTACCCCACGATGTCCGACGGCAGCGTGAATCCGAAGGCGGACCGTCATCTGCACGAGCCGCGCTCTCAGCACTGATTTACGCCGAAGAAAACCCACGTGCGTTCGTGATGCGGCGAGCCTCTTTTGATCGTGCGCTACGCTAACACATTATCCCGTTTCCATGACATCATGTTGTGCACCGGCTGGATGTCCCACCACCCTTGACCTCTGTCCTGTGTCTCAAGGTCGACAGACCGGGGAGGGAGTAGCAGCCCAGGGTATTTTTACCCAGTTGGTTGGCGGGGGCGACGCAGCGGGCCGGATGTGGGGTCCGGGGGCAGCTGTCGGCCGGGGCGCGGAGCATAGGCAGGGGCGCAGTCCTGGCTTCCTTGCTCAGGAAACATATGTCCCATCCCTCAGCTGACTCAAGGAAAAAACGGCATGACTGGGGAGCAGTCTCCCGTCCCTTCCCTAAACCATAGACTACATCCCTGTGGAAAGTCAGGGACTTGGAAAACGCGAGACTTGACCTCCCGTGCCTTTATGAGTTTTCTTTTACGGTGATGTCCGTTTTTGTTACCCCCTCCCCTTCCGCCAGCCTCTTTGGTTGGATGTTTGGCCACATAAAATAGAAGCTGTTTGACTTCAGTTTGCAGATACGCTTTATTGGAAATTTGCACAAGATCAAATACATTTTTTTGTTTGCTTTTCTGCTACAAGCATAGGCAGACAAAAAAAATTGAATGAGCATCCAAGGGAAAAGCCCTACGGGGCATGCGGTCTGCTCCCTGAATACATATGTAATAATAGATTTCGGAGAAAAAAAAATCAATAAAGTTGCATACATATGGAAGAAATAATGGCGCGGGCCGTGTATACATGGCTCATGTTCATTTCAGATTGGATTCACATGGCCGTTCTCAGAAAGTGGTTGTAATTTATTTTGCGCTAAATCTCATTTACCCAACAGCAGGAACAGAGCAGGGGTCAAAGGGCAGAGGGGTCACTCAACGTTCTGTTACTAAGACATATAGTTGCCTGCAGCAATAACACATTTGAAAGTTTGAAATGTGTTATATAACACATCAAAGTTTGAAATGAAACCTGGGTTCAGGGACCTCTCTTTCCTAGTTTAGTGCCGCATTAAAGGCAGTTCAAAGTTTTACGTCCTCTTCCTGAGAGAATATGTGTCTTGTACGCATTGATGTGGATGTGCCTATGCCAGCTTACAGAATGTCCTTTACAAACTATTTTTCTTCCACAGGATGCAATGACTCAGTTTCCCAGTGAAAAACATCTATCCGAGCTATCCTTCCAGCCAGGGAGACACAGGTTCAGGAAATTGGACCTGACACAGAGCTGGTGACAGCATTGTACGCGTGACTCGAGCGCGGTAAGTACAGTTGGCAGGCAAGCACACAAACAGTGAAATAAGTGGTAAGAAAGAAAGAAAGAAAGAAAGACAGAAAGAAAGAAAGAAAGACGCAAGCCTTCGCAGACCCTGGCAGGCCCCGGGCTACTTACCTGATGGGCCTTGGGACCCCTTTGATCCTGGGATCCCTGAAGGGCCTCTCAGGCCAGACTCGCCCCTGGGGCCACTGGGACCTGGAATACCCCTGGATCCGGGCCTCCCTGCAGAGAGAGCAGAACTGGGTCACCACCCGAACGCATATAAAATATATAGAGCACGCATACATTAGGAACGTATGAGAAAGTACAACAACCTTTTCATTAGAGAGCATAAAATTCATGAAAAATTAACAAGAATTGATACCTTTTCAAGATGCAAAAAAGGTTTGGAAAATATATGGTAAATGCATGCAAAATGTATGGTAATTATACTGTATTATAGATTTTGTATTGTAAGTTTATTATATTATGATGTATATGTATGTCACACATGCTTTCAGTATATTAAATATATATTTATGCAATACATTTTCTGAAATGAAATATATTATAAATGCATATATATATATATTGTATATTCTTTTTTATATTCATATGTTAATATACTGAAAATGTAGTTATTTTTGGTATGCACTGGCAGGCACATAAAACACGCTCTAATTCAGTGCTACTACATAAATGCCTAAATAGATCATTTTAATGCTGCATCTTTTTCCAGCAAAGGCTTATCAGTCTAGAGCAGGGGTGGATAATTCCATTCCTGGAGGGCTGGTAAAACGTTCCATATAGGGACACAAGAAAAATCTTCAGCCAATTGGGCTAATTCAATAATTAAGAGCAGAAGTTGGCATGAAATCGAGAAACGGGTATGGCCCTCCTTGCCCACCCTTGCTCCAGAGTTCAGTCATAAAGCTGGTGAATGCGCTCCCACCAACACCCTGGCTGGTCTACCGAAACGCCTCCACAAACTCACCATCACGCCCAGAGGTGCCATCCTTCCCCCTGTCGCCCTGTGGACCTGCATGAGAAACAACCCCATTTAGAAAGCAGGACCTGGTGAGCGCTCCCCAGTTTACAAGCCAAGAGAGAGGGAGTGAGACATTACACTGACTGTTTTCAGTGAGATGAGGTCAGAAAAAACCTGCGCTCGTTTCCCTGTAAAAACGCCGGCAATCAATTCAGAGTGCTTAAATTCTGCTCGGTATTACAAATCGCTGACAGACTTGTACTATAATGGTAATGAAGGCCAGTCTGAGGAAACTTAACTAGACCGAATCCAAGCGTAATTATACTTGTAAAGATAAGGTGGTGTAGTTCAGCACCAGCCGCCTCAGCTGAAAATAAAACGCTCCCCAACTTTACCAAACCAGTTTAACTGACCTAACAGTTCAAAAAGTCAAGTCACACTGAAGCAGATAGCATTCGCACCAGTTCTCAGTGGACACAGAGAAAGCGTTCAGGTACAGCATATAGACCTCTGCCCATCCTTCCGATCTGGAGAATCTGCCTACAGCTTAGTCAGTGCAGAAGTCACATCTGCTCCACATCTGTCCACCCTGGACGACGTCCGGCTCCAGCATGTCGTCTTCGCGGACGCCGGCCAAATGACCACGCTTCGTCCGGAGGATCCAAAGGAGGCCAGCCCAAGCGGATTATCCGTCCGGGACGAGAGCCGCATGCGAGTTCTCTCATTCGTCAAGTCGCTCGTCGAGCCGCCTGCATCTCCTCGTCCCGAGGCCGGCGTTCGAGCTTTGAGGCCCTGCCCTGAGGAATCTCACCGTCTCTCGCCCCAAAAGGAACACCGCGCTTCGGCCTGCTGGAGACAGATGCCTCCCATATTTGTTTCATATACCCTGGCCAACTGGCGCAGCTGCGAGTGAGGTGGTTTGTCTGAAAACAGCTGATTTACACAAAGAACAAGGTCTGGACACCATCGCAGTGTCAGGACAGCCAGTTCCAGGAATATTTTGCAATTTTGGACTGATGCAGCAAGTCTAAAGAGATGGACAACACTTCTAACAGAGTCCCTAACAAAAAAACACATGAATTTCACATGTAAAATGTCCAAAACAAATCCCCCCACATGTATCTAGTATGTGATCAAATGTGAATACCTGTGGAGCTGGCACATAACATGTGACGACGTGACAATATTTAGTATGTCGAAATGTTTGGTATACATGTGAATCACATGTGAAACGTCTAAAAACATGTGATTCACACATGCAGAATTCATTCATGATTTTTCCATCAGGGGTGGTCTCAGTCGTTAGAAGCGTGCCCAACCCTCCCGCGTGGTCCAGTGGTTTCAACCACCGGGGTTCGATTCCCCGTCACACCAGAGTCGGCTCTGGCCGGGAGTGCCACCGGGGCGGCAATTGGCTGTCCGCCCCAGGGAGGGGGGAGGGAAGCCGACACAGTTCACTACACACAGGAGTGGTTCTGGGGTGCCGGAATTACAGTCGACGGCACGAGGAGGAGGCAGCGCTTCGCCATTGTCACTGCCGGTCACAGGGCTACGGCAGCGAACTATGAGGGAGAGGATTGAACTAAGCACAGCGGGAGTAATTGGCTACCAAATTGGGAGAAAAACGGGATAATGTAATAAATTATTATAATTAAATAAATGTTACAAAAAAAGAAAAAAAAGAAGCGTGCCCAACGACCATGACATTAGCCAACCCTAACACAGTTGGCCTGACCCCCCCAGGGGTGTGCTGTCTTTAAGCCATTCAGGGTTCCTGGCATCACCACTCTGTTAGCGCCTCCAACCCTGCAGCAGGCGCCGACAGGCTACCAGTTTGCCGTCAGTGAGAGACGCTCTTCTCCTCCAATAAGCGCAAGCTCTCCTCAGGCACTGTGTGGATTGTAGAGTGTAGAATATCCACTGGCTGGCAGGCGAGTGCGTCGGAGGAGTGCAGCTTAAACGCTCATATCGTTGGTGTGGGTGGCGCAGTGGTAACTCGAGGAGCGCAGTCGGCAATTCCAAATTGGGGAGAAAGAATGGAATTCTTTTTTTTCAATAAGGGTGACATAGACAGGCTTGTTTTGGCTACTGGAGGATCCGCAATAACTTAACCCTAAACAGCTTGCGGTGACACGATTATTACAACGGTTATCAAAAATCAAACCAACTGGCTTAGCGGTTAAATCCACAGACGTTTCACCGTCTTAAAACATCCCTGCGGTCTTGGACGTCTCGAGTGCCGTTCAAAGCCTTGCCACCGTGTCCTTTGTCTCTCTGTGTGAGCTCTCCCCCCCACAGGCCCGCCCTCAGCGTCCGACCCCCCACTCTCCCACAGCCCCAGGCTCAGGCTCCCGTTTGGGGCCTGTCCGGGCCGTGCGCCGTCTGTCTCCGTGAATAGAACCTCCAGCGCTCTCGAGAAGCTCGTTTCCATGGCGATACTCGCTGACAAAGACATCATCCGCTGACCAAAAACCGATCCAAGACCTGTAAAGCACACCAGCCCTGTCTCCCTTTCTCTCCGCTGCACAATGAAAAGCCACACACACACAAACACACACACACACACACACACTGTGAACCCTGTCTCATCTCGCTACAGAGATATTCACCCATTAAAGCACGCGTCAGTGGGTTTGCTACTTGAGCGTGTCAAAAAATCTGGTATTTTCCATACTTTACAACATGTTAGTACCCCTTCGCTAATACGCATTTGAGTGAAATTGGATGTAAAAGATATGCTACTGAAAGCATATCACAAAGCAGAGATGGCTCTAATTTTAGCTAACGCTTGGCTTGGGCTCGGCTCCAGGGACGGAAGAACCGGTTGCCGAGAAGTGTTCACTTTCCAGAAACCCACACAGCTCTGCCTTTTCTGCCAATTGGGCAAGCAAAAAGTGGCTGGAAGTGTTTGAGAGCAAGGGATCGGGCCAGAGGGGCAATTGGCGATAGCACAGGGAGCAGTTTGATTTAGACAGCTGGTGAACGGGGAGAGATATGGGACCTTGAAGAGGCATGTCCACTTTCACACTCACAGTAGTGTATATTAGCCAGCATTAACTTTACACCTGCATGGAATTTCACCTGAGTGACACACGCAGTAGAAATGCTTACCCACAGGCCCCTGGACTCCAGGTGCCCCCTTGGCAGGAACTGCCCCCATTAAGGAGGAGGACTCGCCTGCAGTTCCGCCCTTGCCCTGTAGGTGGCGATGAGAAGTGGAGGCAGGAGCTGCAAGCAGCTGAACCTGGGAGACCAAAAAGCAGCACACGGAAGTTACGGATGAGGCTTGATACGTCAGCAAAAATCGATACTGCAAAGGGAGCCTTATATTCAGCGTCATAAAACTGGAAACTGAGCGTTTCTTCTTCTGCGTGAGGCTCCCGTTCTGCAGGGCCAGACAACGCAGGCCGCCGAGGCGGGAGGAGATGGAGTACCTTGGCCTCCAGTGAGCTGAGCTTGGTCGTCAGCTCCGAGATCCGACTGCAGTTCAGACAGCCTGCAGCAGTAAAGGGAGAGAAGGACACGTGGGCGCCTGACATGCTGTTGCACATTACAAATAAGAAGCAATGCCAACGTTTCTTAACACTGGCCTATGAAAAGCAATACTGCTAGATTTAGAGATAGAAAATACATATTTACATTTCAGCATTTACCATATGCTTAAGAGCTACTTACTGTATATAGCTTACCAATTTTTTTTACAAACAATCAGTTTATATGGCTGGATATTTTACTGAAGCAATTCAGGTCAAGTACATTGCTCAAGTGTACAACAGCAGTACCCCCACCTGGGAATCGAACTGGCAATCTCTGAGTTCCATAACCATTTGAAAGACCCTGCTGCCCATAAACAATACAGGTTTGTGTTTAATGGGCAATGGTGGACAGCGGACAGTAGGGGGTAATTAGAAGGGCAGTGGACAATGCTGTGTGAGTATCGGCAGTGTAGTACAATGGTTAGGGAACTGGGCTTGTAACTCAAAGGTTGCTGGTTCGATTCCCAGGTGGCACTGCCATTGTACCCTTGAGCAAGGTACTTAACCTAAAGTTGTGAGTTGTGAGGACCCCAGACAGAGGGCTACAGCATCAGAGCAGTAGGTTTAGAGAGTCTTACTGGAGAGCTGTTCCGCAGGGCGGGCTGGTGGGCGACGCAGGGTGGCCTGCTTCCTCACGGCCTCCTGGGCCACAAGATGGCTGCCTGAGTCTGAGGAGGAAGAGGAGGGAGTGTCAGACACCAGACCAGCACCGCACGGCTGTACACAGCACCTACAATGGCAGACTGCTTTACCTCTGCACCACTTTACACTGACAGAGGCAAGCAGAGGCAAACGTCCCATGTAGTTCTAAGGCAAGAATGTATCAAGTCTGAATTACTTCATAAAAGACATGGACAAACACAAAAAACGAGCCTTCCCACAGCCCTTTCCACTCATTCTGCTCCTTCGGACGAAGCGGGGATGGCGGTGGGGTTCTCTTGACATTTTTTAGATTTCTTTTACCACAGTTTTCATTGATGTTATTCAAATGATTTGGCTTGATTTTTTTTGGTTTGTGTCAAGTTGTTGGCCTTTTCTTGGATCCCGAGACAGTTCCGCTCTGAAAACCCCCGACAATCAACACCAACAACCCCCCCCCCCAGACCCAGAGACCGCTGGGAGAGGGGCCTCTTCTCCAGGTAACCCCACGGGGTGAGAACCAGGGCGAGGGGCACAGGGCAAGGAAGGGGAGAGAGATGACGCCAGTGCTTTGTCTACCCTTACCCAAGTGAAACACACAGTACACTCTCCATTTAGTTATGCCTCATTCTTATTCATAAGCAGCTCCATATTTGACCAGATTTGAATTTTGGGACAAAAGCAAACTGTGGCAGAGCACAGTTTTTTTTTACAATAAGCTGTATAAACTTGATGCCTGGGTGAAGGGGGTGAGAAGACAAACAATGCCTTCCTTGTAATGTAAGAACCGGGCACAGCCCTGTATTATTTTTTTGTCCGCCCTGACTTTATGAAGTGTGGGAGTTGGGGGCACTGGCTTTGGGTATGCTTTCCTGGTTTAGCTTTTGGCCTACACGTGTAAATGAAGGCCTGCTGGTCTGGGTCTGGACAACCCAGGTGCCTGTGACAGTAACAAGGCAGGGGTCAGCCTTCTGTTAGCGCATGGGGCAGTGAAGGATTCAAATGTACCAAGAGCAGCGGCACTAAGACAGAACTGCGGCACAGCACCGGGAGGCCTGTGATACTATGAGCAGTGAAGTTCTCTAAAGTGAACACAGGTGACAGATCTGCATGTGCAGATACACTCCCTCACACATCCAGACACGCAAACATGCTCAAACACACACTCCCTCACACATCCAGACACGCAAACATGCTCACACACACGAACACACACACAAACACACACACACACAAAACACACACACACACACACACATGCACATTAACACAAACAATAACTTAAATGGATTCATATATGCAAACTCCTCATACAAAACACACACAAATTTGCACCCCCACCCATCTAGACATGCAAACATACTTACAGACACACGCACATACATGCACACACGTACTCATTAATGCACACAATAACTGAAACGCATCCAAATATGCAAATGCAACATGAAACAAACACAAATCCACACACACCCCCACACAAGTAATGGGATACGTTGATGATTGTTGGAAGAGACTGGAGGCGGTTTGAGGCACTGCATGCATGTTTTCCCTGACAAATTACAGTAAACCGGCAGAGCGCCATAGCCACTGGCCGCACGTCTCACAGGAGATTAACGGAATGGGGCCCCCATTTGACCTGGCCTGGTCGGGTGAGGAAGCCGCGTGTAAAAAGTTGGCTGGTGCACTGAAAAGATCTATTTTTCTTAGGACTTGTTTATACATTTACCCTGCTTTTGGGAGAAAACCCCAGTCAGGGTAGATGTGGGGCATAGCTAGGTGGGTAGATTTTGATGCAAAGTGAGAGCCTCGCTGGACCATCCCCCACCCGTTTCAGCCGACCGGTCAGCTACGTAGAGACGCGTATACAAATACATCACTGAGCAGTGAGTTGAAAACATATTTTTCTTAGGACTTATACATTTGTCCTCCTTTCGGGAGAAAACCCTGGCTGGGGGTAGACGGGGGACCCGGGGGACAGAAGGACAGGAAAGCATTAACAATGCCACTGCTCTATTTCTTTTGATTAATGCATTACACCAGGACTGTGACAGTGACTGCTGGGCTTCCAGTGAGATGAATGAATTAGTCCTCATTTCCAAGTGTCTAGTAGCCCCATTTCCACTCTAGGCTCAACCTAGTGCTGGGACTCCTGTTGTGCTTCCCTTTGCCTTTCCCAGGGTTTAAATCAGGCTCATCCCAGAACTGAGGCCCTTCTGCAAACACGTTTAAAAAAGCAGACCCACAGCAGTAAGACCTGGCCTCAGAGTGGAAGTAGGCCATACGCGTGAACCACTTGGTCACGTCCTGCAAATTTAACAGGAAGTTAATCGCCCCCATTAGGAAATTCCAACCTTTCTGTATTAAGCTCTGTACAGGTAATATCTGAAAAACAGGGGAGTCACATTTGCCGTGTCCTGTCGTAAATGTTTAAATGTTTCTCCTTGCTGTTTAGGATACTTGAGGGACAAGAGAATCACGAGGCAATGAAAATTAATCTTCTTTTTTTATCCCCCTTATGAAATGTTAATTCGGCAGCAAACCGCCACCTACTGCGCTGGAGTATGGAATGTGTGACATGGTAGGGTTACAGGGAAGTGTGAAAACACCACACATTTAAGACCTTGCTCTAAGCACTTAAGTGCTTAAGTTCCACGCTTAAGTTCTGGCACTTAATTTGTGGCAGGTGAGAACTCTACCAGAACTCACAAGGCTCAACCTGGGAGCAGAGACACGGACAGGTGGGGTGAATTTATCGGACAAGATGCTGAGAGGGTGAGACTGGAGGGGAGGGAGGAAAGACAGGGGGGGGGGGGGTGTTACCGAGAGAGCTTGCATGGCTGAGTTCACACAGACTTTTCCCACCAGTGGAATGAGTTCCTCGAGCACTACACTCCCCCTCTCAGTCCCCCTCGATTTGATTAGTTTATTTGCTTGACAGGAGACCTGACCAGTGACCATACTTGCGCTGGACTACAAGGAAGACGGCAGAAGAGAGAGAGTGTGCTAGCGAGAGAGAGAAGGAGCATGCAAGAATGTTGAAACACTACGGCATGTGCTGTACAGAGTGTAAAAAGAACGCGGTGGAGAAAAACCCCTCCTGGGTTCACATGTGTTCCCTCTCAGTTCAAGCCCCGAAAACCTGCAGCAAACCTCGCAAGGGGACTGAACGCACTCTTTGTTCCGCTGTGCGTCTGTCTGTCCGTGCTGGGGGGAGAGGCTGAATGGAAGTTTCCTACAGGGCCCGGCACATATTGATAGCCGTGTCCGATTTCAAATGGGCTGCGGATTTAAAATATACCCCCATTCCGATGCTCAGCACCCACCCCCACCCGCACCCCCCCCCACCTCCTTTTCCACGACCACCTCTTTTTCTCTAGACTATAGCTTTCAAGTGCCAAACCTCCCACCCCTTTGGACTTTCAAGAACTTTCTGCCTGCTTTGGCATCATGACAGGATTCTTTTTTCCCATAGTTTGGTTTTGTTCCTTCTCTCTCACTCTCTCTCTCTCTCTCTCTCTTCCTCTCTCCCTCTCTCACACACTCTCTCTCACTCTCTCTCCCACTCTCTTCGCCCCTCTCTCTCTCTGTCTGTCCCCCGCTCAGGTGGTTTACTCCAGAACGTCGACCCAGGGTTTGAGGGATAACCAGACCGAGAGAGCATTCCTGGGCGACAGGCAGCGTGTGGGCGATAAGGGAGAGCAGAGTCTGCAGTGTGTGAATTAGCTGGAGAAGTGTCTTTAACGGCACTGCTAATGAATCCCCAAGACGGACAGGGTCCCGCTCGCTGTCTTCCCACTCGGCTAAGCGCCCCGTGTGACCAGGGTGTTCTTGACCCCTGCTCATGCTCTAAGAACATGGCTAATTAGTGTATTTAATTAGAGGAATCCAAGTGGAGACTTGGAGGGGGGGAGGGCGGAAGGGGGTGGGCGGAAGGGGGACACAAGTGAGCGTTTAGATTTGGTTCTGTGTCCATGAGCTACAATTTTGACGTTAAGGGGGATTTTTTTCACTGTTTGACAAACAGGCAGCGTAGTCTTTTCCTCTCCATAGCAATGGTCTCTCACGCCGGCCATGCTGCTGTCGCGATGGGTCAGCCCCCCTCCCACACCCCACCGTCGCCGAGCTGGCCAGGGTGTCAGGTGAGCGTACGTATGTTCAAGGCGGGTCCGGTGGCACAGCGCGTCGCCGCGTTCCACAAGCTTCGTTTGCCCGTCCCGCGAGCTGACTGCGGACAAAGGGGCAGCTGCGAGGAAGTGGCCCATGGGACAGACGTTAAACACGACCTGTTCCTTAAAAATAGAGCAGGAGGAACAAACACAGGCCTCGGCGAAGTAGGTGTGAAGTCTAAACAAACGAGGTCACCGGCTCGGGAAGCGGGCAGATTCCTGAATCTGTGAAGAGCTCTGGTTTTCGGGGGGAGCCTGAGAAGGAGGCTGGAGGAGGCCCAGCTCTGCAGGGGATCTCTGTCCGTCCCCAGGGCTGTCCTGGGCCCCTCCAGTCACGCTGGCGGCCTGCCAGCCCCATCACCACAGCCTCCCCAGCTGGGAGGCTCTCGCAGCCCCACTGACAGGCTACGCCGAAAGCCAAACACCGTCCCGCACCGTGACTGAGGTTACCCAAACAAGCCGTCCCCCAGCGAGGAGCCCCACATCAGAGCCCCAGGGTCCTCCGGGGGGGGGGCGGGCGGGGGCCTGCCAACTGAGGTTCACAAAGTTAGAGGGGCTGGGAACCATCACGCCGCAGGCTAGCTGCGCAAACTGGCTGCGCAGCCGCGGCCCATCCCAGCCGGTCGGAGGAGGAAGAGTGGGGGTGGGGGGGTCTCTCACAGGCCTGTATTGTTCCTCCCTTCTCCTTGAAGCATTATTAATGGGCCAAGGTCAAACCTTCACTGATACTCTCACAATGAAAATAAACCAGATCCCCACAAGCACAAACCCTTGGCCACATGGGTACACGCTTTGACTCATTCGTACTGTTTCCTTAGAGCTCATTAGTTTTTTTAGGCCCTTTTTTTTTTTCTCGCGAAGATATACAGTCCTGTTGTTTCTGCTGTGGTAGAGCCGGCGGCCCCAGTGCATGGAGTCATTGTTGCGCGCCGCTTTGTTCTTTGTTTCCGAGAGTTGCGATGGTGGGCGGGTAATTATGCGTGCGCTCGCTCTCCATTCACCGCAAGGCTCGACTCTCGCATGAATGCGAAATCTTAAAATTGGCATTCAGCCCCCCCTGATTGCTTTGTCCTAAGCATTATTCCAGCAGGTATTGCGACTAAGATTTATCATTCGTCGGGGCGGTGTTGGGGGACGGCAGCGGAGAAGCCAATGAGGGGAGAGGGTGGAAGGGCGCCCTCATCCATCTCTGTCCGGTCCAAACGCTGCTCTCAGCATTTCAGCAGCGTGAGGTCACTGAAGCACGTTCGCCACAGAGAGAGGCGACGCACGAGGTCTGTCAGGTGCCAGAGCGCTCTGTGTGGGAAAGCAGCATCAGTGCCACGGGGAGGGGCTCCGTGCAGCAAAGCTCACGCTGGGAAAAAACTCTCTTCCTCTCAGCCCATTCCTCCGCACCACGCATGGCTTCCGTCTCCCACGCTGCCGTGGTGACAACAGGGCCGTGACCCCCGGCCCGTGCTCCGGGCCAACAAAAACCGTTCTGGGGCCCTGGGTTTGTAGTGCCTCCCCAGGATTGCTTTCCTTGGGCGGCCGGGTGGGCAACGGGGAGCGGGGACGATCACTCCTGGCTTTGTCATTTGCTTTCTCCCACGTCGTGCCTCTTCTAGCCCCCTCCCGCGACAGACGGCGTTCGGTTCAGTTCAGCTGAGGTTAGCGTGCCAGACGTGCTTTCTCTTTATGGAGTGATTTACTTTTATTGACTGATTTTTATTTCAGTGATAAGTATGGTGCCCGGCCCATATAATGTTTAACTGTCATGGGAACAGGACATTTGAAAACAGCACACTGGATCTGCTGAGGGTGTTGTGCAGGGCCCGGAGAGCACGCACACCAAACTACCGCATCTGGCTGTATCGTACAAGATGCTGTAAACATTACATTACATTTTAGGCATTTCAGGCATTTAGCAGACGCTCTTATCAAGAGGACCTACAAAAAGTGCATTTATACATGGTAAGATTAAACATGGTTAGTGCAAGAGACCAGTGTAGTAACACTGTAATAAGACATCATTGTTGGCAGCTGCACAGATGACATGAGCTCAAACTGTGACTTAACAATGATTTCACTGGATTTTAACTGTCCTGTGATAGGAGAGAGACTTGCTCAGCTCTGGCGTTCTCTGCGCTGCACCGTCCGCAGTACCTGCAGAGACGGGCAACATATGGAGAGCAGGCCGATGCTAATATCAGAGGGGCATGTGAGGGCAACTCAGCGCTGTGTCAGGCGCACTCCCGTCAGCTCACCTTACAGTCCAGATGTGTGTCCAGAGACAGCCTCTAATCTGCACAGGAAGAAGGTTTTTAACTTTCCCCTCCCTCTGTCCAAACTGCCCCTCCCCCAAGGCGGCTGCTCCTCCTCCTTCCCCGGGGCCTGGCTTATCAGTGGCGCTGGGTCCAGCTCCCAGACATCTCCGCAGGGCCTGGCTGGCCTCCCCACCGCTCTGCCCGCCCCCCCCCTCCACTCTCTTTAATTACAGAGCGGGGACTGGCTGCTGTGTGGTGTCTGGACGCAGACAGCTGCTCTGCCAGGGACCCGGGGGCAGACCGGCCCCTCTGCGAAACTATGGGGTTTGGGGAGGTCTCGCTCACAGTGCACACGCACCCCTGGAACGCTCCCCCCGAGAACGCACATCTCCCAGGACCAGCCGGGGGCCCCAGCTGAAGGATGGGGTGCCCCGACAAACTGCCATGAACAATGACGACTGTAGCAAATGGGGGTAAACCGAAATGAGGGGGTTTCTGCTTCACAGGCTCCTTCCCTCTCTCTCTCTCTCTCTCTATGCTTCGATGATTCGGCTTCCCGGCTTCGGTGACATCAGCATCTGTGGCTTATTTACATCTGGAACAGGAGCGCATTACATGGGCGTGATTGAAGAACAGACGGCAAAAGATTATTAATATAGAGAAATGTGTAATTATGTATGGCAGTAAAAGACAACTGGTGGCAAAACAACAATCTGGAAATATATACGGCCTCATAAACGCGCGTCGTTTGGAAACACTTTTCTCGGGGGGGGCCCCGAAAACAAACAGCTTTGTGGTCTGTGTAAAGTGGCCAAAATTAGCGGTAGAACATCTGGGGAAGTGAAAAATGCCCGTTTTTTTTTTTTCAGACGGCGGTCAGAACGGGACATACCGCAAAGCCCCTCCTCGGTTTCCTTAAATATTTCCTTAAGTTGAAAGCAACAGATGTCAAATAAAAGCGGCTGACGCAGTGACTTACCGCTCGCACTTTTATTAAGGGAGACAAAAACACCCCGAGAGCTACCCGTAAACGACGTCTCTTTTATCTCCCCGTCTCGCGACCCCGGCCGACCCCTCTCCTTCGATCGCTGCGACCGCCGCACGACGGCGCGCTGCGGCTCAGACCCCAGTCTGCCGTAATCCCCCGCACTGGGCGGCGGCGGCGGCAAACCTCTTTTTCTTTTTTTTTTCCACGAGAGGCCCGGCGTCTGCGGCCTGCAGAGGCTCGTTAAAACAGGAGCGGGGCGCTCCCGAAAGAAGGCCACACCAAAACCACGCCGAGCTCTAACGGTGTCGTTTGTGCGGTAGGGAGGGAATAGCTCAACTCCCCACAACATATGCCCCTCGCGGTCGGCAGCTATTAAAACTTCAGCTATTAAATCTTAAGATGCCTTTTTTTTATGAAAAAAAAAACCTTGAGTTGACCCAGATACCCAAAAGTCTATCCAAGGAAGCCGGTTAGCCTTCGAGACAACTGTAGTATTTCAGCAATCATGTCACGCATTACACTAACATCATGGTATGTAAGCAAATGACCAATATTGAACAATTTTGAGAGTCGTTATTGACAAAGTATTTACTCCAGAGAAGTGGTGCTGGTCTGAGACCACATTTCTACTCTCACACACACACACACACACACACACACAAATGAATGGAAAAATCACACACTTCAGACCTGACTTTCATGCAGAGTTTTTTGTTGGATCACGTGAAGCTTTGGCCAGCAAGTGCATTGGCTGCTGAGAAACAGCTGAGCTAGCAATGCAGACGTCCAGCAGGCCTGGGGCACTAGGGTCCCCAGGGAGGAAGACCTCTCCCTGGGTCAGCACAGGGAGACACCTCGGAGACAATGCCGCAGTCTATCAGAACACAGGGAGGTCTGGAGAAATTTTGAATTGAATTGAATTGAACGTTAGATTTATATAGCGCTTTTTTTTTTACAAGGAATCCAAAGCACTTTACAATGATAGGGGCATCTCACCTCAACCACCACCAATGTGCAGCACCCACCTGTGTGAACGCAACAGCAGCCATCGTGCGCCAGTACAAACTCACTACACATCAGATCAGAGGTAATTGAATTCCATGTATGTATATATATATATATATTCCATCCATGTATGTATATACTGTATATATATATATATTGCCTTGGTTGGGAATTTGGCCAGGACACTGGGTTAACACCCTACTCTTTTTCTAGAAGCGCCATGGGATCTTTTATGAACACAGAAAAGGTTTTTGGTTTTTAACCACCCCATCCGAATGACGGACATGTAGTCCCGTGGGATCGAACCCAACCCACAACCTTGGCATTCCCAGTGCCTTGCTCTACCAACTGAGCTACGGGACTACAAATACATCTCAATAGGACCGCCCCCGAGGACAAGGAACAAGGGCACAGACCCGGTCCCGAGCTGGCTTTTGTCATAGGTAACAAATCTGGCTCAGTCGCACACAGCGTGCCTCAAGCCTATCGAGACGATTCGCCAAAGCGAAGGCCATTCCACACGCTGCGGAGAGCTTGTGCAACAGCGAGCAGCTGTGGTTCTTGGCCCACCTTCCCTGGACTCACCACACCTCCCTATTACCGCACCACACTTTGACGGGAGCGGTGACATGCGCTGCCCCTCGGTGTGGTGAAGTCGAAATAACACAATTCAGCTGTTTTTCCAATCAACGCTGCTCGCCTCGTGCTGTTCGGGGCTGAGGCCGAGGGGGAGGTTGTGTAACACCGCACGCGGAGGTGAGGCCGTAATGCAGTTCATATGTGGGTTTAAATAGTGACTCATTATACCATTGAAGGGACGTGATCTTTCACCCTTGTTCTTGCGGGCAGGGGAAAAGCCCACCAGGGAGGAGTGGCTTCACACAGCAGAAGCACGTCAAAGCACTTAAGGATTGGAAGCTGAATGCTGCCGGACAATGAATGAGAGGCCGACCATCTTCCCCACCAACAACAATGGGTCCCCCGGAGTGCCCGAGTATCCATGGCAACAGTAAACAACTGGTTACGATTCTCTTACTGGCGATCGGAGAACATCAGCACGGCAGATGTTGATATAACTACCCATTTCTTTTCCGCCCCAAGTGGTCTTGTGCTTCGGCAACAAAGCAAAAGAAAAACCCCAAACTCTGCCCCCACAATAATGAATACAGAATGTCCACGAGGCATCCTGGCAGAGCTGGAAATTTCTCTTGGCTCGTCTGATTTTGCTGGGAAGCAGTATGGTTCATATCTCACTGCTCCTGGCTTGCCTCCCCCGTATTTTACTTGGTCTTACTTCTGACCGCACAGTTTGGAGCTCCTTTTGTACATACAGACCCCAAATCTTCACCGCAAAAGGTCCAGGCTGAGTTGCTTTTATAGATTTTTATCTTGCATGGAATTTCCAAGGAATTTCTGTCCTTTTTGGTGAGGTGGAGCAGGGAAGCCGAAATATCTTTTTTTTTGAAAAGTTCTAGAGCAGGGTTTCTCAAACTTTTTTACTCCCCGACCCCATTTCATGGGTGGGAAAAAATCGCGACCACATACATAAATGATAGTGCAATTACAACGCTGAAAAACTTTAGTCCAGAAACATATATTGGTGGTCTATTTCCAAAATAGTAGCAAATGCATTCACGGGCTATATCTTTATGAAAAACGAATAAAACAGACTTACTTGCGACGACAAATGAAGCCTGTAGCCCCCGTTCATTTGCTGCTGTTGCAGTTTTAAGCACGGTTTTCTGTCCTTATAAAACTTTTTGTTTCCTCTGAAAGAAATCTAGTGGCTTTGCTTGTAATGCGCTGTGTTTAGTTTGCAAGTGGCGTTGCATTTTACATGGCTTAAAGTTCTCGTTAGCTAGAACTTCCCCACACACGACACATTGTGGTCTTGGGTCCTCCTCATGTCCTGTCCATGTAAAGCCATAGGTGAGGAATTTCGGGTCATAACTTATTTTATTCCTTTTTGTTTTATTTGTATTTTTGAAATGTTCTGCTGGTCTTTTGCTAGAATTTGATTCACCTCCTGCACCACTCCTGACAACAAACTTGTCAATTTTCGTGACTGCTGTATTGGCGCGCTACACATGCAATGGGGTAGTGCAGTAACGTTAAACGCATGCATTTGATTAAACTCATGCATGTCGGTAGATTAAAAATAATCGGTCAGAAAAGACCGATTTTACGAAAAAACAATTTGTTTTTCATTAAAAAATGTAAAGAAATGCTTATGCAAACTTTTGAACGGTAGTGTATATATTTTAATTTGTAATTTTTTTGGCGACCCCACCATGACCCTTTGGCGACCCCAAGTGGGGTCGCGACCCATAGTTTGAGAACCGCTGTTCTAAAGCTGTGGAGAGGCCGAGCAGAGCACCTCTTGTACTTGACAGGAACCCCACTGAATGACAAGCTGAACACGTACGTTTTTTTTTCTCCTATGGCAAGAGGGAGAGCTGGAAATTTCAGGTTACTTATAGGCCTTTGTTATGGGTAACACGAAACACTGAACTTTGCGAGAACTCAAAATATTTTTTAGATTTAGAAGGCCATTCCTTCAACAAATCATTACGTTCATTTTTGTCCAAGAGCAAAACGTTTATATTATATCTTACAACACGCAACGCTAACTGTTTATATATGATATTTCATGACATGCAACTGTAAAGCAGAGCCTCGGTAAGACAAGACATCTCTCTGTTCTAAATCAAGCACAGATTGGTCACATCCCCTTGATTCCATTATGATCACTCTATGTGGTTTACTTTCGGCTGCCAGACTGTCAAGACCATCCCTTGAACTACAAACAGTTGCATCCACTATAACTCGCATTGTTTATAGGAAATGCATTCTGTGAAGTGATGTGTGCCAACTCCTTTGTAAACAGTGCTACATCAAGTCAAGTTTGATTGATGATGTCGAAACCTTTGTCATCAGGATTTATAGACATATAAACCCATGGTGATGCCCTAGTCACACTTGTGGACAAAACAATAACTTTGATGCAAAAAAATACATCCTGTGCTGACGATCAAATTGGAGAAGGTTTTGTCAACAGCTGAACACGACAATCAAGAAGAAAACAGGGAACTTTCAAGAACCAGGTAAGGCCACTTCTTCCTTCTAAGCTAGCTGTGGGTGCGGTCTGTTGGCGTGATGTCTCTCGGCACATTAGTCCTTGATGCACATGCAGATAAGCAAATGCATTTGTAAACACACCACTGGCAGGTTGCACAGTAGTGCCTCAGTGAAGCAGGCTTCAGTATGCCCCAAGTAGTATAGAAAAGTCACCCAGACAATATTTTGCTGATGACCACAGCAACTTCCCCTGCTATTTGGCTCTTTTCATGAGACAATGGATTCAACTACTGGTGTCCTCAATTCCAAAACACTGCCTGTGGTGCTGGATGACTTATTAAGCCATTTACACCACAACACTTCATTATCTCAGCAGCAGAGAGGATGCACTGAACCTTTTTGTTTAATGCCAGGAACTTCACGCCTCTCCTTGGTGCATTCGCTCCATTCATATTCCAATGCAGTTATGTTAAGTCTTGTGCTCTGTCCACTTTCCTTTCAAGTCACAGCACACACTTGGTGTCCCCAGTGAAGTTACAAACCATGCTGCTGGAGGAAAAAGCTTATTGTTTTGACAATATGTGCGGCTGCACTCACCTTTCCCTTTTTAGTTTTTACAGTTCTGGCCCTCTGTGCTCCCAGTGACACGGCAGGAAACAGTCTCCTCACCCTCTATAAATCTTGAGATTTAGATCTAGAGTCAGCCTACCGCCTCCCACTCGCTCTTCAGTATGTACTCACGCATACACATACCTGCTCACCACCACATAAAAATACACATTCACACACACATGCGCACACACACACACACACACGCAAGGCAAGTCAAGGCATTCTTCCAGAGTCAACAACACTCCCTCCATCCCTTAGTGTCACTACTGGTAAGTATCCAGCTCCTTGTTTTGACATGAAGCTCTGTGACAAAACCACACGATCAATCTTTACCCAAGCGCACACGCACAGATGCATGCGCGCACAGTGATAAAACAAGTGAGTCTAACATCAGGCTTCCTCTCCAGTCTGTCTGTCTGCCTCCCTGCAGTACAACCAACCAGAGTGTTGTATATTACAGAACATACTCGCGCACATGCAGACAGGCACATACGCACGTACACACACACATCTACTCAAATACACACACTCCTATACACACACAGGCACACACACATGGATGGACTCCTATACAAACACACACGCGCACACACACAGAAAACACACATACTTACACACACACACACACACACACACACACACACACACACACACACACACATAGAAATCTCCAGCCTCCCATTACACCAGCCTCAGTGCTGGAGCACACACCCACAGCAGGGTACCTCATAACTCTGGCTGGCCGGACAGCCTCCTCTCAAATTCACTGCAGAGTTCAGGGGAAATTGTCGCTCGGTGGAGGACTGAGGAGGGCAAAAGTGCATCCCCACCCAGGGGTTCCAGGGCTTGGAGCTCCACAGGAACACCCCCATATATCCTGTTGTTTCTCACCAGGATAAAAGCATATGCGGAAATCACACTGAGGTCAAACATACCTGTGTGATAGTCCCGTCCCCACAAACATTGCCATCAAGTGGGTGCTATAACTGACAGTAGAAACAATCAATCAGTCCATCTTTATTTTTTAGAGCACTATATTTTTCATATTGTCACACAGTGCTCCTCTGTGGCTGTTTTACAGAGGGAAATACTACAAACTTGGGAAAAAAACATTCTGAGCCAAATATTGGAAAATATTGAGAACTGGAAAATTATTCCCTGGTCCACAGGTGACTGAGTTCAACCCCTGAAAGATAGTGGTATACTACAGATTCAGATTGTAAAACAAGTAGGATGCTGACACAATGAAAATAATGTCTGCTGCACATATCTTACTCATATAACATAGATTTTTTTACATTTTGGGTTAGCTGCACTACTCATCCAGCTTGGAGATTCTATACTACAGAACACAAAACGATTAGGGCGTTAATGCAATGACCATAAAAACAGACCAAAAAACAAGCCAGCCCATTTTTAAGAGTCAACTTTAAGCAATTTCCCCAAAGGAAGAGACCCTATAGTTACACAAATACCTACCCCACCTACCCACCCCACCCCTCCAACAAACCCAGCACCCATTCACAGTAAGTTCCTAAGATGTTTACACACCACCAGCTGTGTTGCATTTTAAGAACTGCAGTTAAAGAGGCACGACAGGTACGATGACAATGGAACTCCAAGTGCAGGGGTGGACGTGTGGCCCTGTCAGTCAAGCCGTGGGTTAGCTGCAGAAAGGCTCAGTGTCCAATATGGGAAGGTAACCCAATTGTTACACTGTAGTTAATAATAAATTAGATTTATATAGCGCTTCTCATCTGCCGAGACAAATCTCGAAGCGCTTTACAGATAAAGAGACTATGGCACAAATAAAAGCCTAAGGCTAGCCAGTAAAAAGGTTTTAAGATTACTAAACTAAAATGAAAGAAAATGGATAACGAAATAGACTAACAAAGCATAAAAAAAAAAAAAAAAAAGAAAAATGGGATTAAAACAGGGGTGGGCCGCTAAAAAAGGCTCAAGGGAAGGCCTGCCGGAAAAAAAGGGTTTTAAAGCCCGTTTTAAAAACCTCGATGGAGGGGGCAGTTCTGAGGTAGTCCGGGAGGGAGTTCCAGAGGCGTGGGGAAAAAGAGCAGAAGGCTCGGTCTCCCATTGTCCGTAGACGATGTTGCTGTGGTGTACAGAGGGATTTCTGTACAGACAAAGGTGTATGGGGGGCAGTTTGCAGGGACATTTGCCCCCATACCCTCCCAACCTCCCCAACAACACACACTCACACCTGCACTGACCTGCAGACACACAGATGCACACACTCACCTGCACAGAGTGACTGACACACACACACACACACACACACACACAAACACCTGCACATACAACAGACATACACACATGCACAGACTGACTGATAGACACACATACACAAATATGCACAGACTGACTGACAGACACACATACACAAACATGCACAGACTGACTGACAGACACACATACACAAACATGCACAGACTGACTGACAGACACAAATACACACACATGCACAGACTGACTGACAGACACACATACGCAAACATGCACAGACTGACTGACGGACACGCACATGCATACATACACACCCGGAAACGCAGGGAAATGGAGGTTTGGGAGGGGGGCTTAGCTGCCCTTTCTAATCCCCGACTGAATAGCTTCTTGTGTGCTGCACATTCCTCTGTGTCTTTTTAATTCTTTTTAGGGATTAGAACGCACTTACAGAGGCCGAGGGGGCCGGGAAGAAAGCTGATTTGGGCCGAGGTCCGGCTCTTTTGAAGGAAAACGCTGGTCGATAGCGTGCTAGCGTGATAGGCCCCGCCTTCTCTCAGGTGGGAGATGTCGGAGAGTGAGAGAGGGAGAGAGAGACCAGGAACGTGACACCAGGGCAGAAGTGGAGAGGGATTAAAACCCCTTGGTGGTCAGCGTGGTTACAGGTTGGGGCACGGTCGTGACTGGAGCCCGGGTGTAAGCGGGTCACGGGGCCGTGAGGCTGGTGTCAGGGGCTTACTTTAACTCCAATAAATGGAACATTCAGCTCTACTCAGCCAGCCCTGATGGATGACATGCCGCGGAGACGGCAGAGCACAGCGGCTCGACTTTCATACGAGTTTGATGACTTTTTGCGCAATTATGTCATCCATAGGGGAGAACCATGCATGGGAACTACATCCCACATGCTGCATGTGACAGGCCACATATCATATGAGGTACTGTATATCACAATGTCATGTCATAAGGACGTTATCTCCATCAATCAATGTGCTGACGTATGTTTCCCAGAAGCACTGGATACTGTGTACTAGTGATGGTTGTATAGACAGGTCATACAGAACAGACTCAAAGGATTGCAAGATTAATAAATGTGTGTGTGTGTGTGTGTGTGTGTGTGTGTGTGTGTGTGTGTGTGTGTGTGTGTGTGTGTGTCTGAGAGAGAGAGAGAGAGAGTGTGTGTGTGTCTGAGATAGAGAGAGAAAGAGAGCGAGACAGAGGGAGAGAGAGAGAGGGAGAAAGAGAGAGAAAGAGGGAGAGGGAGAGAAAGAGAGAGAGAGGGGAAGAGAGAGGAAGAGAGAGAAAGAAAGGAAGAAAGAGAGAGAGAGATAAAGAGAGAGAAATAAAAATATCCACTCACACAGGCTGTCAGACTTATAGTGGCCAACCTCTTAATGACACTCTCCAAAGACCCCTCCCCCAGGCTGACACAGGCCCCTCCCACACGAGCACAACCTGAAAGTGCCCCCTTATAAAGTGCGCCATTCATGGCAGTGCCATCTACACTCGTGACACGCTGGGAGGTACAAAACTTAAGTAACTCGATACTAGTGAGCTTGAGTGACTGCTAATTGATTTAAATGAATCAATGACATCACCCCAAACCACAGCCCGGCCATCACACCTGCACAGGACCTTGGAGCTTGGACTCTATGCGCAACATGGCCAGATCTGACTTTTGAACTTATTATTATAAAATGTTAATGTTAACTGTTTAAAAATAAAAACTAGAACTGAACAGGCACCGTTCAAGACCAGTGGCTACTTTTCTAGATATTTGTACATTTTGCCATCTAGTGGCAAAAGAAGGAACTGTAGTTACTTTGGGGGATACAATCAACTCATAGACTCTACTGTTTCTAGGACTACTTAGTTGCAGCCAGTAAATGTATGTGCTCCCTGGATCTCTTTCACACGGTGAAGCACCATGACGCTGTACAGGAATGTGGAATATGACGCATATGCAATGCAAACAGACCTTTCAGTCCAGTGGAACCATCAAAACAAAACTCAAGGGCAGCAATGACATCATTCTGCAGCCATAACATCAAGAGGTCAGATACACAGCAAAGGGGGAAAAAAAGGAAAAACGGAGACATGAGAATGCAAAGACAACAGAAACTCACTCCGCTTCACTTCATTACATTATGACACATTCATTTAGATGCTCTTATCCAGAGCGACTTACAACATGCCGTAGTTCAGCGCCAGACAGTGATTTCAGACTTCGGAACGGGCATCTATAAACACCTTTGACAGGATTCTCGAGGTGGTCCCGAATAGGGCGTGTAAACGTGAGCGGGCGGGAAGAGTCCCCGTCACACGGCGAGAAGCACCCGTCTCTCTGCGGGCGCTGATTGCAGCTACCGCTGCGGGACAAAGGGGGGTGCACTGTCTGCGCCGGCTCTCACCTCAAACAACAGCAGGGCCTGTCAGGACCAAGGAGCAGGGAGGGAGGTGGCATTCGGGAAATATTGGGGAGGGGGGTTCCATGGTGGGACAGGGGCGGGACCATTGTCCGCTTTATCTAATCCCACTGACATCTGACAGCACCACAGACGGGCATCCCTCTCATCTCCGAGCCTGTCTTTTCATGTTGTTTGCGCAGGTGTAATTACCCTCCCCCCCCCCCCCCCACACCCTCTTCCCCTGACCCCCATGGCCTGGACAATGCCTTTGAGACACGTGGAGCCTTATCTTGTCTTTTGGTCTCATGACCAAAAAAAGGGGGGAAAAAAACAAAGAAAACACCCCCACCTCCCCTTACGAGCGAGTCTTGGCTCTGTTTGCGTTTTGCACCGCTGGAGATAAGTGCGCATGCTTTCTCCGGCGCACAAAGAGGTGGCGGGCTGATAAGGAAGACCCTGCGAGCGTGACTGAGCAGCGCGGGCAGAGATCACGGCGTGTGCGCTCAGAGACCAGGCGCTCGGGCGTCGCTCCCCGGGCACGCCGGGGGGCCAGAGGCTATCGCACGCTTGGTAACTCTCTGACGGAGTGTGTAAAATGTGCTTTCGGAGGGAGCGGTTAAGTGGTTGGAAACACTTGCGGTTTGCACAGCGGAGAGCTCAAGAGTTGTGGCTGAGGCTCCAACCCACTCCTTGTCCTTGTGGGGGGTTTAGAACACAAGCGGCGTTTGAACTTTTGCTCAAGTCACGCAAATGCCAACCTGACAGGCCTTCTTCACATGCATCCCCCTTGCTTTCTTTATTTTGTTACTGCTCCTAAAAGGGGAGGCTTTTATTCGATTCTTTTAAAAGGGGAGTTTATTGAGCGTGTGATGGGCGCTCTTGGGAATCGTATCTCGCATGGGGGCGTCTTGGCTTACTCGAGGCTAACCCTAACCCTAACCCCCACCACTAAAGCGATTGTGGAGATGGCGGTACGCTGATAAAGAGCTCCCCCTTCCACAGACGGACCCCGCCCCTGCCGCCCCCCCCCCCTCCAGCCACAGTGCAGGCTAACAGGATGATGGATTACACACGGAGCGTGACACATGAGAGACTTTGGGTTGTGCTCTCTGTCCCCTTACAGCACTGACCTGGGCAGTGTCCACCACAGCCAATCTGATAGACCATGAGAGAGAGAGAGAGAGAGAGAGAGAGAGAGAGAGAGAGAGAGAGAGAGAGAGAGAGAGAGAGAGAGAGAGAGAGAGAGAGAGAGAGAGAGAGAGAGAGAGAGAGAGAGAGAGAGAGAGAGAGAGAGAGAGAGAGAGAGAGAGAGAGAGAGAGAGAGAGAGCCCGTGGTTTCCAGTGAAGGGGAGATAACAGATTAGTGGAACTAAGGGAAGGCAATAAGGGGCCAATTTTAAAACATGTAAGGAAGCAAAACCAAGAGAATCTGATTTAAAAAACCAAACATTTATAATGATCACTTCCCCAAAACATAAAAACGCCCAAGAGGTCAGCCAGGGTCAGCTGGCTGCAAGGAGGGGGGAGGGGCTTCCAGGACCCTTATCTTGGGAAAACACTACAATGTAATATAGCACACACATCACCCTTCCCTGCCCACCGCCCCCATTCCCCATTCCCCCTCCCCCCCCATCATCCACCCTCGTTTGGGTCCAAAAGCCCAACCCGAGGGTCCTGCAAGCCTCACCGCGACGTCCAAATCAGGAGGCCCCAAATCTACAGGTCAAAAGATCACCAGATGCTTTGTGTTTGCCTGGCTCCTTTATCGCTCACGAGAGCTCACGAGCACCTTACGGTGAAGCCTCATATGACGGCCCAGACAAAACATTGTTCACTTAATGTTTTTTTATTTCACTATGCACGCATTTGCCAGGAACGGGCGCGTGAAAGTCATCTTGAGACAGGTTTCAGGCCCTGAGTCACGGCCGAAGGGCAGGCCTGAATATGTGAAAGCCCACACACTTCAGAGCTTTTAGCTACCGTAGTCTCTCGCACATAAATACACGATGAGGAGAACAGGCCATTGAGCTCTTAGAGGGTCATTGTTTGCCTGAAATCTGGAGAATATCCAGAACTGCATCGAGACTGGACTTGAACACTCCCAAGTGTTTCTGCCTCTACTACATGACTTGACAAGCTGTTCCCCTCATTGATATCTCCCTGTAAAAAAATACTGCCAAATATCAGTGCAGAGTTTACCTTTAAATAATTCCCATCCCTGCCCCGTTATTATCTGGCCCCGTTCTTATCCAGAGAGACTTACAAAAGTGCACACAAAAAAGGTTAGGCAACGAGCAGCAATGATTCCGAGACAATACTTTCACAACTGATAGTATTCGTCATTACGCAACTTGCGACATATCGTTACCCATAGCAGGCACAAGAGGTATTTTGAGGGTATAGTGCATAAATAAACGTGAGATTTTATTTTTCCCTCGTCTGAGTCTCACTCAGTCACAGAGCGGCGTGGCGGTGAACGAGGCGGGCTCTAGGACCCCTCTGAGCGGTGAGCATGATGGGCTCTGTGGTCAGACAGGGAGCAGTAGGGCCAGTACAGTACAGTAACAGTGTAAAAAAACTAAGAAAACACCCAACTATCTGCATTATCCATTATCCCTCGCTGATCCCTGTCAGGGGGTCCGCGCTCAGCGGGAGGGGCACCAGAGGGACCCCATGGCGGAGATGTGTGTGTGTGTGCGGGGGGAGAGGGTGGGGGTTGTGCTCCCGGGGTGGTGGACAGTAAATGTGGGTGATTATCCCCCTGACCCGAGACCTGTCCCTGGCATTGGCGGGAAGGCTGGCGGGATAAATCACTCCAGGATGGAATGGCTTCCACCACGTATGAGGGAGTGAGCGACGGATGGAGGAGGCGCTCTCGGTGGGAGTTCTGACCCCGTGCGGTGAGATCAACACTGCCAGGGTGCGAGGAGGGTGTGTGTGGTATGGGTCAGATCGTGTGTGTTTGTTCATTCATGTGCATGTGCGTGTGTGTAGTGTTTGGGGTGTGTGTGTCTGTGTGTGTGAGTGATATGGGAAAGATTGCGTGTTTATTTGTGTGTGTGTGTAGTGTTTGGGGTGTGTGTATCTGTGTGTGTGAGTGATATGGGTAAGATTGCGTGTTTATTTGTGTGTGTGTGTAGTGTTTGGGGTGTGTGTATCTGTGTGTGTGAGTGATATGGGTAAGATTGCGTGTTTATTTGTGTGTGTGTGTGTGTAGTGTTTGGGGTGTGTGTGTGTGTGTGTGAGTGATATGGGTAAGATTGCGTGTTTATTTGTGTGTGTCTGTGTGTGTGAGTGATATGGGTAAGATTGCGTGCTTATTTGTGTGTGTGTGTGTGTCTGTGTGTGTGAGTGATATGGGTAAGATTGCGTGTTTATTTGTGTGTGTGTGTAGTGTCTGGGGTGTGTGTGAGTGATATGGGTAAGATTGCGTGTTTATTTGCGTGTGTCTGTGTGTGTGTGTGTGTGTGTGGTTTGGGTGAGATCATATGTGTTTGATCATTTGTGTGAGTGTGGTATGAGTGAGCTTGGATGTGGGTGTCTGTGTGTTCAGAGTATTGTGTTTGTGGTGTATGTGTGGTGGTTTATGCGAATGTGTGAGTGTGTTTGGTATGGGTGAGATTGTGTGTGTGTGTGTGTGATTTTGTGAAAATGTATGTTTCTATAATGTAGTGTTTGTGGAAATGTGTGTGTGTAGTGCTTAGGGTGAGTGTAGATGTGTATGTGTGTGTACACATGTGTGGGAAGGTGCGAGTGAAGACTGAGTTATGTAGCAGTACAGATTTCAGTACTCACCCTGCACTATTAACAGTGACCCTGATCAAAGCACAACAAGGAATTAGCAAGAAGCGGCAGACACCAGTTCAATCCGCCTGAGGGGGAGGAACACCACACCAACACCACACACAGTGCACCACCCTCCTACCTCTCTCCTGTCTGACTCTCCCTCCCTCCCTCCCTCCCTCCCTCCCTCCCTCTCTCTCTCTCTCTCTCTCTCACCACTCTCTCCTCTCTCTCTCTCTCTCTCTCTCTCTCTCTCTCTCTCTCTCTCTCTCTCTCTCTCTCTCTCTCTCTCTCCCCTCTCACTCTTTTATTCTCCCTCAGACACCAGCAGCCCGTCCATACAGAGTGAAAATACTTTGCAGGTTGCACAGTTAGGCTGGGGAGGCGGGGGAGGGGAGTCATGAGACACTACCTGGAGGCTCGTTCACTCCCACCCCTATCACGGTGACAGGGCTGAGTGATCGCCCCTATCTCTAATGACTCAACCCCTGCCGATATCAAAGGAGGTCAAGCCGCTTTTTGTGCTCTGAGGCTATTGTCTGTCTTTCTGTCTGTTTGTCCGGTCTGTACATTCTTAAGAGACTAACCAGGCCTGTGCATGAACAGTACGTTAAGTACCAACGAGTTAGCAGGGTCAATTTCAAACCAATGATCACCACGCAACTTTTTACATTTACATTTTAGGCATTTAGCAGGTCACGCTCTTATCCAGAGCGACTTACACAGTTTACATTTCTTTACATGCAATCCATTTGGATATTTTACTGAAGCAATTCAGGCTAAGTACCTTGCTCAAGGGTACAACGGCAGTGCCCCAACTGGGATTGGAACCTGCAACCTCTGAGTTACAAGCCCAGCTCCCTAACCACTACACTGCACTGCCACCTGACGCAACATTTTCAAAGGAGTGCCACGCGGCCAATCAGCAGACGGAAAGGAGGCAGCATCTCCCCTGCAGGCCCCGTGTCGACAGTAGGGCAGTGGTCATGTGCTCGAGCGCCCACGGTGAGACGGACGGCCACTCTGGGACGTCAGTCAGCGTTTCCCTCTGATTAGGCCACTCACTCCACAGCTCCTTTCTCCTCAGACATTTCCCACATACCCCCTCTCCTGCCCCCTTCCCCCTCCCCCTCCCTCCCGCCCTCCGTCAGCGCACCCGTCCTCTCCGGGTGAATTCAAACACATTCTCTCGGGGGGGTGCTTTCATGCAGGGACTGGCGGGAAGGGAAGGAACGTCGGGGGAAAGGGGTGGGTGGGGGGGGGTGGGAAGAAAAGAAAGCGAGAGAGCGAGAGCACACAAGGGGGGTGTTATTCCTGCGCGGCGATAACGATCGCGCGACCTTGCCCTTCAGACGCTCTTCCCGAAGAGGCGCAAGGACGTCGCGCGCGATGAGAGACGAGAGGTGCCATCTCGCTCGAGGGGCCCTTCGCCTCGCGGTCGCTAGCACGCCGGCCCTGCGCCGTTTTCACTTCGAGGCGCCGCCCGATCGCGCCAGACGAGCGGAACGCTCGGGAAACGCACGTGTCCTTCAGAACCAGGGTTAGGGTTAAATCATAACTAATAAATCATAATAATAGCTAGCGCGGTGCACACGTGGCCCACTCAGAAAGAAAACAAGGTGGAAAAGCTGGCCCTGAAAGCTCCCCACCAAAAATGTAAAAAATGACTAACCTTTTCCTTCCCAGTGTTACAGGTATGGTATGCAGCTGCCTACAATGATGTCTATCGCTGTATTACTGCACTGATCTCTTGGGCGAACTATGATTGTTCCTACCATGTATTAATGCACATCTTGTAAGTCGCTCTGGATAAGGGCATCTGCTAAATGCTTAAAATGTAAATGTAAATGTAGACCTCCGGGTCCACAGGGTCTGCAGGCATTTGCTCCAACCACGCACTACACCACCTGACTTTGAATAATTCGTTGACCTCCTTGGTCCAGGAAGCAAAGCTAATTGGTGAAATCAGGTGGTGCAGTGTGTGGTTGGAGCAAATACCTGCAGACAGTGCGACCTCGAGGCCTGGAGTTGAATAACCCTGCTCTTAGAGATCCTCCTGATTGCACATTCGGGAGCCTCTGATGTCTGCAGGCCAGATCCCTGACAGGTGTCCCCACTTTACCGTCCCGTTCTGGGCCACCCATAAACCCGTAAGGAGAGTGGAGGAGAGAGAGATAGAGCGAGAGAGAGAGGGTGATTTATCTAGTGTCAGTCGCACCTCGCTGACCCCAAACCCTTTGCTTCCATCCCCAGCGGGGGCCCCTTGACCCCGCCTCCCCCCACCTGACTGACCCCACAGACATCAGTCAGCAGCCTGCTCTGAGCTCCCCTGATTTACACCCCCCCAATAAAAAGGTCCAGGAGAGTCATAAGGGAGGATGCCTCTCTCTCCAGGGGAGGCCGTAGAGACGGTGGGTGGCGCAGGGTGGGGGGCGAGGAGGGAGGGGAGGGGGCTGAGGCCTGGGTGGACAGATTTGAGATGGGCAGGTGGAAGATAATTCAAAAATATTACAGACAGTTTTTCTGGGTCTCTGATCAGGTTTCTGTGTCCATTCCTGTTTTTTTAAACTCTTTTTCTGGTGACAACTGAAACCGTGACACGGAGGCAGAGGCATTCTGTACATGATGTACATCTACAACTGCAACACATTTTCACAACTTTGTCAAATGGTTGACAATGACACTGACAAAACTGTAAAAAGCAATGGTTATGACGTGGTTAAAGTTATTCTAACCACAGTTAAAATGTTCAAGAAGTGAGGTTCTGTATACAGACTCCCCAGTCTTTCATTAAAAGAATGAATAGCCTTATATGTTAAAATATTATGCATATGTGGTATATCTAGCATGTATGTGTGTGTGTGTGTGTGTGTGTGTGTGTGTGTGTATGTGTGTGTGTGTGTGTGTGTGTGTGCATAAAGAACACATCTTTTTTTATTGTAGTCATTTTCTATTCTTATCTTATAGTATTTTACTTGGACATTGCTATTATAATCCTCATAGGTTAGATTTCATTTTGTAATGTATAATGACATATTTGACATGTTCATTACAGTGAACACGCTCGGTTTCCTAACCTGGTGCAGCAAAACTAATATTCCAGGATATTAGTCCATCAAACCAATTAACCAAAGACCTCTGCAGCTTTAAAAAAAAATGAGCCACAACTCTAGAACTTAAACGGAACAGCAAATCTAAATGGAACTGCAATCCTCTTGCTGCAGTTCAATTAAGTTCAGGCAAGAAATTAAAAGCATAAGTCCCCCTGTGGCCCCAGCGAAAACAAAAACATTCTCAATGCTTCCCCAAACTCCAAAATTAGTGAGTGAAGTGATTTAATGGCCACGCAGGACATGGCCTAGATCTGATGTGTAATTTGCCTAAGTACGAGAGGACTGGCACGTAAGCTTTTTCACACACACACACACAGACACAGACACCCCCACACACACACACACACACACACACACACACACACACACACACACACAGACACCCCCTCACACACACACACACACACACACACACACACACAAACACACAGCTACTCCTATATTTGTGAGGTTCATGATCAACCAAAGGGTTTCCACCCCTTCCAAAATCAAAAACATTGTGTAAAAAATTGAGAGAAAAACATCATTGAGGGAGCAGGAATACGCCTATAATTATGATTATGCAAGTAAGTCTTTGTCTTTTTCTCTTGCACACACACACACACATACACATATACCGTGAAACACACACACACACACACACACACTCACTTAGATGTAAGTTGCTCTGGATAAGACGGCCTGCTAAATGCTTAAATGTAAATGTAAAAGCGCACACACACACACACACACACACACACACACACACACACACACACACACACACACACACACACACACACACACACACACACAAACGGTTTGATAGGTTTTTTAATCCCTGCAACTGGACCTTCTAGTACCATCCACAGGGGATAATAATATCTTTGTCCCACCACTGCTAATATTTGTGTGATACTGAAATCGAGCAAGCAGAAGGGTTAAAACTGTTAAAAGTGTTTTTCCCCCAAACGTTGGAGAGTGGTGACTTTGGAATAAAAAGCACATGACGACAGGTCTCACAGCACAAATAAACCGCGGAAGCGAGCCAGCAGGGACCGTCCCAGCCTCAGATGGCTTCAAAGTGGGATGTGCGATAGCTGAACTCCGTGTGAAACGGAGCCCTCAGCGACACAAAGACCCCATATGATGAACAAGACAGTGGCTCTGAGGGCTCTATTTTGACTGATTTTGACGGTCCAAACTTGTGGCGCAACTGTAAAAATACAGCGTATTACCTTGGACACACTCCACGTGTATTTTCAAAACTATGCAGCGTCAATTTCACACAAGTACAGTGCGAGAGTGGTGACAGCTGCAGGGGTTACATTCCAAACTGCTGCAAAGTTAACGTTGGCCCTCACATAGATATCACACAAATCTGGGTTTTCAAAAAATTATGTGCCACTTTTACAATATATTACAGTCTCTTTTTTTAATCATTGCACTCCGGGCGAGTGCCTTTACCGCTACGCCACCCAGGGGCTCCATTTCTTCATGCTCAGGTCTCAGTGGAGTTTTTTTTGTCCTGCTGTTCTCCACTTGTAATCCCGATTCATGCGAGAAAAAAAAGGAATGATATGCTAGCTAGCAAATAAAACAGGCCGTAAATTAAAGATGGGGTGGCTAAAGGGCTCGTGGCAACCGCTTGAAACTTAAACGCTAAACGCTTGTGTGGAAGAATTTCATCTAAGATTCATGCTACTGCATCGTGGCAGGTTAAAGAGAGAAGGCATCTTTAATTTGTCTCATCTCACATATTGTAAATGCGTCAAGTCCTGCATCTGGTGCGTAATGGAGTTAAAAAGAGGAAACAGATGTACGGCGTCTTCTCAACGTCACCTATCGGATGCGTCTGTGATTGTTGAGTAGTGCGATTTGGAGAAAATGAGCGAGCTTTTCTTTAATACGAGCGCACGGGCCTGACAGAAATCATAATTACAGTATTCACAGAGCGAAATGCCTGAATGCAATCACGTTCTCTAACCAGTGGCAGTGATGATTCAAGATGAGCCAAAATACATAGTTTGCGCCGACCTAATTAACATTTTCTAAAAACCACGTCAGAGCTTTTGTAACTAATGTCAAATTGAGACCTGTAATCTGTGGCAGGACAGTTTTAAACATGCCACTCATTATTACGTCTCTGTGCTTGTCGTGATTATAATGTCTTGCAATGAAATAAAGGTTTTCATAACACATGGAATTATGTGGCAGCCATCAAGTACAATATATAAAAAATAGCCCACATGCACAGACACACACACACACACACACACGCGCGCGCGCACACACATATGGAGTTTGGAAACATCATATACCACTGGGGTAGGTAACCCGGGTCCTGAAGTGACGTTTCTGGTTCTGGTTCCATCTGAGCTGGACTACACAGTGTGATCCATTATCAAGAGTCTGAATCTGAATATTCAGTGTCTAAATGGTGAAACACTGAGCACCTCCAGCACATGGTCCTCTGTGTTCATTCAGCCTAATATTGAATCCAATTATGTGGACAGGGGTTCAGGTGGAGCAAAAACCAGAAACATCTCTGGCACTCCAGAACCAGGGTTGCCTAATCCTGATATACCATATGCATAGGAAGATATGTAAAAAAAAAAAAAAAATACGTGTGCAAATATGGACACTGGACAGTGGATTCATAAAAACACACACACACCCACACCCACATTCACTCACAAACACACAAATACACACACAATCACACTATTATGTCTGCGAGATAGAACGAGTTGTATTTTGCAAGAGTTCTGTGGGAGCGTGAAAGTGCACAAGGTCTTCCCCTTTTTTATGAAGTGGGAAAAGGGACATGAGACTCCAGCAGGACTGGGAGCTGGGCCTCGTTACCCAATCCCCATGAGAAGTCTGATAAGAACCAGAGAGAGGGGACGGACGAACCTCCACGTGATTGATCAAACCAGCAGAGGAATACAAGAGTGAGAGGGGAGGATAAGAGGGGACAGAGGGGGGAGGAATGAGTGAATATGGCTCCAAAGGGTGAGATGGGGGAGAAATGAGAGGAGGGGGGGCAGGTGATGGGAAGGGAGAGGAGAGAGGGGGCCGAAGGGCGATAGAGAAGGGAGGAAGGAGAGGGAAGGGAGTAAAGGGGGAGAGATTGAAGGAAGAGAAGCAGGGGACAGGAGAGAGAGAGCGAGAGAAGAAGAGTTATGGGGGAGAGGGAGAGAGAAACTGGCGGGGAGGGGGGCCGGTATGTGGTTGCAACAGAGGGAATAAGGGAGAGTGGGTGATATAATACAGAGGGGAGGAGGCAGAAAATAATGGGGAAAAGAGGGAGAGAGGAGAAGAAGAAACGCTGGAGAAAAGAACAGGGCATGGGGGAGTGATATGGTGTGGAGAGAGTTAGCACTCTTAACGTATATAAAATAGGGTATATAAAAGAACAGGCATTTTGTGAGGATTTTGGGAGTTGGAAGTTGTGAGTTGGGGGTTGGGGTGGCCATGCCAAGGTTTTTTCTAAACAGATGCCCCAGCTTGTGGTACCAAGTAAGCCAATGTTTAAATGGATCAGTGTGGCGCTTCAGTTCCCCACATTGTGCAGGGCTGCTGTGGCACAGTGATAGGACTGAATTGGGGGCACACCAGTCCTCACAACACTGTGGGGAATTTGTGAAGCTTTGGGAGTCTCCTTGTATTATTTCCAGGGACTACAGATGCAAGCACGCCGTTTGCTGTACGTGAAATGCGATCCTATTCGTGCCTTGAACTTGAACATGGGGTCTAATCAAATAAATACAAAGAAAAGCAGAAAGATATTTCAAATAAAAAGAGATGGCACCCGCCCGGAGCCATAAGAACTTCTCCCACTTTCCGGAGTACATAAATTACAAAAGGATGGGAAGAAATGTTCTCCCATTTTGTTTTCCTTCATTTGTTACGTGCACAATGACACTTTGTTCCCAGATGGAAGACAGGGGGACAGAATGTATAGAATTAGCAGACGATGAGGGCTTTTAAAGAGTGTGTTAATGCACAGAAACATGGCAGCGAGGACGCTATGTTAAGTGCAAAGTGCAAGGGACAATGGGGCGACAACGGGTTAGGGCCCTCTCCAGAAACAAGGGCCACCATTCTGCTGCAGTCCCTCCTCCTCCCCCCCTCACCCTATGCCCCCCCACGCTCTCTCACCTCTCACCCTACCCGCGTGGCCCAATCAATGCGCCCCATTGTCGAGGGGCGTAATCTGCCAGAGTTTGGGGGCGGGTGGGGGTGGCAGAGGCAACAGGGAGTCGCAAAAACTGCCCATCTCAAGACGGGCGCGCGAACGGACCACACATCGGACAGAGCCGCCCCCGCGGACCACACGGAGGACCAATCCGAATCTGCGGGGGTCCCACGTGGAGGTCAGGGACGGATCGCGAGGAAGGACCTCAGGCGGCAGTGTAGTGTAATGGTTAGGGAACCTGGGCTTGTAACTCAGGTTGCTGGTTTGATTCCCAGGTGGAGGCACTGCCGTTGTACCCTTAAGCAAGGTAATAATAATAATAATAATAATATATGCCATTTAGCAGATGCTTTAGCAGACCCACAACCTAAGCGTTGCCAACGCCATGCTCTATCTACTGAGCCACACAGAACCACAGGTACTTAACCTGAATTGCTTCAGTAAAATATCCAGCTGTATAAATGGATTGTATGTAAAGAAATGTCAATTGTGTAAGTCGCTCTGGATAAGAGCGTCTGCTAAATGCCTAAAATGTAAATGTGAATGTAAGCTCCCTTTTCGGATGATACAATTACTCTGTCGATTGTGCTGGCGAGACGTTGAGAGCGGTCCGGGTCACCTGGGCGCAGGACGCGCTGTAGCGTGGTAATCAGCGGGCAGCTGCGGCTCACAGGGAAGTCACCGTGGCCCTCCAGAAGCGGGGAGGGGGAGACCCTGTTTGTGAACGCCTGTCACGTCCCGTGAGTTACGCATTCTGTGGGGTACCATTATGGGATTACAGTAAGGGAAGATGTCTCATTGCCCCACCAGGCGGGACCTCCCCTGGATCAGAGACTTCCCCAAACTATCACTTCCTCACCCTCCTCATCTTTCCTACTGTGGTGGCATGTCTCATCCCCCCCCCCCACTTTCTGCTTCATATCAGATACAACCTCCGTGCATTTGGACGCCAAAAGAGAGCCACTGAATGTATAATGTAATAAATGTATGTTTTTTTGCTTTTTTATAAAAACAGAAGAGGTGATTCTTCTTTCATGAGAGTATGTTTTTCCCCCACTGGTGCTTCAATCGTCACCTTGCCATTAAAAAAGCCACAAGGAGAGGGACCCCCACTGTGGTCACGGTGACCGCTGTAGGCAACCCCTCTCTGTGGGTGACCGCTCCCCCTGTGGGTTTGCTTTCCATGGGGGCTCTCCCTGTGGTTCAGGCTGCTAACAGCAGTGTGTCCGCAACCCCACGTCAGGGAATCATTCAGCGTCAGCCAAGGGAGAGAGAGAGGAGGGGGAGAGAGAGAGAGAGAGAGAGAGAGAGAGACAGAGAGAGAGACCAAACACAACAGGACCTGCTTTCCTTCTACACATGGTTCTGCATGGAAGGGAGTGTGTGTGTGTGTGTGTGTGTGTGTGGGGGTGGGGTGCAGTCTGTGAGTCATTATTAGTATTTACCAAGATTCCCACTGAGCCTCACACACATGCTCGCACGCACACGCACACACACACACACACACACACACACACACACACACACACACATACATAGACTGTGCTTGATGTTTTGGTTTTAGAGTGGTTGACAGAGAGAGTGATACTTTGTTGTTGGTCGGGTGCTATGCACTGCCTGTCAGGGACACGCTTTGAAACCCGTCTCTACCAGACCGGCCCTGGTTGTCAGCCCCAGGGGTAGGGGGGAGGGTAAGCCGTCTCGGATCCGCCGTGAAGCACGTAAGGGTGTCTCCAGAACGTGGGTGGGTGAATTCCATCTCGAAGGAAGCAGAGTTCCTTCCAGAGTCTCGCTGTTCGAGAATTAGTGGTGGACTCATGTGGGGAGGGTAATATCGAAATAAATAGAGGGTGTAATTGGCTACCAAATTGGGAGAAAAAATCTGAAACAAATTGTTTTGGTTTTTTTAAAGACCATGACCATCATCATAATCACAATCCCTTATTATCGCCCTCATTGTTCTCGGGCGAGAGCGTAACCCGCCGTTTCCTTCCCAAAAAACGGGCTGCGGTGGCTGAGGTCCCACACAGACCTCGGCGGCGTTCTTTGGACAGTGACTCCGTGCCTCTCGGGCAGGAACCTGTCAGCTACAAAAACCCAGGGCCTTTGCCCTCTCCGATTCCCTGCGACACGCCCTGTCTCTCGGACACCAGACAAAGCTCGTCTTTCTGCCTCTCCCACAACGGGCCCCGTTTTTTCACCGGCTGGGGTTGCGGTGGGGCTGAATGTGCCACTGCAAGAGAACACCTCACTGCCCTCTGCCAAGCATGGCACAATGACAGCCTTGACAATGGGGGTGAAAGACCTTCAGAAATCCATCTCTTCTGCTGCTCAGCTGCCTGGCAGCACTTAACGAAACGTGTTGACCTGGAGCGCCGCCACACTTTCACTCGTTTCTCTGCTCCCCTGTCTGCCGTCAGCCCTGGCGACAGGACACCGGCCTGAGAGAGAGAGAGAGAGAGAGAGAGAGAGAGAGAGAGAGAGAGAGAGACAGCTCTGCCCTGTTTTTTTCACCCTTTTTCGGCTTTTTAAGAATCCCAGGTCGTTACCTGCCTGGCTGCACCTCAATTCGACGATTTAACACCAGTGTTCTTTGCAGAAGGGTAGATTTATCCTCGTTCGAGTGTTCATATCGCCACCGTTAAGCAGTTGAATGAGGGGGAGGCGCTCGGAGAAATGGGTTGGTAATCTTATAATTGGTCTCTCGTCTTTAGAAGTACTTCAAATGAAACGGCCAGTTGAAGGCTTTTTTAGAGCAGTACCATAACGACGGGTATCTCTGTTTCAGTGCGTAATAGGATTCGTTTAAGATTATTCGAAGCGGGGAATTCAATCTTTCGCACATAGAAAAAAAAGGGTGAGATTGGTCTCCGAGCGTGCCGAAGAGCGAGCTGCCCCTTACAGTAAATCAGGATTCAATGACTGCACGGTTACAGCAGCGAATCATGGTTTTGAAATACTGCCCGCATATTTCATCCGACTACATCCGTGACCTCCGCCAGAAGTGAAAGGGTCAAAAAGCCACCATGTGGTATTCTGACTGCAGTCACACCGCCTTTTAAAACACAGGCAGGCAGCGACCACATTGCTGCCCCCCACCCCGCCCCACCACCCCCACCCCCCCAGTCTTGGCGGCGTTCTGTTTCCAGCGCTCTCCAAAATCATCGGCCAGACAAAACTGCAGCAATAACAGTAATGCGGCGATGACATCACCCACTGCTGGCAAAAATCCTTCCCGGCGGCCAATGAAAACACAAGGTAGGGGCCTAAACAAAAGCGCGGCCCCCTCGCCAGGCAGATTCATCGCCTCGCACGCTGGCGTTCCGACACCGAGGCCCGCGTCCAAACCTGCGCCGCCACCCCCCCCCCCCTCCTCCCAGTCACAGCTCATCCCCATAAATGTGATTTACGGCGTGGCTCATCTCTGCGAGTACGCTTTAATAACAGAGAGCGTGCCTCTGCGCTGGTGGACCAACGCCGGGGCGCGCTCCGTACGGCGAGGTAAACCTCGCTGGGTGGCAACGGCTCAAACCGCGCCCCCCATACCCCCCACACCCCCCCATACCCCCACACGGCTTCGCCTCCGCCAGACTGTAAATGAAAATTGAAGGCCATAAACACCTGGGGGGGGTACAGACGCTAAGCGGCCGTTATCGTGGTTTGTTTATTTTCTTAACAGGCGGGACAGATGGGGCCTTCTTCTCCAAGGAAGGCAGGGTTCCAACCGTAACACCCCCCTTTGTGGGCTGAGGACCCGGGCCCGGGCGCAGGGGTACGTCCCGTCCTGTCCCGTGGATCGTGAGCTCATTCGGCGCGAGCGCTCGCCCCCGATGCCCTGCCTCGGTAGAGCCGAGACGCAGCCCCCGCGAGGCCCCAGCGAGCGTCAGGATTGAGCTGACGGCAGCAAACTCCGCCAGCCGCACGTACTCCGTCAAAACCTGCTCCCGCCAGAGAGGGACACCTTCCAGCTGAGCGGAGACACGCAACGCCTGGGCCGTGTTCTTCCCAAACACCGCTGGCTCATTTGTGTGTGGGTGTGGGTGTGGGTGTGTGCACGGGATCGCCTGCAAGCAATCTGCACTGTAACCTCTGACCTCTAATCATTCATTCAATTGCACGAAACTTGTACGGAACAGCATCCAAGTCTTTTGAAACGTCTCATTTCAAGCTCTCTTGGTCCCGAAGATGAATTTATCATGCGCATATGAGTAATGCAATTTACTTCGTAAACGTTCCACTTTCTGCTCGAAATTGCCATGGAAAATTTCAACAGAGATCAGTTCTGCGTAAGAAAGCATCGCTCTCTCTCGTAAATGCTACGTCTACAAAATAAGGTCTTGTAGTCTTTCCACGATATGTGAGCTTACATTTACATTGACATTTTCAGGCATTTAGCAGACACTCTTATCCAGAGTGACTTACACAGTTTACATTTCTTTACACACAATCCATTTATACAGCTGGATATTTCACTGAAGCAATTCAGGTTAAGTACCTTTAGCTCAAGGGTACAAAGGCAGTGCTCCACTTGGGAATTGAACCAGCAACCTCTGAGTTACAAGCCCAGTTCCCTAACTGGGCTAAGAGCTCAAAGAAAAAGAGGTGCATTTCCTCACTCCTAAATGGGTCATGTGTCAACGCGCCCTGCAGCACAGAGAGAGAGCGGGGGCCTGTGGTCTTATCGACGAAGGGCTCAGAGCTCCCTCCTGTTCACACCTGGCACACGCGCACAGAGCTAAGCTCCATCACGCTCACGGACACACGTGCGCACACCCGCTCTCCCTTTAAGACTCGCTCGCACGCTCCCTCTCACCCCGGCCAGTGCGTAAACATTTCATTTCCCCGGCTCCTGCGGGGAGCAGACACTGACCAGATCACCTCCGGGGAGTGATGATTGAATGAATTAATTCATTAGCAATGCAGCGAGACACGCCAGCTCTGGAGGAGGAAGGGAGAGCCGTGTGTTTCTTTGCTTCACGCTGATCGTCAGGGCGGCGTTCCCCTGGACGGAGCTGAGAGCGTGCATCGTGGTCACTGCGGCCCTGGGTTTATTAACCCAACGGGGAGCCGTTGACCTCCCCCGGAATTTTATGTTTTGATTCTCCTTGGTGCACAAAGTGCAGCTCTTATTAAAAGGAGTGTGTGTGCCTGGGGCATGTGTTTGTGCGTCTGTGTGTGTGTGTGTGTGTGTGTGTGTGTGTGTGTGTGTGTGTGTGTGTGTGTGTGTGTATGTTTGTGTGTTTGTGTGTGTGTGTGTGTGTGTGTGTGTGTGTGTGTGTGTATCTTTGTGTGTGTGTGTGTGTTGTGTGTGTGTGTGTGTGTGTGTGTGTATGTGTGTGTGGGTGTGTGTGTGTGTATATGTAGTCCATCCAATCTTTTATGGTCAAAACCCAGGACTAATCAGAACCATCCCATTTCCTAGTCCCCCATGCCAAGCACCAGAACCCCCCTAAAAATTTCCCATGCCATCATCAAAGGTCAGTCGTGACCATAAAGGTCCTCTGTCCTACAGGTGGGGCCTCCGGGAGGGGCGCTTCAAACGCGTGCCCACATTATGAGTCAGGGTTTGGACCGGACCACAAGGAAACACGAGTGACATAAGTGACAAAAAATGAGGTCATCTCCACATGCTGTCGTTTTGGGTCAGCTTTATCACTCGGGAGGATGGGGAGGGCGGGGGAGGGCGGGGGGGGGAGGTTCGCCTGGCTTCAGCAGACCATCCCGGGGCCCTCTGACGTGGATCCACGCACGCTTCTCAGCCCGAGATCCAGACCTGGCCTCGGACCGAGCCGTACAGCGCAACCCACACCTGCCGTGGGTACCGACGGGACCGGCTCGGATCCGCCGCCGTCTCAGGCACGGGGACGGGAGCGCGCGAGGAAGCCGCGCGGGGCCACGGCTGAGCGTGCCGGCTGAAATGAGCGACCGCGCTCCCACACGCGGCTTTCATTAGTGCTCTGCATCTGCGTCCGCGGGAGGGGAGACTCTAATTAGATTTCACCCAGATTAATAGCTACAGCTGCCGGGGGCTCCAATAAAGTACTAAAGGGATAAAGCTGGAGACCTCGCCGTGTTGCGGTTTGAGACGCCGCCAGGCCCGACGCACCGCGCCACCGCCGGGCGGCCCGCAGCCAGAGGGGGAGAACCCGGGGTCGGCGGGAGAGGTGGATCCGCTCGGCGCTGCCCGCGGGGACCCCGGCGGCAGGCTGGGTCGACCTATCAGAGCGGCCCGTTTCCCAGCCCCCAGGTGGGCGCCCCGTCGCTCCCTCAAACGTGCGCTTTGTGTCGGCGCCGTAGCGTCACGTGGGTCACCTGTCACCCCCGCCACCCCTGCTGCACACCGCTCAGGCCTCTAGCAAACCCCTCGACCTGTGTTAGGTTAGTAAGTCAAGTTCAAAGCCATTGTGTGCTACTGGGCTTTATGGTCACCCGAATCGCCTTGCCGATCACAGAGAGAGAAAAAAAGAGAAAATAAGTCATGAAAAACAGACATGGATGAGCAAACTTCTCAACTTCTTCTGGCTGGAAGAGGGACCCAAAGAGGGACCGACCATGTATTTAAGCTTCAGAAAACATATTCCTGTACTTTCATTGTTGCAGAGCGCAAGCAACAGCAAAGCCATTATACTGGAAGGAAGAGCAGTGTGTTTCGGCAGTCATTTGTCAGGCCCTCTCTCCACGTCATATCACATTAGACTAGACTACTTTATTGTCTTTGAACGGGGATGTACTTATAGAAAATAACACAAGCGCAAGTTGAGAACATGATGATAAAGTGCAGCATCACTCGGAAGACAAATGGAGCCAAGCAGCATAGTCAGTACGTAACAGTAACAAGCAACCACATACTGTACACATTAAAAAAATAACTCCCTTTCATTTTTCATTCAGAATATTTATTGCCACTCTGATGAAGCTGAACACTTTTGTTTTTGTACGTTCTGTGCAGAAACACGTGAAACCCAACACAGTGAGATAATAATCAAATTAGGCCAAATCAAATTGTTTCAATTAGTGAAATAATAATGTAATGTGGATTTTACTCTTGACTGTTAAACTAAAAAGTATAGATGAAATTGATACATATTAGGCGATCTGGGAGGCAAACAAATCTTAGCTAAACATTTACATTTAATTTAATTAAGGAAAAAGAATAGATTCCATAAGTTATGGATATATTGATACATGCTGTAGGCTACGTGGCGTTGTGGCTTTACGGAAAACAGTGGAAAGTTGCGACTTGCTACTATTTAATTGAAAATAATGAAAGCTGCATGAAGCACACAGCTATTGATAGGACGTCTTCCGAACTTTGATTGCTTTCAGATTTAAAAGGTGAGGTCACTTCTGACGTTTAATTCGCGCCACTTAAAGTAATCAACTGGTTCAACCTTTTCGATGTATTGGATACATTCTGGAAAGTAACTGCCACGCAACTCCGGGGAGTTGGGAAATTGAGCTGTGATGAGCAGCGAATGATTCATTGCTGCTAAGAAGCGCCAGGGACAGCCACGTCATGGGAATAGTTGATAAAGGACGCGCAGAGATCCAGGGTTTTTCCCCCCTCCACTGCTACGGAGAGAGAGAGATCTGAGGCCGGGCTCTTCTCTCGGTGATGACAGCTGGTAGCCCGCGGGCGCTCGGCTCGTCGTTGAGGGGGGGGCGATGCAGCCGTAACACGAGGAGCGCTGGTGATATAAACCCGCTCTGCCCTCGGCGCAACGAAAAACCGTCGCCTCCCACCACGGCTAGAATGTTCCGATCGGTTCCGAAACAGGCATGCGACTGCATTGTCTCTACTGGGTCCACAGGCCAACCGAGGAACATTTAGGAGGCGTACTGCCGGTATGCCAGCGTTTTGCAAATCGGCACTACAGCAGTCAGCCAGTGGTAGGATCATTCCCCAACTATTTTCTATCCTCTCAACTGCCCATCCTCATCTTGACTGCCTCGCCTCCACTGTCCGCTAGCGAACCACCATAGCGTCGCTAGTGGACCTCTGTATGCGTGTTAGCTGGGGTAGGAGTAGTAACAGATGTAGTGAACAGTTTCTGACACAATGTTCCCACTTCCCACTCCATTTCCAGTTCCTTGGTAAGTCTGAACGGGAGATTGCAGTGAGTTGCAAAGTTTCCAGTATTCATATCCACTGGAGACCATTAACAGCTGACTGGACTGCAGCTCTGCTCTGTCACTTGATTGGCTGAGTTAAACCCCTTGGATATATAACCAACCTGCAGGCCCGAGGCCTCTGTGGGGGGTGTGCACCCCTGTATCAGTGTCACTTATTCAGTGAACAACACTCTACCAACTGCCAATCTAAAATACAATGAACTCTTTTAAACAGCCCCTAATGAACAGCACCTGAGAATGAAGAAGGAAATGTGTGTGTGCATGTGCGACTGAGTGTGTGCATGTATGGGGGTGTGTGTGCATGTGTGAGTGAGTGTGTGCGTGTGTGGGGGTGTGTGTGCATGTGAGTAAGTGTGTGTGTGTGTGTGTAAACATGCGTGTGCATGTATGTGTGTGTGTGTATGTGTGTGCGTGTGTGCATGTGTTTGTATAAGTGCGTGTGTGTGGGTGGGTATGTGTGCGTGTGAGTGCATGCGTTTGTATAAGTGAGTGTGTGCGTGTGTGTGCATGTGTTTGTATGAGTGAGTGCGGGTGAGTGCAAGCGTTTGTGTGCGTGTGGGTGGGTGTGCATGTGTTTGTATAAGTGAGTGTGTGTGAGTGCAAGCGTTTGTGTGCACGTGTGTGTGTGTGTTCGGGGGCAGGGTGTTTAGCAACGTTGCTTAAAAAATAAAAATGAATAAGACACCCTAAGTTCCTCTCTGGGTCACATGACCCTGTTTCCCTTCTGTTTATTCGCTGGCCTCTCCTTGGATCACTCCTGATTCCACCTCGCTGTGCTAACCCCGATGTCTGTCCTTCAGCCCCGGTGCAGGTTTATAAGGCACGCATACGAGGCTCAGCCCCCGTTAAACGGCAGGGTGAAGGAAATGCCTTAGGTTTATAGGGGAAATAAGACAAGAGAGCCAGCAGGGGAGGAGGGGAGGGGAGGGGAGGGGGGCCCGCGTACAGCCAAGCTATTCACACCCACGGCCCTGCCAAGTTCCGATCCGTCCCTGTGGGTCCACTTTCCGCGCTGATTGATCGGGCCCAAGGAGAGAAACGGGTTCTTAATTAACCCCGCAGACCAACCAGGTGGGAGGTGAGGGAAATAACACCCTCCCCCTGCAAAACAAACCGACACGTCGAGGTCGAGAATTTCACTCCTCGCATTAAAAACAACGTGGGGGTCCGGGAGAAATATGTAATAAAAATTTCTGTTCGCGGCTTCAACGGGGCCCTCTGTTTTAACAAGGCGGTCCAAGCATATTAATGAAGCCGAGTGAAGCAATTCATCTCCCTCTGTTGGTTCAGTTAATTCAACCGGGCCTCCGCATAACAAATTGAATCTTGAATCGCGCCGATCTCTCAGATGACTCCGCCTCCTCCGGTGCGGGGAGAGAAAGGGAGAGAGAGAGAGAGAAAAGAGAGAGAGATAGAGAAGGGAGAGAAGGAGAGAGATAGGGAAGGGAAAGAAGGAGAGAGCGGGTTTCTCCATTTCAGCTGCTTTCAATTGTGATCTCAGCATTCGTGCGGCCGCCGATCACCACTTACGGGGCGATGAATCTCAGCTGCTGGCTCCGCCGCATTGGTCTGGCCGTGCTGGTATGACCCGGCCGGCCCGCATGCCTGTTAGCAAGGCCGGTTTCACAGACCGCTAATGCAAGCGAGAGCCTCCAGCTTGACACCCGGGGGAGACAAGCGACGGCCCCACAGATGCCATCCACGGCGGTTTGGGGGGTTATTCTTGCGTCGCGGCGTGGCGGGCATTCCTCTGTCTTATCCGAACGGCATCTGAAGAGGTGTCTCATTTTAAAGAGAGGGCATCTCGTGCAGAGCCCCACGCCCGCCCCGCTCACATGTACCCCCCCCCCCTTCCCCCTCTATTAAAACTCCTAATCAGACTAAACAGCTGCATCTTTTACTATGTAAATCCAGCCCCCGCGCGTGCACACACACACCCCGGCTCTCCGTTGCTAATGGCAGGCTAGGACACCGCGATGTTTAAAGTGCGGGGCTTAGCGTGTAGGCCTCTGATAAGCCACGCTGAGCTGTGAAAACACAGATTACATTTCTGCAGCTTACGCTGCGCCTCTGCCTGTCGGCCACGCTGTAATCGGCCGCCTGCACCGCAGCCTCTGCTTGGCAGCTAAACAGGCTTTGACAGAGAGGCCTCCGGCTCCGCTATCCGACAGCCGTGCTAATTCACCAAATATGCCAGAAAATTTCCAGGGCCTAGGCGCTCGCTTCCTGTAAGTAGTGTGCACGTTTTTTTTACCGCCCCGCCTCCACCCCCCCCCCTCCTCCTCCTCCTCTCCTCCTACGGAGAAGTGTTTGGTGCGGCTGACCAGAGACTCTCCACAAAACTTCACGATCCGTGCTGAGAGGTCTTTTCAAGGCAAGCCAGAAATACAGAGCAAGGCCTGCGAGCGTTAGGAATCTCAGGGCCCTGTCAGAGCGCTCGAGGGCTGGCTCTCCCTCCGTCGCGTGTCTGTCCGTACCCTGCGGAACGAGACGCTCCCACCCAACGCGAGCACCTTTATTTGGAAAACAGAGCGACCCAGACTCAGGCATACATTAAATCCCTGTATTCTGGCAGCCCATGAAAGTGCATCCATCTGCAAATACTTAGACCTCAATCAGAGATAAAGGTCTTTGTGTTCCAGGTTCCCCGGTAAGACAATCCCACCAAACCTTATAGAAAACAATTAGAACTCAATAATTACAGCACGGCTATGGAATTTCAGCTGAAGACGGGGTGGCGGTGGTGGGGGTGGGATGGGGGGGGGCAAGGTTGAGGTAGTGAGGGGGAAGGGGGTGTTATCTTACTCCAAATTCCCTGCTTGTGCGTTTCCCCGTTATCAGCTTAAACGTGATGTAATGTTTTGCTTGGGGGAGCATAGACGCTGGAGCCAACAAAGGAACCAAAGGCCAAGATCGAGCTGGGCCTCTGATAGACATGCAGGTGCCAGCGGGGCTTGCGCCATACTGTACCATTACTCACTCCCTTCTGCTTTATCTCTCTCTATCCCCGGGTCCCTTCTCAAACACACGGCCTCTCAAACTAAGCAGAGCCTCCATTACCTCCTCACAAACACCCCCCTGATTGGGAGCAAGTCTTTGCAGGAGATGTTGGCGCCCCCCGGATTGGCGCGGCAATGAGGCAAACGGAACCTCGTTTTGGGGGGGGGAGGAGGCCGAGCTCTCCGAGAGGGGATTAGGGGACATCTGGAGAAGGAGAGCGCCGTGCACAGGGGTGGATGGTCAAATGAGCTCTTGGATACAGCGTGTTGCAGGGAAGCCCCGGCGGGGAGGGGAGGGAACTTGGAGCAGTCCGCCGAGTGATCTCTCCCGTGATTACGGTGAGGGAAATCTGAGAGCCGCTCGTCATGGAGACGAGAGGAGGGTTTCAGGGCCTGATGGGCCCTGCTAGGGATCAGGGCCTCCTGTGTCTGTAAAGCAGTTATCTGATTGGAGAGGAGTATGGACACAAGCCTCCGAATCTGTCACAAGAGGGACATGGTACAGGTAACTGTCAAAATAAAGGAAACACTTGAGTAAATGAAGGGTTCTGTTGGTGGCTCTGTTATGGTAAGGGGTGCATTTTCCTGGCATGGTTTAGGTCCACTCAACCCCGTAGAGGGCAAGGAAAATGGCAATAAATACAAAGCCATTCTGAGTGATCACCTTCATCCTATGGTGAAGCATTTCTATACTGATGACAATGCCCCCATCCACAGGGCACGAGTGGTCACTGGATGGTTTGACGAGCATGAAAATGATTTAAATCATATGCCATAGCTGTCTCAGTCACCAGATCTAACCCAATTGAACACTTATGGGAGATTCTGGAGATTCTGATGGAATTTCTCATAGAAGAATGCCTTTGTATCCCTCCAGACACTTACGTGCCAGAATATGTGAATGTAAAATCTATGCCAAGGTGCATTGAAGCTGTTCTGGTGCCCCAACTCCAGAGTTGTGGACTCGAGCCACATGACTTGGACTCGAGTGTGACTTCAGTTTTGACTTGACTTGCAAAAAATAAAAGTACTTGAGACTTGACTTAGACTTGCATGTCTATGACTTGCGACTAGACTTGGACTTGAGCTGGATGACTCAAGAGACTTGTTTTGAATGTGACTTGAGGACTTGACACCTGAAATGTGGGACTTGTGACTTGACTTTACCTGAACACGGTGACTTGGGACTTTACTTGAGACTTATCGCAGCGATCATCTGGACCTGACAATTCTCAATGACCGTTCCTCACCCAAGAGGCCACACAACTCCCGGTCCAGGCCCTGGTGATCTCACGTCTGGACTACTACAATTCCTTGCTGTCAGGCCTGCTGGCCTGAGCCATCAAGCCACTGCAACTAGTGCAGAATGCTGCCGCACGTCTGGTGTTCAACCAACCACGCATGTCATCCCTCTACTCACCTCTCTGCACTGGCTATCCCTATCGCAGCACACATCAAATTGAAATCACTGGTGCTGGCTTATCCTGCTAGAGGAACTGCTCCCTCCTACCTCCAGACACTCATCACACCCTACAACCCAGCCAGACCCCTCCACTCTACCTCCTCTGGCAAACTGACTGTCCCATCCCTCCGGGTGCCCGGCAGCCGCTTCTTGCGGTCTCGTCTCTTCTCTGTCCGGACCCCTCGGTGGTGGAACGATCTTCCGCACTTGAAGGCTAAGACTTGAGACTTACTTATGACTTGCATAACAGTGACTTGATCACAACCCAACACCCTATTAAGACACTTCATGTTAGTGTTCCCTTTATTTTGGTAGTTACCTGTATGTATGTGTGTGCATGTGTCTGTGTGTGCATGTGTGCACATAACTGTCTGTGTGTGTGTGAGTGTCCATGCGCATGTATGTATCTGGTGTGTGTGTTTGTGCGCATACATGTGTGTGCATGTGTGTGCATGTATGTGCGCATATATGTGTGTTTATGTGTGTAAAACCATGTATAACCATCGTGGATCAAATAGGATCTTCCCAGTACTGGGGCACACGCAACAACACACACACACACACACACACACAACACCGCACAGTGCCCAGCCAGAGGACCTGGGAAAGCTTGGAGTGCTCCGTGTTTAGTCTAGCATCTGCTGTCCATTTGAAACAAACATGGAACGAGAAGCAATAGAATAAATCCAGAAAATATGTACTGCACAGAGCTTCCCTCTCAGGCCATCAATCAGCCTGCAAACAGGGAGGAGCCAAACCCCTCAGAATGCCTATTCCCCAGGGAGGCCCGAAATCCCCCCACTAGAGTGACTGAAGAACCGCTGAAAAGGCACTAAGAACAAATGGGCCCATCCTGAACGACAGGTCTCTTTTATTTCGGCGGCGCTCGGCAGCCGTTCAGCACCGCGGCCCGGCCCGACCCGACCCGACGGCGGTGTTGGGGCCCAGCGTAACCCACAACAGCCCCGGGAAGACAGACGTGACCACGGGGAGGGGGGGCAGGAATAGCACCGCACGGGGCAGTAAATCAGAGAGGTGCACATTTTCCAGGGAGGGGGCAGGCGGGCGGGCGGGCGGGCGGCGGCGGAGGAGGGAGAGGAGGAGAGGGGGCCCAGCGTTACCGGGAGAGGGGAGGTTGTCTGAGACCGGCTGCAGCTTCGCAGCTGGCCCTTAAAAAAGTCAGACGATGGAGTTTCCTGGTGCTGGCTGGTGGAGCACAGGAGGATTTACATGCCAAGACAATCCCCCACCGCCACCCCCCACCCCTCCCTCCCCTCCTGGGGCAGGTGAAGCAGTAAACTCGTAACGTCCCTGACCTCCGTCTCACACTCGCCTCCTCAGCCCTTCAGTGTACATGAAACACTTTGCCAGACACAAATACTGGGGCAGAAGCCAACAGGAGGTACAGGGGGGGAAGAGGAGGGGGGCAACCAGAAGGTGTGGGAGTCACCCTTTACATCCTAGCTCTCTTCGGCTGAACAGAGGAAAATTATATAAGACCACAGATCCTATAGACACACCAGATGCTCAGCTCTGCGTGCTTAACAGTGAAGATCTCCTGTCCGTTGATGCCGAAATGTTCCAATTTGATCTCTTCTGAAAACGCATTAAGGGCCGTGACCAGGCACGTTGGACTGTATCAAATGGGCATTCGGTGGTGTAATACAGCACCGGATAACTCCTGTTACCAAAACGGAACCTGCTGTAGTTAAGACAAAAAGGAGCACGGAAGGAGTGTAGGAGTATCTGGTGGGACTATAGAATCTGTGTCTTAACAGTGATTCTGTGTGGCTCAGTTGGTAGAGCACGGCGTTGGCAACACTTAGGTTGTGGGTTCAATTCCCACTGGGACCACATGAACTAGGGGAAAAAACCAAAAACAAAGTATGAATTCACTACCGTAAGTCGCTTTGGATAAAAGCGTCCGCTAAATGGCATATATTACCCGAGACTACACAACCACTCACAGTTACTTCAAATAAAGAGTACTGAAGGCATCGCTGTCCTCTATCTAGCCCTCTATCTAACATCATTATTATTCACTCTTTAATAAAATAAGAGGTCCGTGGGGGGGGGGGGACACATGGATACAGCTCTCCACTGGCTCTTCACGCAGCGCGAGGCGAACAAAGGCGCTCTGAGGACCGGGCGACATCCGCCATCGAGCACGGAGCGAATCCGAAGGCATCGGCTGTCACTTCCACTCAGCTGCGCCTGTGATCTTAACCAGCGAGGCTGCCACGCGATAAGGGGCTAATCCCCCACCCCGAGTCCTCGCTAACAGCCATGTGAGGACTGTCGCTAGCGCAACTTAATTGGATAATTCTACGGTTTCATTTCTGTGTGTGTGTGTACGTGCGTGGGTGTGTGTGTGTGTGTGTGTGTGTGTGTGTGTGTGTGTGTGTGTGAGAAGAGTTGTCTTTGTGTGGCGGGGGGTGGCCAGGCTATAAAGAGATTAATTTCTACCAAATGAATAATATATGCAATTTAGCCGACGCTTTATCCAAAGCGACTTACAGTAATGAATGTATACATTTTTCAGTATATGCGGTCCCCAATGGGAATTGAACCCACAACCTAAGCGTTGTCAGCGCCATGCTCTACCTACTGAGCCACACAGAACTACCGATTGGCCAAGGTAAGGTTCCCTGGAGAGGGCATGAAGTGGGAATGTCAGTTCACCTGGGGGGGGGGGCGAGCATCTGGGCCTTTACCACTGCGGCTCCTTACACATGGTGACCCCCACCCTGTTAACAGTAGTGAGAACAGCGCTTGAACCTCAACAGCATTTATTGCGATCCTCGCGTGTCATAAAAGTGCAAGGATTTATGGGTACACACAAAGTCTTGTCCCCGATATAAACTACCGCTTCATTCCAGACATGAAGGGGAGGCGAGGGAGGGGCGACGAGGGAGAGGCGTGTGCTGGGGGCCAGGGGGGTTGTTAGCAGCTGGGGTGTGATGCGAGAGCTAAAAAGAGACCCGGAGCCACTGAGATTCAGCGTTATGAGCAGCGATGTGGTCGAGGCCCTTAGCTGGCGCCAAAACCGTAAGAGAGAGACACATAAAACCATATAAAAACGTATAAATAAAAGACAAAAGACAGAGAGAAAGACGGAGGAGAAAAACATATATGAGCGGGAGTAAGGGAAGGGTTCGAGTGACAAATAACATGAAAAGAGGATTATGGGAAAGGGGGTAGGGAGAGGGAAATATTTGTACTTTTATGGAAGAGTGATACTGTATAACAGGATGAAAGAAGGGGTTAAGAGAGGGGAAAGAGGGAAAGAGAGACAGGAAGAGAGAGGGAGAAATAGAGAGAGTGAATAATAGAGAGAGAGAGAGAGAGAGGGAGGGAGAGACACAAAAACAAAGAGATCTGAGGAGAGAGATCTCTCAATTCATACACTTTGTGATTGTTTGTTTTCATATTCAATTTGACAAAATCTTTTTCAATTGACCCAAATCAATAACATGTGTTTTGACATGGATGAATACTAAACAAACAAACAAGAAAGGGAACTTTCTTAAAATAAGCAAGAGAAAGGGAGAGAGAGAATGATAGAGAGTGAGCCACTTTGTGCACATAAGCAGCTCCATATGTTAGAAGCAGTGGCAGTGAAAAGCAGAGAGATAGACAGCAAAAAGAGGAGGAGAAGGAGAGAGGAAGAGGGTGAAAGGCACTCCTTGCAGCAGGGTCCTCTCTTTCCCTAACACGGTCCTCGGCTCTCACAGCCCCCCCCCCTTCCCCCATGCTCAATGTTCAGGGCCTGGCACTCACTCACAGGCTCCTCAGGGAGAAGGGGAGCATCTCCACAGGACATCTTGTCGATGTTATTTACAGCCTAGGTTTTACAGCCGCTTGTGTTTTCTCTCAAGGACGCTTACGTTCTCCCTCACGCTCTCCCTCTTATTGTTCGAGCGTTTCGCTCCATCCCCCTCCGCCAGGCCTGGGAGAAGAGGGGCCGCCCTCGAGCCGAGGTTTGAAACGAGCCGAGCGCGGCGCGCCTGTGGCCCTTACCTTCCTCGCAGTGGGGCCCGCGGTATCCCGGGCAACACTTCCACTCCAGTGTGGTGACGGTCCGGTAAGCCACTTTGTACGACGGTCTGACCATGGTGCGGTAGCTGGAGAGCACAGAGGCGAGCCTGAGACGCGTGATCTGAGGAGGTCTCTTTGTGTGTGTGTGTGTGTGTGTGTGTGTGTGTGTGTGTGTGTGTGTGTGTGTGTGTGTGTGTGTGTGTGTGTGTGTGTGTGTGTGTGTGTGTGTGTGTGTGTGTGTATGCATGTGTCTATGTGCTTGTATGGGTGTGCTTTTGTGTGTTTGTGTGTGTGTATGTGTATGTGCAAGCATGTGTCTATGTGTATGTGTGTGTGCGTAAGTGCGTATATATGTACATGTGCACGTCTATGTGTACCCATATACAGTATATGTAATATAATATAATATATGCCATTTAGCAGATGCTTTTATCCAAAGCGACTTACAGTAGTGAATGCATACATTTTTCAGTATATGTGGTCCCAGTGGGGATTGAACCCACAACCTAAGCGTTGCCAACGCCATGCTCTACCTACTGAGCCACACAGAACCACATATGTCTGTGTGTGTGTGTCCGTGTGTATGTGTGCAGATATGATGGTCTGGTCTGTAATGCGCAGTGAGGGTCACATGACACATCAATGGGATCACACTGGGATGTGAGGGTTTGGGGACAGCGGCAGACTCACCTGCCCCCAGAGCAGCCCTGGGGCCAGCGACAGTTCTGGTACACGCGCTGCAGGACCGTCCCATTCTGGACCTGGCAGGTCACGGTCTTTGTCACCGAGTGGGGACACCAGTTCCTGAGAAAGAGAAAAAGGATGAAAGAGAAAGAAAGGGGGGAGAGAGAGGAGAGAGAGAGAGAGAGAGAGAGAGAGAGAGAGAGAGAGAATAAATTGTTTTGTGGCCTCAAAAAAGGAATTCACGCTTATTTGATAAGAATCCAAGTATACGACTAAATACAGACTTGGGAGACCACAGCCAGGCTATCAAAACCAGACAATACAAAAAAAAATTCTGGGTTGCCAAAGAAAAACTGCTTTGTGGTCGCTGCGATCTGGGAGAGGCAGAGACCACTGCCTGTGAAACTGCAAAAGAAAAGTGCATACACACTAAAGAAAATCATATACTAAAAATCAGGCCACAAAAAATAAATAAAACCCTGGTCATCTAAAGAAATATATACTCCACTGAGATAAAAGACAGGGCTCTGAGAACAGAGTGTGCTGGAAACGAGGAGCGATGCATAAGCTCTTTGTCATCGCACGGATCAAACCACTGCCCTTTTCCTTTTCTGGGCATCCTGGTTAAAGTTATAAATGGGCCTGGCTTTCGCAGCAACGCGGAAGACAAAAGTGTCGTGTAAGGGAAAATAGCAGTTGAGCATGTGACCGAGCCGGAGAAATTAACCAATTGCACCTGCTCCCTGCAGTCAGTGGGGCAGGGGGCGCACCACTTCCCCCCCCCCGGTCAAACAGACAGGAAGAAACGCTGCAGGTGAGCATGACATTATCTGATTAAAACACGCACACACACACACACACACACACACACACACACACACACAAGCAAAATAACCTTTAACGCTTTATGTGTCGTCTTCACGGGCGTTTGATTCGCTCTGGATCCTCCTCTCTTTTGAAATTCTCCTTTTTTTCCCTGGCGTTTACTCAAGTGAAATCGTCCGTGAGACTCGGCGGAGAGCATTGTGCGCCGTGTTTACGTTGTGGTTTCGCCCCTATCAATACACATCCGCCGGCTCCTTTCAGGGCTCCCGCAGCTGCGCCCAGCCAGAGAGGCTGCAGGGTGTCCCCCTGGGGTGCATTTCATCTATCCAGCCTGAGATGTTTTTAAAAAAACGATCTTTTTAAAGATTTTGTTTCTGATTTTCTCCCATTTTCTCCCAATTTGGTAGCCAATTACACCCCGCTATTTTTCCAAGTCAATCCCCCCCTAGTAATGTGAGTTTGCTACCGTAGTCCTGTGACCGGTAGTGACGAAGGCAAAGCATCGTCTCCTCCGAGACGGCACTTGCCAGTCCGTCGACCGTAACCCGGTACTACAGGGCCACTCCTGTGCACTGCGAACGTCCTGTCGGCTTCCCTCCCCCCTCCCTGGGGCGGACAGCCAATCGCCGCCCCCTGGTGGCACTCCCGGCCAAAGCCGACACTTGGCGAGACGGGGAATTGAACCCCGGTCGCCGTGGCCAGCGTCGAACGTTGTAACCACTGGACCACGCGGGAGGCCCTGAGCTGTTTTTTTTAAGGGAAAAAGGGATGTGGCCAGGCTGCCGGCTCCATCAAAGCATGCCTATCGAGGGCCTACTTCAAACTATGCGAGTGGACTGGAACTGCCGGGCGCATGGCCGGGATCCACAGAGGAAGGCAGCGCGTAACTCCTCCGACGCGTTGGGTCTGGCATCTCCAGGCGGCCAGGCTGGGACGGCCTCCACCCCGGACTTCTTGAACCAGAGCCAGGCCACACAAGCTCCCGGTGCAGTGAGCAGATATCTGGGCCTCATTAAGAGAGAGGACCACAGCATGGTTTTTTAAACGTGGGATGAATTTTGATGGGAAAAAAAAAAAAAAAAGTCTAATGAGCAAAAAAAAAAAAAAAAGAATTAAAAAATTATCCTCAAAGGAACGACCTTATTTACTGCGATCGTCGTGTAGCTCGTCCCACATACGTTTTAATAGGGACATAAAAGCCACTGGAGATCTGGAATTAGAAACAGGGCATTGTTTATGAAACACAAAACAACCTCACAACAAAGCTGAGCCCTGAGGAGGGTCTTGAGACGCTTAGAAAGACCAAGCGAGGAGAGCTACAGACCGGATTTATTAAGAAGCCCCCACACACTCCCGCAGCCAAGACAAGACAATGTCCACTTCATATTAGCCGTCTCAAGGTATTTTTCAACGACGCATTATCCTTCAAATCAGCCCAAAGAAATCAAGGAAACATGGATTGATGGTTAAAGAATCATTGTGTAAGGGGGTGGCATAAGGATGCAATTAGGCCCAACACGTGTGAGTAGTCTTTTGTTAATAACCAAGTGAAGTAACACAGTGATTAGGTTCATATGGCCCGAAGTAATGTCGGGACCACTGTGGTGGAGAAGGTGCACCATGGAAAACAATTACCGTAGGCCAACCTGTTTGGTGGACGGGAACCAAAGAGAAGCACGTGTATTTGTGTATGTGTGTGTGTGTGTGGGTTTGTGTGTGTTTGTGCAAGTATGTATGTGCGTGTGTGCATGTATGTATGTGTGTGTGTGTGTGTGTGTGTGTGTGTGTGCGTGTGTGCATGCATGTATGTGAAAGTTTGTGTGTGTATGTGAATGTGTGTGTGTGTGTGTTCATGCATGCCTGCGGGTACGTATGTGTGTGCGTGTGAACGTGTCATGGCAGATGGTGCCAGGGGTCTGAGGTGAACACCTGGCACCCCACTCACTATAGTCCTCTCCCAGCTAACGACTCCCACATGTCCGGGATACGGTACAAGGAACCGGAGCGGGGCTATGCGGTCGGGAAAACCGGTTGAAAAAATGTGAGCAATTTCCGAATGGCAGAGAGAGGTGGGGTGGGGGAGGAAGGGGCACCGCCAGTTTAGCTCCTCTGACCGCTTCTCTCACCTGGCTACTGCCATCTTACTGCCCCACTTGATTTTGGTCAATATCCTTCTGCTCAAACTGCAATTTGACCCTCACAGTAAAAACAGTATTCTTCGGTCCTCTCCAAGCTCCAAGACATGCATGCGGAAAATATGTACACATTCCCTCATTTCCTCTCTGGCCTATGGTATCCTGCTCCTGGTGTGCACTTGTGCGAGTGACCTTGAGCATCCCCCTGCCTCGTACATGGCGTTGGGGGTGCACACATTTGAGGGTAATTACCAACACAAAGTCCACCAGGACACTGAAGCCTCTTTGAGGAGAGTCCATCTCCCCTTGGCCGTCTCTCTGTGGGCGGCCTTGTCCCGGAGCCCTCCATCCTGGCACGGGACACGAGAGGGAGAATGCCCACAATGGCTGGGTTCTGGCCCAGGACCAGCGGTGCGGGGCTCCAAACAGACTACTGCTACCACCTCTGCCACTGCCAGGCGGTCGACCCCGTGCCAGGGTACTGGCAAGTGGAAGTAATTCACACCGGCCTGAAACAAGTGCTGCTACTGACCCCCCTCTCCGCACCCTCTGCCCAGGAAGGGCTGCCAGCCAGGCAAAAGGCTCTGGGCCGGCCTCCCTGCCCTGGCCTCCAAAACCAGGGGATAAAGGTCTTGAGAACCTTAGGGCTCAGTCCGACTTCCCAGGGAGAGGCTGTGGCCAGAGTCGGGGTCATTCACAGCCCAGGACAAAAGGGTGGCGGAAGGGCCTTGTTTTCAAACTTAACTCCTCTTTTTTCTCAAAGAGAAAGAAATCCATGCAATTACTCCAAACCAGAGCTGGTGCAGGTTTTGGCGTGTGCATGTCCCAGCAACAACAACAAAAGAGGTCTGCTTTGTTCAGATCGGTATAAAAACACCTTGTTTCCTCTCCCAAACCAACTACTACATTTTCTCAAGAGAGGGTCAATGTAAACAAAATGGGCCCTGACCACCATCACAGTGGTATTGTAACTGTACAATAATGTACAGTAACATTTCCACAATGGTCAAAGTGATGTTATGGGAACATCCTGCATGTATGGGAGCTCCTTGCGTGCCCTTTATGCGACTGTCTGTGTGCGTGTGTGCAGAGGGAAACAGGTGCTCTGCTATCACCCTCAATCACTGACATGGTGTCCACGCCCTCTCCGGTGCGAGTGTCCTCGAGAGAACGAGGTGTGAAAACCAACAGCCCCAACAAGCTTCACCAGCGATGACATCACTGCTGTTCCTCTGCAAGTATCAAGTCTCTCCACAAACACTCGTGTTAGCCCCCGGTCGGAAAGCACCGGGGGCTAACACTACATAAATCAACTCATATCAAAACCATCACTGGACTAAACGGTCACAGCCAGCGCTATACGTAAAATTAACAGGGGGGATTGGTGAGATCACAGATTTGGCCTGCTTGCTGAACGCCGAAAAAAACCAGAGGGGAAACAAAAGCGTATAGCGCTAAGATTAATGATGCCGAGATATGAAACTGTCAACATGGGAGACTTCAAAGAGTGTGACTGTACCCCCCACCCTAGGCTAGACTGGATTCATATATCCGTGCTGTCCTTGCAGACGCTTCCTCATTCAAAAGCAATAAAATCAGAGCAGGGTCGTTGGGCAGCCCAAATGGCAGCCAGTGGATGCGGAAAGACCGGGGTTTTGTTGCAAACCCCCCTACATAATGGAGCAGAGCACAACAAGGTTACCGAATAACATCCAGACACACAGGTGTGCCCCCTTCTGAGCTCCCTGTTTGAGCCGGTCTGCCTTTCAATAACTCTGTGCCTCCGGGCCACTATTAAACAAGCAATCCTCGGTCCTGCTGCACAGGGTGTGGGACCCCTCAAACGAAATTAAGTTCAGAGAAGATAAAAATCAAAGAATTTCTCCAGATCGCTGGCTGTGGGAAAAAATGTTGCAGGGAACAAACGACAAAAGACAGATATGGCAGACGGCCAGAGGAGAACAGGGAGACCATACTGTCGCTGGGGTCAGGCGAGGAGGCTAGCCCAAATTTCGACCATGGGACGAAAAGGGGTACCGCATGTGGACGCACCGTGGGCTCCCTGGAAACAGGGCAGAGAAGGGTAAGTAATGAGAAATGTGGGCAGACGGAACAGAAGAACAATGCAGAGCGGCACAAACAAAGGTAGGGGGGTAATGAACAGGAAAGGGAAGAGTGAGACATGCCAGACAAGCGGGAGGGTGCCGGAGACAGCTGACATTTTTTAACGCAAAGAAATTACACTAACTACATCCGTTTTGCGAGGACGGATGTAGTTAAACCACATGTTATCGCTTTCATTTCCTTGAAATGAAGAAAGTGTGAAAATAAAATATTGTTTATTTTTATTCATTCGTTTATTTGACGGGAACAGCGCACAGCTTACTTTCACACTTTTCCATTCAAGAAAATTAAAGCGATGCCAGGTAGTAGGAGGGACAGATAAAGAGGTAGATTCAGAGAGAGAACACGGGTTAATAGAGGGATGGTGAGAGAGAGAGAGAGAGAGATTAATACAAAAGGAATGGAGGAATGGAGGATGTACTCTGTCCCCTCTGTCTTAGTGGTGAAGGAGGGCTCAGTGGAAGACTGACAGGGAGGAGCTGTGGTCAATGGGGGAATAATGAGGGGCATTAGGGATGGTCTATTGTGCCCAGCTCTTTCAGTCATGTTCAAAGGAAGTGTCAGGGACTATGTTTAAAAGGTTTTTGTTTTTTTACATAGACCCAGGCAAGGGGCTCCTTCTTGGCTAAAAAGGTCCCACACAGGTTCATTGAAAACGCAAGGAAAATGCTTATGGATCATCAAAGTGTTGAAGAGTTTGCCAAGTGCTTTTAACACATTTTTAACAGTGGTGTTGAGTTGACCATCTCCCAGCAGTGGGAACAAATGAGTGTGTGTGTGTGTAGTGTGTGTGTAGTGTGTAGTGTGTAGTGTGCGTGTGTCAGCATTTTTATACTAATCTGTGTGTGTATCTATAAGTAAGCCCCTGAGTTTTGGGTGAATTTTGTGTTTTATAGCCTGTAATTCAGTCCTTCGTTGGCAAGACGCTGATACCTCAAGAAACCACCTGTTGAGCAATCATTAGAGATCATAGCATTGCAGTCGCTAAATCATCTCGTTTACTCATTTAATTATGAGCATTGGTTTTGGTCTTTTTACATATTATTATTATTATAAAATAAACACTGAATCAGAAATACCACAATACTATAAAAGGTTATGTCTTATTACTGAATAACTATAAAGACAACATGGTATTTAGAAAAAAAATTCAAAATTTGTTTAAGGAATTTAAGGTTTAAGGAAAGCCATGTCAAACGAGGAAGCGAATGTCAAAGAAGGAATGTTTAACAGTCAAACCGATTAAGTTCTTTAAAAAAAAGAGGAAGGAAATCTTTGAGCACAATCGTGCTTCTCTTACTTGGGAGGTGCTGGCTATGCAAGACGAAGTTCAATTGGAGATAGAATTGGAAGCCAAATCTTCTGGCGCTCCAATACAGACCGCACACTTGGGACTAGCCAACTTTAGTGCAGAAATATTTTTTAATTTTGCAAGTAAGAACAAACAACGAACTCTCAAATCTGACGAAGGGACGCCCGAAACCCATGTAGTTCGTTCTTACTCACTTGGAAAAATTCTAAATTCTAAAAATATTTTTGCACTAAATAGATTACATTCTTTCTCAATGATCAGGTGGGAAGAAGATATAGTATCCTATTACATAGACACAGATATTAAGTGTGTCTATTGTTCATCTGAAATGACTGCTCCGTACCCTTCAAAAGTTAAAATAACTTTTTCATACTAGTCTATTTCAGATAAAGTACTACGGAAAAGGCTTTCAGATGAATGCAGTTCATTGGCCGTAAGCGATTTTTGTCTTTCACGGAAAGGAAGTGTCCTGGAACCATGCTCGTCGGAGCCCTGAACCAGATAACCCTCTTCTGGTTCCCTGCCAGCAGGACGGGCGGGCAAGGCAAGAGAGGAGAGGCTGTGGAGGTGGTGATGGAGCTCTGTTAACGAGGGGTAAGAGTCAGGGGGTTAATGACCCCCAGGTCTGAGTCTCGCGGGCCCGGCTCTGGCCGTCCCTTGCCGATGGAAATAGAGTGGGGCAGAGCAGGAAATAGCTGCTGTCTTAACCCCCAGCGCCGCTCTGCTCAAATAGCCCTCATTAAGGCCGAGTTAAACTGCCCCACGGTCCGCTAACAAGGGAAAACATACGTCAGGCACTCACAAATGTTAACCCTATCCCAGTTTAGCAAGAGGGTCAGTGCTGGGCGTGATAGGTTTTAACTGCCTAGTTTCAATGCTCATCATCTTCCTTCTCACTGACAGCGGCACATACACAGAATGCAATAATTGAGTCTCTGCTCTGTTTTGTCACAACAAATGTTAGTAGAACATTCCGTACCGCAAACAGACTCAGTGATTCTACTTGTCATAGTCAAATGTTGTATCTGGTATTAATATCTATGTGATCTATTGTGGCTGTGTGACTCGGTCATGTGGTATTGCTGAATCCATTACTTTTGCTCTGCTTCACTGTTTTCTTAGTGGTTATGTATTGCTTATTAAAATTATCCAGCCTAAAAGAGTACTAAAAGAGTGTCCACCTCTGTACTCCACTGAATGTCCTGGCTTACTCACAGCCGCTCGCCTCTCTATGACTGCACGTTAATAACTCCGTTCACACAGCTCACCTGGTTGACAGTAAGCGGAGCGAAGGCATTGCTGAGGTTCAGTGAAGTCTCTGGACAATGAAGCTGATATTTGTGCAACAAAAGCTTGGAAAAGCCATGGTTGGAAAAGGTTGGAGAACTCCTCTTTCTCTCTGACGCTGAAGAAATGGGAGAACGCAGAGCACCTGCCCCCCAACCGAGGCTGACCACCCGGCGATGCCAATCCCAGCCAGCTGACCGCCTCTCCCCAGTGCACATGTCGACTGAATGAACTCCTGGCTTCCTGCAAACAAGCCCAAATGCGGCAGGCCCAGCTGCCGATGTTTGGTAAACATGTCTGCCCAGAGAGACTGACGGAGGAGGGGGACGGGGAGCGCGGCCAGCCAGGGCCTGGCTTCCCTCTCGAAGGGCCACCTGCAGCCCTCCGACAGCCCTGACTGACGAGCGTGCCCCGCACGTCACGGCCGCATTCGTGCTCCCAGCGTAAATATTTACGCTAGCGATACCTGATCTTGTCCTCGCTCGCTCCGCTTCTTATTCCATAAAAAAAAGGAAAAAAGAAAAACACTCTGACCAGAGGGAAGTGGATGCTGGCGCATTTCCACCTCTGTATAGTCTGAGGTCAGGTTCTCCCAAAACAGCCCCCATCAACAATCGCACCGTCGCACTGTGGAGATGCGGTTCTAAAGAATCGAGGGGAAGAGACCCAGAGGCAAGTAACAGGACACCCCCACAAACAGTGTTCCGAAAAAAAGGGTGACGATATGTGTCCATTCTGGGGCCGTACAACAGAAATACTGAGAGTGAGTGGCATGCCTAGTGTCTTCCATATCTCTATGTACAAAGTATCCAGCTCCTGTCCTGTGTGTTCTACAGAATATGATATCTTCAGGGCCCTTATGTATAAAGCATCTCAGAATAAGGGTGCTAATCTAGGATCAGGTTTCTCCAGGCCATATCCTAACCGTATCCATCATGAGCTGAAAGGCGAAACTGATCCCAGATCAGCACTCCTACTCTGAGATCCTTCATGCATATGGGCCAAGATCTGCAGTGCAAGTATGTCTAAGGGCTGGATTTATGGGGGCAGCACAGTGGCAGAGTGGGTCTTTCGCCCTCTCAGGGAATCACAGGTCCTCAGATCTTAAGATTGCTGCCTGGCAGCTGAGAGGCCACAGGTGGCGAGGACCCTGCAGACCGGAGAACGCTGCTCTGCTCTGCTCTCCTGAAAGACCGACGGCCACACAGGAACACAATGGGGAAACGGGGCCGTGCAATGCGGATGAGAGAACTCAGTCCGCCGCACGAACAGGAAAAGGAAACCTTGTGTCATTAGGACAATGCATTCAGGTAGATGGATTGGAATTGCACTGCAGGGCAGAGAGGAAGACAAATATAAATGTACCGGCTTGAATAAAGGGATAGAATTCTACCATACAAACAAATTTTCCAATGTAATATTTCCAACAAGGCATGTTCTTTCAATACTTTTTAAAGTTTTTAAAATATACAATAAATTAAATAAGACAAGTGAAATAATAAACACAATTGCATAAACTACAACACGCAGTTCACATTATGATCTAAATTAAATTATGAAAATAAGGAAATATGATGTCAAATTGTGTCATACTGAAAATGTTTCCTATCTGATGAGTTCGCTCTCACACTGCGAGTGCGCGTGGGCTGTCATCTTTCGCCTCGCAGTTAGTCTCGATGACAATTCTCCGAGACAACGGGCTCGCGGCCACCTTGCGAGCAAGCAGCCAAGGACGGCGAGAGAGCAGCGGCTCTCCGGGTCAAAACAGCTTCTTTTCCTAAACAGAAGCTGTCCACAGTTTGTATTCCACTGTATTTCCATTCAAGCAAAATTAAAATTATATATTGTCATGCAGCCCGTATCAGGTCTGTTTTCGTGCACGAGAGTAAGATGTGACAGTAAATTACGCTTAATATTGAGTGTAAATAAATCTACCTGTGCATACATTCTCGGTCTGCTAAGCTAGACGTTACAAGCTAGACGTTACTCACGAAACAGACAAACAATTCTAAAACTTAAAACACGTTTTTAATTAAAAACATACACACACACACGCACACATCTATACACATTCTTATGAATAAATATTGCACAAACGAATGCAAAACTAAGCACATTAAAGCACACAGATCGGTACCTTCTCTGATAGAGAGCGCTTGAGACTCCGCTTGGCTCTTTGTTTAGTTGCGTTCCGGTTGGGTACTTATACAGCCCGGTTCCCCACGTCCCTTTAGCCCCGGAGGTAAGCCACAGAACCAGCACAATCCAACGGAAACTTTTTCGGCAGAGCGCGGTCACGCCGTCCCCCTGACACGCTTCCATTTCCGCGGCGTCAATGGCAGACCAGCTGCCCAAGTGAATTTCACAAAAAAACTGCGCTCCAGTGGAAAAAAGGGATGAGTTTTATTTGACTTAGTGCAGGGTCGAAGAATCATCAAAGTCCAGATTCGGAGCTTACTGAAGGGATGCGCATCCCATTGATCAACAACTGCTAAATAAACAAACACGCTGAAACATTGGAGTACCAGTCAATTAAAACAAACTATGTCAAGGTGAACAATTTTTTTAAAAAGTTGCATTAAAAAAATCTATCTTCCAAGGGTAGCTAATAACGCAAGTGAGACAGGAGAGCCCTTTGATGCCGCGCGCTGAAATCCAACCATTCCTCGCCTCACTTTCCTCGAGTCACCTCGCGTGCCCAAACAGTGGGCAGTGTTCTTACTGAAGCGGACTATATTCGACAAAGTGACTAGCCGGTCCCCCAATCTCCTCTCTGTCTCTCTCTCTCTCTCTCTCTCTCCTCTCTCTCTCTCTCTCTCTCCCTGCCCGCCTATGACTGCCTATTTCAAGTAGAGACTTAGACAATGAATGAAGAAGAAAAAAAACCCGTGTTATATAGTCTCCACGAGTCTTTTAAAAGCACAGCCCGGCGTGTCTTGCTTTTGTTACCCTCCTCATTCTACTTTTCACCCTTCCACCGAGGACAAGGCGCTCACGGCGCTGGCTGCTCCGCTCCCCAAACGCACGTCGCTGTTAACACTGCACTGACCTTAGACGGTCGGTTACTCTTTAACCCAATGTTACGGGGATATTCGTGGTGCAACAGGGCAGTGTTGCAGCAGATAAATGACTTTAGCAACGTCAAAAACGAAGAGAAGACCTATTATAGGGAACGGTACGTTGTGAAACAACGCAGGAATGCACGTCACTTGGTACTCACTAATATTTTACTGTCAGCAGCATGGGCAAAGCATGTTCATCCCAAGACTGTAACCTACATTCATGTCATTTTTACATAAGAGTTTATTTCCAACTGTAGCTGCATCCTGCAGACAGGGTGTCAGAAACAGTTCACTGAACTGAGCAACCAGACACCACCGCATCCAGAGTTAATTTCTCCTGTGTGTTGCTGCTCTGCTGAGCTGTGTTATTACAAGATCAGGTGGCTGTAAGGGGAGTCTTCTCCCGCTCTGGCTCCCTCAGTCGCTGCGGTGCAAGCTTGCAGTTTTCATCAGCCGCCCCCTGCCATGTGGGTGCCATCCAGCGTAATCCCAGAGTACACCCCGGCATCGCAAACGCCCGGGCGGCGGCCGATGGGGAAATCGTGTGTTTGTTTAACCTCGTTAACCCCGTGCTCCGTGAAGCTGGGAGGTGCGGAGGGAGGCTCAGATTCTACGCCACCTGACCACAGGGCCGCACCAGGCTCCCGACTAGACACCTTGCTTCAGAGGGACAAGCCAAAAACCCTGCCGTGCCTGTGGCCAGAGAGAGCCCAGACTCGGTAACTCAGAGCCAAACGCTCGCTGCACAAAACCTGTGTCTCTGTTTAACTTGTGAGATACCAAGTCCTCCACAATCAAAATAATGGATTTCTAGTTCAATCGAAACAGAACTGAATCACTTTTGAAACAGTGCCATCCCACTGACCTTTAGCCGAGGCCACTTGGGTAAGAAATGACAAGGACGTCACGTTTAGGACATGCATGTGTTTTTCGGATGAATGGGAAATAAGTCGCGAGGGAGGCCATCGGCTTGTACGCCACCCAACCAAACCCGCGCTCACCTCTTTTGATTAACAAATCAGGGAAAAGGGAGAGGAGACCGGGCACAATTAGAGCTCTCTCCAGCTGCAGGATGCAAGAAGAGCCACCTGCAAGTGCTTGATGTTATTCAGAGCACAGTTTAGAAGAAAAAACCCGGAGTGAAGGACTGTCTGATTGGTGTAGGCCGAGTGGCATCCTGCCGATGAGAAACACGGACCGGGCACGATCAGGAGCTGGGCGCCGGCCACTCCCACTGAGGCCCACCTGCTCCCAATCACGCCAAACGGAAACAACTTCAGGAAAGGCTGAGGGAATAAGTGATGTGTCCATAATTTCTCCTTCTTTTTGTTTTTTCGGGCACCCCTGGCGCTTAGCCGGCCGGCTGCGGCAGTGCCAATGCCAAACTGGGAGTTTAGGGTTAACCTAAATCCCCGCAGTCTTTCGCAGCTGAAAATAATCTTCATCCCTAAAAGGAGGGGGTATTCACATTGAAGGGGTTTTGGACTCTTGTAGCCTGTTTTTTTTCCTTCCCTCCCTCCCTCCCTCCCTCCTTTCTTCTCTCTCTCCTCTCTCCCCTGTGCAATGAAACATAAAGAACGCCCTCCCCCTCCTCTCCACATTGTCTCATTGCAGTTATGCTGTCTGCAGTTCCTTTGAACAATTTGCTGCGCAATCATCAAAAACCTCAGGATCATTCCTTCCCTCCATTTTCTATTGAGTGGAAACACAGTCTTTATAACCTCTCTGACCCTTCCCTGCACACTCATAAAATGCCCCCCATTCCACCCTCCTTTAAGATGCTGCCTCTTTTGTGACAGGGTTTACCAGTGTGGGCCACGTTGCGTTCTGGCATGTCCCTCCATCATGATCGCCTTGACTTAGAATCACGCTGTTTGGTTGTGGGTTCAGGCCTGCGAACCTAAGGTGATTCCTACTGAGCGGCGGGGCTTGAGTGGCACTACCAACAGTCCCGCAGATGGAGGAGGGGAGCTCTGCCATTGGACCGCTGGCCGCCCAGTCACGTTGAGACGTCCTCATGGCTCGGACCGCCGCTACCGTCTCACTTCAGCCCCGCTCAAGCAAGACCGGTCTCTGAATACCCGAGTTACAAAACGTGTGAAAATGTATTTACTCACTTTGACCGGCACAAAGGCAAGGAACAAAGGCAGGGCTTAACTGTTAGCTTTGCTCCAGTTTAAAAAAAGAAAAGAAGAAAAAAAGCCTAGAGTGGAAAAGTACTTGTTTCTGCGCTATGGTCAGTGTTTGACACAGTTACAGTTTCCAAAAAGACTTAAGTTTTCCATGTGCAATGGATATAATCCATACAGAGCAACCATATTCAGGAAATTTATCTCAAATACTTTTTTTTTTTGGAAGAAAAACGACTGGATTCTATTTGAAACATGTGGAGTATACATGAAAGTAATACAGTATAAAAACTCTTTGTATAATATATTAGGGGATATGGCAGATGTGTGGAAAAAAAACAAATGGAGATTAAATCAAAATATCCAACCTATATGATACAACTTATACGTCTATCTGTATTTTGTGTTTGGAATACATTAACAAACGCCCCGCACAGCCAGGCAGGAATTTCCTATGATTGAGTATCAGGGTATCGCAATACTGAGACTAATGTACCAGGCCTAGATTCTGAAGAAATAGGATAAATGAAGAAATATTACCTGTAGAAGAAAGGTAGATTTCCATTAAATAAATACAAAGCAGACCTCTCCACTGTGGACTGTCTAGGTTCTCTCCCTCTCTGTCTCCATTCCTGGCTCTCCCTGGGTGACCTGATTGCAGACGCTGGGCATTATAAATGTCATAAGGAATAAAGAACACAGAGTCCTAATAAAGAGATCTGTCTTCTGAGATTAAAAATAGCAGGGGTTGGGGGTTAGAACGAGGCTGGAACAGTCCTGAGATCTCCTGGCATTTCTCCAGAGGGACAAGTTGGAACCTAAAAATGATCGGCAATGCATTCTCGCCTCAGCTGGCTGGGATCGATATTGTCATACTGCCACCTACTGTCTGTAGACCAATATGACCGCTGAAGCCAGAACTTCTTGCTTCTTGCTAGCAGTGGTAGCTGGTAGGCATGTATAATCCTGCTTTAATGTGTCTACCTCAGAACCATGAATTGAACTGAACCATTCATTAAAGTAGGCTAAGGGTATATTTGACAGGGATACCATGGAGTTTGCATTGAGCAAACCTTTAATTAATTAATTTATAACTTGGCATAGTTAGATGTTTCATTTTCCGTTAGGTACTCATAACTGGAGGAATGGCCAACTCATCATTGGTTGATTTAAATTTTAAATTGCGCTCATCACTTCTAAAGGTTCTAAATCAAAACTGCAAGGAGATTTGCGGTCAAGTGTGGTCACATTTGGCCCTTACAGCTGGTAGTCACAGACTCTTACCTTTGAAAAATATACACGCATCACACTTAGGTGCTGAGCTGAAAAAAGTACAGCATCGAAGAAACCGTAAGCTCACAGTTTATGCTCCCAAATGTTTCCTTGACTGGCGTGGAATGGATACATTCATTCCACCACTCCATTCCAAAATGGAGGAAAGCATATACACGTAGCTGCCAAAATAAAGGAAACACCTGAGTAAATGAAGGGTTCAGCAGGCTCTGTTATGGTGTGGGCCGTGCATTTGCATGGAGGGCAAGGTAAATGGCAATAAATACAAAACCATTCTAAGTGATCACCTTCATCCGATGGTGAAGCATTTCTAACCTGATGGGAGTGGTCTCTTCCACAACGCCCCACAGGGCAGAGTGGTCACTGAATGGTTTGATGAGCATGAAAACGATGTAAACTATATGCCATGGCCATCTCAGTCACCAGATCTCAACCCAGTTGAACACTTACGGAAGATTCTGGAGCAGTGCCTTAGACTGTTTTCCACCACCATCAACAAAACACCAAATTATGGAATTTATTGTGGAAGAATGGTGTTGCATCCCTCCAATAGAGTTCCAGACTCTTGTAGAATCTATTCCAAGGCGCACTGAAGCTGTGAATTGAATAACTAAGATCCTACATGGAACCTCTAACACCTTTAACACACTTAACAGTGTGTCTGTGTTTCAGGTTCTAGGTGGGATCTTTGTTTACACCTGACATTTTAGAATGGAGGGCTGGCATGACCTTTTACATTCCGATGGTCTCACAGATATATCCATTTTTGAGTGAGATGCATTTTTGATATGTGAACAAAAATGGTAAAAATCGAATTGTAACTGTCAAATGAAATTTACATTTTAAAATGTAACATTGTAACCCTATTGGGTGGATTGATGAGGTGTTCTGTATGTGTGTGTGTGTGTGTGTGTGTGTGTGTGTGTGTGTGTGTGTGTAGGTGTGGTTGAATGGTTTGTCTTTTTACAGACCATAAGATCTTACTGTTTTTGGGAGCATAAACAATGTGCAAGTGTTATTTTTCCTCAGGGACATAAAGTCTCTTCATAAACTTTTCTTCAAAGACATGAACCCACATCTGACTACTGCGGTCTTAAAAATCCCCGCCCCCAAAACTCTGCTCTCATCAGCATCTTGAGATTTACTTTATATGGAATAGTCATTTATAGAACAGAGATAGAACTATCTTATTATTCAGTACTGGTGGTCTAGTTTTCTGAGACAGGGGAGGGATTTAATAGTGTGAAGTCACTGGGTGTTGGTGTAAAATACAGTAGCAACATATCACTTTCCCCATTTAAGTTTCATTAAAGAGCCGAATAAAAGATCAAAACACTCATTTTAGTTGTATGGTTCATTTGTGTTGGAAAGTACCAAAATAAACGGTCTCTGTCTGAAGTGGGCCCAAAACACCAAGCCCAGCGACGTCATAACTGACTCTGGGTGTACCCTGGACTTGACGTCACAAAGGGAACAGGCTTCAGAGACCACATGTATAGGCATACTTAAATTTAGTCTTTTTTTTTTTTTTTTAAACAACAGTAACAAAATTATCTTGTACCACAGTGATCTAAGAACATTGAAACATTTAAAAACATTTTTTGTTGACTGTGATTTAAAAACATTGTATTTGATCCTTAAATAATGTAAAAATGATAAAGCTATGATAAATAACACTAAATAAGAACATGAGATGGTCTATGGTCTCTCTATCACACACACACACACACACACACACACACACACACACACACACACGGGACAACCCCTACAGGGCTCTGAATGTTCAACAGGTGTGCAAGTTGACACTGACATTTCAGCCACTTAAAATATTGTAGGCACAGCATTGATCTGATACTCAACTTCCATTACTCACACAAATGAATTCATACTCACTTGTACTTGTCATCGTCACATTGATAACAAATAATCATAACCACAGAAAGGCATAAATGCCAAGGAGCTTGGGTGCAAGTCTGCAGTAATAAATGTAAGGCTAAACCAGGACAACTCTCTGAAACACACGGATGTAGGTGTCCTAGGGTCAACTAGGTGGATGTTGTTGTTCACTTAATTGTTGAGAGGAAAAGGCAGGGCAAGAGATGTCAAAGAGGAAGTCTCTATGCAATACACAACAGGACCCTATAACCTTCTGTAACCTTTTTACCCCCGTTTCTCCCTTAAGAACTGATCTATGATCAGCTCTGCCAACTAGTCCTCAACTCAAAGAATTGCGAGCTAAACAATAACAAAGACCATGGGTCAATGGGTCACTCATCACACCCTACACCCCTGCCAGACGCCTCCGCTCCGCCACCTCGGGCAAACTGCCTGTCCCTTCCCTGCGGGCTCCTCGTGGTCTCGCCTCTTCTCTGTCCTGGCCCCCCAGTGGTGGAACGATCTTCCGCCGACTCACTGGCCATCTTCCGGCAAGAGACTGAAAACCCACCTCTTCAGACTCCATTACCACTAATTGTCATCACCACTGCTTTCATGTTCAATACTGCATTTTGTAATATGTATCTATGTTGATGACTGTCCCCCCCAAAATAAAAAATCCCCCAACAACTAACTTTTCCCTCCTTGTGTTACAGGTATGGTTTTCAGCTGTATCACGACACTGATCTCTGGCGCGGACTATGATTCATCTCACCATGTATTAATGCACATTGTGTAAGTCGCTCTGGATAAGAGCGTCTGCTAAATTCCTAAAATGTAATGTAATGTAAATGTAGAAAAGCCTACACTCCGCGCCCTCTATCGAAAGGGAGGAACGTCCTCCTCTCAATGTGTTTTGGTCAACAGGCAGGGTCATCATCACGAGGGAGAGATACAGCCATTTAAATATACCAGGGAGTAAAATGCAAAAGGAGAACATTCTAGCTCAACATGATTTATTTTAGCCAATTATTTTTCTTATAAACCAACAGGTTATGATGCAATTCCACTTATAGTGTAAGTATACAGCGGCAGTGTAGTGTAGTCGTTAGGGGACTGGACTTGTAACTGAGAGGTTGCTGTTTCGCTTCCCGATGGACCCTTGAGCAAGGTACTTAACCTGAATTTCTTCAGTAAAATATCCAGCTGCATAAATTGATTGTATGTGAACTGCGTAAGTCGCTCTGGATAAGGGTGTCTGATATATGTATTGGCTGAGGCTTTTTATGTTTTTATTTTATTTTGGGGGGCTTTGTTATATATATATATATATATAGCTATATATTGTAGTAAGCGTGCGCGAGGTGATGTATCAAGAAATGCACAGAGTCCTGCTGCGTTGCAAAAATGGCTACGCGAATAGCCAATTCATTAAAAGGCGATAAATATCCGTGTTCCATACACCGCACAACTGCGATAATTATCCGTGTTCCATACACCGCACAACTACGGATAATATCTGGCGAACTTTTGCTGGTACAGACACGTCCTGAAAAGGACACGCCAGACCATTGAACTTCTTCACTAGTCATCACGACAACCTGGGAGTAACTCAGTCAAAGAAGCACTTGCTCAATGACGAACACTTTTGCCCTGAATTCCATGGAACCACACTAAACAATATAGGCACACTGGTCGCGGTGGCTTCAACATTCAGCGCACTGCGACCAGCCAGCTAACACACAAAAACAATCATAATAACACATGCAACACAGTAAATAACACAATGACGTAGCCTAATTAACACAGGGGGAACGCACAAACACACAAATACGTCCCCTTATAATGCCCCGCGCACACATTTCTAATTAGCGACCCACTGGATCGCTACAATATATATATATATATATATATATTTTTTTTCTAATGTTTTAGGATAAATATTCTCCCCATCTTTCTCTGAGAATCTGCCCCTGGGGGTCACGAAAAAGAAACGCAAGACTCACACCACTCGAAGGCCAAATGCATCCCGGGACTGCACATTCCTGGTTATTGTCAGCTACTGACATTGACTGAGGCTTGAACCTAGGACCAGGCCAGCTCTCATGGTTAAATGTTTTATTCTGACACATTGATTATAGATATTTTTGGCACATAACTCTAGCAGAGAGGATTAATGCGGAGCGAGAGACTACTCCCACTGACAACCTGTCAGAACTACAAACGGAAGCAGGATTCTCTTCTTGAATGGGAATCAATGCGATTTCTACCAGCTTTTTCACAAGCAAGCTATTTTCACAGAGCTAAATGGGGTTTATTGGTTTAAAAAGTTGTTTTATAATGGTTATGCGGTTAGGCTGAAAAGGCTGACTTGACATAACTGAATGTTTGTTAAAGCGTACGTTAAGTGTTTCCTCATGCATCTTTTTCATGTATGCTTTTAACCCCATTTTCTCCCAATTTCGGAATGTCCAACCGTACTGAAAGACGCGATCGCTGCAACCTCCACTGTCATTTCGGGAGAGCGTGTACACGCACGTGCACTCCTTCGAAATGTGTGGTCAGCCGCCACTTCTTTTCACAAGCAGTCCACGGACACGAGTCGGAGGAGGACACCATCTGCTCAGCTTTATACCTGCGAACTGTGGGTATCCGATTTACTAGCGGGAGTGGTTGGGCTGCGAAGAGACAGACAATCCGACCGACTAAAAATCCCTCGGTGACGCAGAAAGTGACGCTACGCCAATTATGCGTCGCCCTGTGGTCATCCTGGCCACAGCCTGCACTGGCACGGTCTGGATTCAGTACCACACCGTAGGGCTCATACACACACACACACACACACACACACACACACACACAACAGCGCTTTTAACAGGAGAAGCCATGCGGCAGCCTCTTCATGCATATTTATGACATTGATATGCATTTAGAACCGTTTAGAGACATTGGAACAGCCAGCAGCATCAACGCGAAAACGACGCGTGAATAACCATGCTGTTCAGCTCGTAAAGGACGGATCTTTGCATTAAGAGCAGCCCGTCTCAGCGCACGTGCACTAAATTCCCAGATGTAGGCTACTACAGTCTGACTACTACAGGTGATCTCACGTCTGGACTACTACAATTTCTTGCTGGCAGGCCTACCGGCCTGTGCCATCAAGCCACTGCAACTAGTCCAGAATGCTGCCACACGTCTGGTATTCAATCAACCCACGTCACCCCTCTACTCTCCTCTCTGCACTGGCTCCCCATCGCAGCACGCATCAGATTCAAATCACTGGTGCTTGCTTCCAAGCGGCTAGAGGTACTGCTCCCCCATACCTCGACACTCATCACACCCTACACCCCAGCCAGACCCCTCCGCTCTGCCTCCTCTGGCAAACTGTCTGTCCCATCCCTCCGGGCGCCCGGCAGCCGCTCCTCGCGGTCTCGTCTCTTCTCTGTCCTGACCCCTCGGTTGTGGAACGACCTTCCGCAATCGGTCAGGACCGCAGAATCACTTGCTATCTTCCGCAAGAGACTCAAACCCACCTTTTCAGACTCCACTACCACTGAATTCTGTACATCTAGCCAATTGTCATCACCACTGCCTACTTGCTCAACACTTCTTGTATATGTATCCCAATTTAATTAAAATATAATAATTATTAACCTCTTCCTTCCCAGTGTTACAGGTATGGTACGCTGCCTGCAAATATGTCGCTGTATTACTGCACTGATCTCTTGCCCGAACTATGATTGTTCCTACCATGTATTAATGCACATCTTGTAAGTCGTTCTGGATAATACCGTCTGCGAAATGCTTAAAATGTAATGTAAATGAAAATGACTACAATTTGCGGACACGCCCCACTCGCGCCAATCCCATTAACAATCTTCTTAATACGGTAATTTTGACACTAGTCACCAATAATTGATGGTAGTGGGTTTAGCATACCAGTACCATACCAGATTTGTTAGCAATATAAGCACACTGACGTTGTTAAACTACACAGTAAGTTACATTAAGCTATTGAGTTAGCAAAATACATGGACACCTTTAATTTGCTGTAAATGGAAAAAGGCAAGAATGACCCTTGGTTTTGTTGTTTTTGGATGAAGCATTCCCCCAGTGGGATATTTCAATACTTTCAAAAAGTGCAAATCACTTTCACTGTCAAGAAGATGCAAATATTTTCATGGACAATGGGAACCCTGTCCCTCTCAAGGTGTGGCTCCACAGCTGAGCCACACCTTCGCACACCTGGCTCAATTAGTCACTGGGGAGCTGCAACAAATGAAACCAGAACCTTTTCAGTCTGATTATATTTGGACACAATTTTTCTACATTTCCTTATTTTTACTTTATGTCCATCTTTATATCTGCTGAGCAGTTTATGTTTAGTGCCATTTTATGTACAAACTACCAAGCACTTTTCCTTTAAAATGCAGTAAGAACCATAGAAAACGAAAAATTTCTGACATTTCAGTGCTGAACAGTAGTGTGTATGTATACTGTGTATATACAGTACATGTATGCACATTCACACACACACATACACGCACGCACACACCGCATGCGCACACACCGCATGCGCACACACCGCATGTGCACACACCGCATGTGCACACACACACACACACACACACACACACAAATATACATACATATCCATATGAGAAACAAGGCACATGTAGGCGGCTTCTATTATGGAGACAGTTGCCGAAAATGTGCAGGACAAGCTTCAAGTTCTTTCACATTTCTATTGAATCCCTTACTTAACCATCCCATTCAACGGTTCTTAACGCCAGTCAGAATATATTAGAGATGTAAAAAAAAATATATGTGGACATGTGCGGTTACAACCAAGTCATCAGCTTTATTAACTAGCATGAATGTGGATTTTGAAAATGTGAAAAATATCAAATAAGTACTCAGACCCACAGCGAGCAATGGAATGTAAAGAAACTAGGAATGGATGGAATGTCGGGTCAATCGTAACAATAAAAAGCAAACAATATATTTTTTAAATCTTTTAACGTATCTTGAAGACATAGGTCATAACATCTATTAATTATAATAAATAAAAATAAAAGCTTAACCCCCTTCGAGGGGAGCTCAGCCGTTTGATAATTTGCAAACAGCCAATGTCTCCCCCTAGTGGAGAAAACTGCAGCTCACTTGGTAGTACCCAAACGGGTTCAAATTGTTCAAATTGTTCAAAAATTTGTCAAAATGTTCTCTAGAGTTGGCAATGTGTCTTCACATTTCTGAATTCCTCAAAACCGTCATCTTCACTTGGCTCAAGGCAAATTTCTCCCCCCCTCAATATCCCTTTTTTATCATAAACTACAAATCAGAGACAATTAAGACAAAACTGTCTGGAAACCTTATCGCTTACCCACCTACTACAATGGTTACTTAGCACTCTCAGGGATACAAAAGATATCAAATATAACGAGCCCTCTTTGAATTGGCTGGATCTGTATGTGGTGATTCACGGGTGGGTCAAAGCTTTCATCCTGTCCTGATTCCACACAAAGGTCTTTGTACGTTGGATTACGGTTCCATGGTGTCTTTAGCTAGACGGCACAGTAGGAACGCTGCAAATCCATTCAGAACTGACCGCCACAGTTTTCAGCGTCGCAACACTATCAACGTCAACTGTGACAGCTCCTCACCTCCGCTTGGGAGTCAGAAGCCAACACGGAGACACACAACCTACCATAGTAACATTAAACACTCCCCCTCCCCCTGCCCCTGCCCCTCCCTGGTCAAGCAGCACACCACACACACACGTGTTCGCTTAGCGACGCATTGCCGCGAGAGCAAAGCGCCATTGTCCGGCTCTGAAGCGTTCCAGCACTTTCCGTGACGTCCGGAAGGTGATGTCCTCTCCCGTGGAATGTGGAAAGCGGAGGAGGAAGGAGGAGGAGGATCTCCCACAAAAAAAGGGAGGGAGAGCTGCAGGCCACCTGTGGTCAGATTTACATTCAGCTTGGAACACGTTAATACACATACATTCAGCTCACGAGCCCACTCCAGCTGGCGATTTCTCGGCCTAGGGGGTAAAGCAATTAAACGCCTCTCGTTCCCACACGGTCCTAACGCGAAAGCAAAGCACGAAAGGAAGTTGTGTGTATTTTAACATACACAAAACAAGGGAACAAAAACAAAAAAAGTCCTACAAAGCAATCTCCAGTTAGACAAAAAGCCGTTCGGCACCTGACAAAAGGCTGGAATCTGGGCAGCCGCTGAATTCAGAACGATCCTCGATATGCTAATATTTGGTTGCATTTATATAAGGCAGTTCAGTGCAACAAATACTTTTAATAAAATAAGAAGAAAAATAGTGATCTGAATTGAACAGAATTGTACAGCGATGGGGCTCAATGCCAGTCCGGCACATTGTCTGTAATGGCTCGCGCCGAGTGTCCGTATTCACAGTAAGCCGTCGTGCTCGAAGCTGGAGGGCAGGAGGGAGAAGGCGAAGGGGATGAACTTGATGCCAGTCCCGCTGTAGAACTTGTTCTGGAACTCCACCCTGTTGGGAAAAGCACAGGAGAGTCGCTGGAGATGAGGAGGGAAACGCGGCATGCTGCATTCCTTAAAATCTGTTAATTTCCTGAAGAACCCTAGGAGTTTCAGATATGGTCACTTATTTGAATAATGGCTTCTCCTTTTTTCAGAGGAGTGGAAGCTCAATTTAGACTAGTTCAGAATTATTCGTGCATAATGGTACTGATCGGCTGTTTGGCGGGAGGGGGAGAGGAGTAGTGATTCTGAATGCTCTATGATGATTGGCTGTTGGACAGAGGGGAAAGACTAGTGATTCTGAATGCTCTATGATGATTGGCTGTTGGACAGAGGGGAAAGACTAGTGATTCTGAATGCTCTGTGATGATTGGCTGTTGGACAGAGGGGAAAGACTAGTGATTCTGAATGCTCTGTGATGATTGGCTGTTGGACAGAGGGGAAAGAGTAGTGATTCTGAATGCTCTGTGATGATTGGAGGTTTGCAGGCGGGAGGGCTCGATGACTCACCAGTGCAACCGGAGCGCATGGAGGAAGGCCGACAGCCCTTCCATCACCAGGAGGATGGACACAGTGAGCACGGCGAACAGGCCGAACACAGGGACCAGGAACACGACCCCAAACCTGGTGTCCACCCGCAGGCCCACCCGCATCACCATGGCCCACAGCACCTCCGACAGCTCTGCCACACACACGGACAGGTGAGGAGGAGAAAGAGGAACACAGCAGTGTGGGAACATGCACACCAATGTCCATTTACAACAATGTCCATTTACAACCTGGACTTGTAAATACAGGTTTCCCTTGTTGACATAATCCACAGTAGCAACACAGTAATTTGGCCAGAAACCTCTTAATGAACTGGAACTTTCGCTTCAGATAGGTGTGAAAATGCTACTGAAAATGCTACCTGGGGTTGGTCTGTGGAAAAATCAAACCCAAGCACCTGTTTGAATGTTACCACTGACTTTGTGTGCGTGTGCTCCACGAGTCAAACTAAACACTTGCCCCCTGCGGTTCTCTTTTCAAATGCTTACTTTGTTTAAGAACAAGTTAATTAATTTCAAGCTACAAACAAATTTCAATCTAGAATTAGCTAGTTAGCTAGCCCTTGGTGCCCTTTAAGATAGGGCTGTCAAACTAAATTGCCACCCCTCTGTGATGCTGCCACCAACAGTGTCTTTTTCCCCCCAAAAAAGAAAGAGGACAGAGCTAAATACAATGCTCATATGCATCAGTGACCCCTGGAAAGTTTGTCTGCCCCACCCCCCACAAATGATTTCTAGAGCTGGGCAAGAGGTCTTGTGCACGCTGGCTTTCATTCAAGTCCCTCTGATCTAACCGGCCCAATTACATCATTACCAGCACACTTCCATTACGCTCCCGAGCAATTTATTCAACAGCCTGTGAGCAGTGACACTTCGACCTCTTGGTCTTGTTCAGATGAAGGACAGGATGGTGAAAACCTTGTCACTGATCTGGGGCCAGGTTTCACAAATCACTCAGCACCCGCATACAGCGATTACGTTCCCCTCGTCTTCTTTTGCGATACTCTTTATTCGCCCAGCACCTGCACTAAATTATGGACGTGCTTCCGCCTCTGTGAAATTGGCACCGATGACTTAATTAGCCATACCTTGACACTGACAGACAACCGCATTCAAATACTTTCAATGTTCAGCCGTCTTTCACGACTTACAAAAAAGGTAATACAAATACAGAACGACTGCAAAATTGGACTCGTTGAGTAATTACGAGCGCATGTTCAAGTGAAAATGCAGCACCCGTGTGGTTGTCAAGGAAGATCGGAACAAGAAGGAGCTGCTTTAAGTAGCAGCAAATTAAACGGGTCATTAAATAGTTCAGTTGTTGTAGTTGATTCAAAGTGAGGCCCATTACATGCAATGAGGAAAGTTGTCCACCTGGTGCATGCACAGTGGTGTTCCATGTCGGAGAGCCACGAGGTGTGCAGCTTTTCATCGTTACTCAGCACTTCATTGATCAATTAAGCAGTTGGTTACACAGTTAACTCACCTCACCTAGTTTCCTGGGTCTGAAATCTGGATTTCTTTTTGTTCTCCAGACTTTTTCCAGTTTTTCTCCCAATTTAGAGGCCAATTATACCTCATATCTTATTTTGATTTGCCCTCCCCACACAAATTCGCCACCCACCCTCCCCCTCCCCTGGGGCGGACAGCCAAACGCCAGCCCCGATCGGGGCTCCCCACCAGGGCCAGTCTGGTACAGTTGGGTTTCGAACCGCAACCGTGATAGGCAGCTCACACTCGTAAAGGACCAGCCACGTAAAGGACCAGCCAATACGGGTGTGTTAGACTGCTACGCTATCGGAGGCCCCGGAAATCATGACTTTAAGGTAAAAACAAAAACCAGGACAAGAGTGACCCTCACTGACGATGGCACGGTAAAGTGAGTGTTGCTTTCGGCCCAGCGTACTCACGGGCATGCGCCAGGCTGAGTGCCCACAGCCGCAGGTAGGACGCCGTGTTGGAGATGCAGCCCAGGCAGTACTCGATGGTGTGGATGGACTGGTGCAGGAACACGTCCCCGAAATCAAACTGTCACACGAGACAGACAGAGTCAAATCAGTCAACAGCAAGCCTTCTGCATTTTCACCAGTGCAGTCTTTTCCACAGTGTAACATCTCCCAGATATGAGTTCAAACCCTCTAAAACAGGGTTCCTCAAATCTGGCCCACAAATACAAATCCGGTCCTGCTTTTCCTCCCTCACAGGTAGTTAATTAAATTAATGCAATCGATTGGTCACAACTGACTGCCAGGTAAAGGGAGGTTGGAGAAACAGCAGTGCTCGGCCCAGGAGGACTGTGATTTGGGGAGCCCTGCCCGAAACACTTTCCGTTTTGAGTCATTGCAGCCCAGTCCAGAACCTGACACAAAGGTCCAAAATCAAAAGTTAATTTCCTCACATATAATCTGCAGCTTATGACTAAATCCCCACTGTATTGTGAGCCATGCTGTACGGCAGTGTCAGAGGAGAGCGAGTGGTGGTTTCTGGGTAAGCGCTGTGGTTGTGTCGGGCTCACAGACCTCAGGCTGACCCTCTCGGCTGTTTGAGTGGTCGCCGTGGCTCCCTCCTTCCTCCATGTCATGTGCCTGCATGAGAGACAGCTCCTCCTCACTGCTCCGCCGCACTCGCTCGTAACCCTGCGGACGGAACAGAGCTCTGAGCAACACACACACACACACAACACTAATCACATGCTGCACCACACCCACACACACCCATGACACTAATCACATGACATAACACCCCCCCCCCACACCCACACACACACACAATGCTAATCACATGACGCAACACACAGACACACACAGACACACAGACACACACACACACACACACACACACAGACACAGACCCACCCACCCATGATGCAACACACACACAACGCTAATCACATGACGCAACACACACACACACACACACACCCCCACCCACAACGCAACACACACACACACACGACACTAATCACATGATGCAAGACACACACAAACGGTAATCACATGACGCAACATACACACACACACTAATCACGCGACGCAACACACACACACACACCAGCAATCACAGGATGTAACGCACACCCCCAACTGACAACACAGAACACGCGACTGAAATATACAAATCAGACAGACACACACACACACACACGACACACACACACAGAAACACACATTGTACAAAGCATAATGCGCAGTACAGAACACACACACACACACACACACACACACACACACACACACACACACACACACACACACACACACACACACACACACACACACACACACACACACACACACACACACACACACACACACACACACACACACACACACACACAATAAGCAGATGGACAAACACAAAACAGCAACACTCACAGACACAACAAGTACCCAATGAGAATACAGACAATCAGGCACTCACGCACAGAAAGGTAAGTCTCACCCTGTATGAGCCCAGGCTGTTGCCCCCGTGGTGTAGCCAGTACAGGTAGATCGGTTTCCCCAACAGCAACACAGGCACAGACAGCACCGCGACCACCACCAGGAACACCTGAATCCCTGCCTGCGAGGGACACAGACACGGCCACAGACACACAAGGTCAGTACGCTTAACGAGGCAAACGCTCATTGACCAGCCGCAAACGGACAGGGTCAGCACACGAAATGAGGCAAATCCACTTGTCGTTTGAGGCTGGAAGGTATTATTTTTTTTAAAGCCCTTCGAGACTAAATCACCAAGATCAAAGCGTGCATTCCTTGATGTTAACTGCCTGTGACACTGTGAGATCAACTGCAGACGACAACAGCTCATATCGCTGCGGTTATATCATTTGCTGCAAGCGATCCCACAGAAGTGGGTTAAGAGAGTTCCTTAACTGATACCGTACAGCCATATTGTGCTAGCATCCATCGCACAGTGAGTGACATGCAGACATCAAAGTCACTCGCTGAGAAATAAAACCCCATTGCTCAGCTTCTGTAATATCACGCTCTAACAACACGCTTTCGTTTTTCCACAGCACAGCATGGACGTAGCACAGCTAGCTAGTGTTTGACAGTAAGCAGCAGGAAATTAAAGCAAGCTGGGGCAAGTTCACTAACGACCATTGTGCAGCACTGTTATTAGACATATGAACTCGCCCGAGTGTGTAAGTTAGGCAGGTAAATGAACTTATTTCCTATTTATTGAACTTAAGTTAGAACTTACCCAACTTACTGACCAACTGTCAATATTCCGATGGCTATACCAGCTACAGTGTAGCCAACGTCAGCTGGTCAAAGCTGAAAAAGACGGCCACTATAATATACTTTTGGCGACAGGACAGACAAATAAATTAACGTTAACTAGCCAACTAGTTTATGTGTTCAACTGTCAAACTCCAGGCACAGGGCAAACGTTTGGTATTTGGGAGTTCCGTTCGTTGACATGACAACGAATGGCGCCATGGCATACTTAAGTCCTCAGCTCGCTAAGAAAGTGAACCAGCACCAGTGGCTGTTGTCAGGCCATCTCAGACCTCGTACACAAGAGACAGTGGAGAATACCAGCACCAAAGCCAGTATGGATGCAGTTCAGGTTCGGTTCAGTAGTGGGAAAAAGCTTAATAGCACTGCCAAGCGGTGTAGCAATGACATGTGACCCACCTGGCCCCAGTCCAGCAGGCTTCTAACACAGTGTCCCTAGCTAAACTAACACTGTGTCCCTAGCTAAACTAACGTAGGCTGTGTTCGAAACCGTTCCCTATTCCCTAAATAGTGCACTATATATTGTGTTCGTCAATTTGTTCAACACACTATATAGTGTACTATTTAGGGAATAGGGAACGGTTTCGAACACAGCCACAGTGTCCCTAGCTAAACTAACACTGTGTCCCTAGCCAAACTAACACAGTGTCCCTAGCTAAACTAACACTGTGTCCCTAGCTAAACTAATAACTAAAGGCTGTATAGAAATACAAGTCACTTTGCTTGACCCCCCACCACCTGTACCGTACCACTGCCTTGGCGGCGTACAAACACACGGGAGGCCTGGGACTCACCTGGCCGGGGTACAGAGGCTGCACGCTGTCGCCCTGCATCAGGAACATGTTGATGAAGTGTATGAGGATGCTGGGGGCCAGCTGGGAGTCCTGCGCCGAGAATGCCAGCCACTTGTACACGATCATGAAGACCAGGTAGCCAAAGAGGCACAGCAGGAAGAGCAGCTCCGGGAGGAACACCAGGAACAGGTTGAACTTCTTCCGGAAGTGCCTGAAGGGGAACACACCGCGCGCACCGATGGGTCAGGGGCCCTGGTCTTGTGCTGCCGCCCAAGTCCCGTGATCTGCATCCTAACCTTCGAACTACATCCTAAGCATTTTCTTTTTTTTTTGTAATTAAAGTTTTTATTAACCCATTCAGACCTAAAATTTGTTGTATTAAAACCTAAGCAATTATTCTACACAACCTCTTAAAACCTGAGGGTTTTTATTAAGCCGACAAACGTGCACTTCATTTCCCCCACGTCTATTTCAGCGAATATTTCATTTTGCGACCTAAACGTCACTCCAGGTCTTAATGGGTTAAGAAAGCATAATTACATTTGACTTTTTGACATTCAACATCTGAAATGACAAGTACAACTGGCTTACAAAGTCATCTTACATATATATATATATATAGTACAGATTCATTCTGCTTTCGTACATTTTTTGCCATATACACACAAACTATATACAGTGGTGGGGAGATGAAAGATACACAGGTTGTTGGTTATATTAAAATGTTACAAAATAAAACAATCAGGCTCTATAGGAGTAACATATTCAATCCATGTTCTCCAGTACGTCTTAAATCGGCTTGTTTGCCATCTTAAAGAGAATGTCAATTTCTCCATTATAAAGATATCCTTCATCACGTCAATAAAATGTTGCAATTTGGGTGACTCGGGCTGTAACCATTTTCTTGCTATAGTTTTCTTACTGGCCCTAAGCTGTCAAACTCCACCCCCCCCCCTCCCCCATCGGTTTAATTATACATCTATAACGACTCGGTTTCTCCGCGCGATGCCATTTCTGAAGTGCGCTGTGACATTTCCTTGCTGAAGTGTTGGGACGGCCGTCAGAAATGTGTAAATTGCCCCGCGGCGCACAAGACACCCGCTGGGTTTAGAGACGGCCCCTTTGATCATTCAGTGGAAGCAGCCACGGCACGTCATCGAAAGGAAGAACTCAAATGACATTTTTTACGACCGCAAGACCGGCATCGCCCGGGAGGAGTGAAGGCAGAATATGGCTGTGATCCCTGCAGCATCTTTTCTTTTACCGAGCCCTAGGTTATTGTTCATTTATTGCAATTAGCATGCAGGCACCTCATAGTGGTATTACATTACATTACATTACATTACATTACATTACATTACAGGCATTTAGCAGACGCTCTTATCCAGAGCGACTTACAGTTTACATTTTTTTACAATCATCCATTTATACAGCTGGATATTAACTGAAGCAATTCAGGTTAAGTACCTTGCTCAAGGGTACAGCAGTGTCCCACCTGGGGATTGAACCTGCAACCTTAACGTTACAAGCCCAGTTCCTAACCATTATACCACACTGCCGCTCCACACTGGTACAGCTGGAGGGCTTGAGTTGGATCAGCAGATGTGACCAAATCAGGAAGCGACAGGGGGGAAGGGGTCACGCCCCCATTCACATCGATGGAGCTGAAGTGGAGAGAGTCTCCTGCTTCAAGTTCCTCGGTGTGTTCATCAATGATGACCTCTCCTGGTCCAAGCAATCGGACGCGGCAGTAAAAACTGCCCAAAGGCGCCTATACTTCCTGAGGAGACTCAAGAAGTTTGGCATGTCTGTCAAAACTTTAACCAACTTATACAGGTGCACCATTGAGAGCATTCTCACTGGCTGCATTACTACCTGGTACGGCAGCTGCTCCGCTGCTGATCGCAAGGCCCTCCAAAGGGTGGTGAAGACAGCGGAGCGCATCATTGGCTGCCACCTCCCCTCCGTGCAAGGCATCTACCACACACGATGCCTTAGGAAAGCACGGAAAATCATAAAAGACTACAGCCACTGCTGCTGCCGTCTGGTAGACGTTACCCGAGCATCCGGGCACGGACTACCAGACTCACTAACAGTTTTTTCCCCCAGGCCATCAGGCTTCTCAACCAGCAACACTAATCTCAGTGATCACATTGATCACATCATCACCCCAATGTGTTCTCTAATCACTTTGTATGTACATTAAATGCACATCACCTCAATTTAAATGCACATATCCATCGGCACTACTTTACTTTATATTTATATATTTAAAACTCTTATTCTACTGTCTATATTCCCGCTTTTTACTGGTTCTGGAACTGCTACAAATGTTTAATGTTTAATGCTTACTGTTTTTCTGTTATGTATATTTCTGCTATTGGTCACTACTTAGTTGTTGCTTGCCATGTCCCAAGAATTTCATTGTTCAGAATGACCTTGTGTTATACTGTGCACTTGATAAATAAAAAACACTTTGACAAATCATGACCACCTTTTAAGGGCAGCGGCTGCTCACAGACGAGAGACATTTTATTCATTTATCTGTTGTGATGCCCATTGTTTTTATGCTTTTATGTTGCTGGAAGACAACCTCATTTCCCCCTGGGGATCAATAAAGTATCTGTCTTGTTCGGGCCGGTGACCGGACACTCACAGGTGGTTGAAGACGCCCAGGATGACTCCGAAGCTCATGTGAACTATGCCCACGATAACGGACATCTTCATCTTATAGGAGTTGAGGAAAGTCAGACGATTCGATGCCAAGTTCCAAATCTGCAGCGGAGGAAAAATATCATCACTGCATTGACACAGTGCACCGTGTCCATGCCAACAGGCCTTATCGGCCTGGAAACAAGGCTGTGTGGGTACAACAAACGTAGGGGCTGCTGAAGTGGGCGGACAATACATTTAGAATATTTACAACTCTTATATGACCAGACCAGAGGCCTGAGCAACTGATGAATGAATGAATCCTAGAACAGAATCCTATAACAAAGAGTACAAATTGAATGGGTGGTTTTCAAATATCGATTTGATCCTGCTGTATGACCACTGGTTTTGCAGGGTAAAATTAACCCATGCACAGGAACTTGCTACTAGGCTAGTTAATTTAGCTGCTCTCTAGCTAGACAGATGTCTAAATGAAATATTCGTTTTAATTGCACCTTGCCTCTGAGGTGGATTTATGGAGACTGTATTCAATTAATCAAAATATGTCCACATGCCCTCATTATCAATTCAGTATGGCCACCAACTAGTTAAAAGAATTCTGTGGAGATGCAATAAATCTACAGCACAGCCCTGCTCAGTGCTTCACCTTGGCACTCGCATAGAAAACATGCAAGGAAGCACAAGAGGGGGGAAAAATGGGGAAGCCATGGCAACAAAGCACTCACCGGGTCGATGCCTAAAGGGTACGGCCCTGTGAAGACTCCGGTGACGTTGGGATCGAGGGTGAGTAAGGAATTTGAGCGCAGAGTACTATTCCTTTTAAAGAAAGAAAAACACACGTATGGTTAAAAACACCTCAAAATTTGGTCTTCCCAGCAGAAAAAACCCGACCAAGACAAAGAGCGTTTCAGCAGCCCCACCCTGCCCCCCCAGCCACAGGGCCCCTCCCCCCCAGCCACAGGGCCCCTCCCCCCAGCCACAGGGCCCCTCCCCCAGCCACAGGGCCCCCCAGCCACAGGGCCCCTCCCCCCGCGCGGTGACTCACGTCCACAGCCTCTGCTTGAACATGGCATTGACGCTCCAGCCCGAGCGGAAGATGCTGAGCGACTTGGAGAAGCAGTCATTGTAGATGAGCCCCGTGTACACGGAGAAGAGCCCCATCATCAGGATGATGTAGCGCCCCTCGAAGAATGTGTTCCAGATCTGGGGAGAGACAAGAGGCACCGATGAACATTCAGGCTCGTTGTTTTGCCTCCTCGTCCAGAGAGAGAGGACACCTAGCACTGTGCCAAGCAACTACTGCTCGGGGCATTGAGAACTGAAAAAAACACTTCCTGGTGTCAGCGTGAAATTTTAATTCATTGTCCATTGTGTCGTTTCATTTCACTCCTTTTCCGCTCAAAGAATTCAACTTTTGCAATTCCTTTCTATACTATAAAGAGCATAAATCAAGTGATCACCTTCAATACACAGAAATGACACAATTGGATACTGAGATAACCAAGTAAAGGCAACCCCAGAAAACAGACTGGCAAAGAAAACACAGACACAGCAGAACCATTTCTATATACCCGACTTTAACGTGCTCTGCTGTGTATATCGCCCCCTTTCATTTTCAAAACTACTTTTTGGAACAGAATAATTTAATATACCTAAGGACATTATGTCTGAACCTGAATAAAATGTCAAAAAATTTAAACTGCCATGGTTGGAAGAATGTTAGTCTTCATATAAGGATTAATCATGTGTTTGTGTGTGTGTGTAGGTAGTGGCTGATAGTTTACTTAGCTATTAGATCCACAAGTTCCACACTGATGTCATTAGAGGTTTTGGCATGCTGAAATCACATGGATCCAGCTAGTGGAAACTTTGGAGCATTAAGCCCATTTCACAGGCATTTCGTGACCATCGAGCACTGAAAGACCTCTCCTTCCCTTCCTGTGTGTGTGACTGGCTACATGGCTGTGCAAGGCTTGACACAGTGCATCCACCATGGAAACCACAGGCCTTTCCCCTTGGGGCTATTTGGCTTTTTTGGGGAGGTTTTTATTCCTCTCCCCCTCCTACCAATTTGGAACGGCCAATCGTATTCCTGAGCCGTGCTCGCTGCAGCCTCCGCTGTCAATTCGGGAGAACGTAGACGAGCACGCGCTCTCCTCCTAAACTCGTGTCGACCGCCGCTTCTTTTCACACCGCAGTTCACAAGTTAATCTTGCACAGACATGAGTCAGAGGATGATGCTACACGTGCAGCTGTGTACCTGCAAACGGTGGGTGCCCGACTGACCAGCAGGGGGCCGTGACCGATGTGTGATGAGACGCATACAACCTGGCCGACTAATGTAGTAATGCTACCGCCAATCAACAGTTGCCCCTTGGGGCTGCTGGGTACTGGCACAGCCCATTATGGTCGGGCTCATCCCCACACTAGAACACGCCAGAGTCACCCAGTAGCTTGGTGACTGTATTTGTCATTAACATATTTACTAATGATCCCAGTGCCAGCCGATGGGGTGAGACATTTTTTTTTCTTTGGTTGCTTTGCATATGCAGGATGAAGGCGTGGCAGACCGCTCACCTCGTTCCTGGTGCGCTTCAGCTTGCGGTTGTTCTCACACAGCACCATCCACAGCGCAAACAGCGCCATAATTATGCCGTGGCCCAGGTCCCCGAACATCACCGCAAACAGGAAGGGGAAGGTGACAACGGTGTAGGGAGCTGCCAGATGGACAGGTAAACAAGATTAGTTTGTTCTTTGTGGCTCAGTAGGTAGCGCATGGCATTGGAAACTCTTAGGTTGTGGATTCAATTCCCACTGGGACCACATTTACTGAAAAATGTATGCGTTCACTACCGTGAGTCGCTTTGGATAAAAGCGTCTGCTAAATGGCATATATTATATATTATTATTAGGCTGGCCTGCCAGAGCACCGGAGGTCCTGTAGGTGGCGCCAAGCGGTGCGTTGTGACACTCATGCAGACACATACACTAAGTCTGAAAACCTGTGAACATTCTAACTTGCAGCAAAGACAGAGGGCTGAGTTAGCCTCAAGCAACCTTGACTTGCATGCCACTCAAGCAGCCACATAGACACATACTGCAGGTCAAATCTACATTCTGTTTTAGCGCAAGCATTTCAAGCCTAAAAACACAAAACTAAGGTCCCAACTTAGCAGCGAGGACATAAGGTTTATTAGCAATAATGTCACATTTTATTCTGACAAAGACTTGTTGAACTTGATTGCCCTCAGGGCTTGGAATTGGTAAACGTGGACCAGGCCAGTAGAGAACGTGCGTCCAGTCTGTGTCAATCAAAAGGCCGGCTGCGTAGCGTAATGGTTAGGGAACTGGACTTGTAACTCAGAGTTTGACAGCTGAACACAAACTAGTTGGATAGTTAATGTTAATTTCTTTGTCTGTCCTGTCGCTAAAAGTATATTATAGTGGCCGTCTTTTTCAGCTTTGACCAGATGACGTTGGCTACATTGTAGCTGGTATAGCCATCGGAATATTGACAGTTGGTCAGTAAGTTAGATAAGTTAGGCTGGCAGTGTAGTGTAATGGTTAGGGAGCTGGGCTTGTAACTCAGGTTGCAGGTTCAATTCCCAGGTGGGGGCACTGCCGTTGTACCCTTGAGCAAGGTACTTAACCTGAATTGCTTCAGTAAAATATCCAGCTGTATAAATGGATTGTATGTAAAAGAAATGTAAACTGTGTAAGTCGCTCTGGATAAGAGTGTCTGCTAAATGCCCAAATGTCGGGTCTCACCTGGGTTAACTTCTCTGTAGTTCCCCACTCCGTAGGCCTCCACGATGTTCTGGAAGCCTGAGGTAAACTTGTTGGTCCTCACAAGCGTGGGTGGAGTGTCTCCGCTCGGGATGCGATTCACAAAGGAGGGGACAGTGGCTCCACTTTTCCTCTAGAGGGGGATCAAAAAGTCGGACAAATCAGCTGGAAACGTTTCCGGCTAAACACCCATTACCATGCAGAAGATTTTATTTAACTCAGAAAGTAAAGAACCCAGCTAAACACAAATGGATATTTCACAGTGATTGTAAGAAGGCTTGTTATCAGCACAACCGAATAATAACCGGCTTTGAGAGGCCTTCGAGGGGTAACCGCAGTTACAGGGGTTCACCAGTGGGGGGCAACTCACAGCACCACAGTCTGACTTTCAACCAGGCCAGATTGAATCCTACATGATGACAAGACAAGCCCTCTGCTTCACTGGGTTATTGGATTATCGACACGGCTAAAACCAGCATGATAAACTCACTAATTTAAAGATCAATGGCATTCCCTTCTCCCACCAATTACTATGACCCTATTACATGAGGAGTTGATGAATATTTCAAGACCTGGACCGCTAGGTTGGTGGTGGCGTCCGTGGACTCCTCCCGATCGATCTGCGTTCCACAAAGTGGTCACACTGCGGAACAACTGGCCCAACACAAGGACCCAAGGAGCTGGCCACTAGCCCTGTCACCATGCCTTGCCCACCTTGACAACAGGCATTTACTCACCGAGCCTTCCTCTAGCGCCCTCCGGAGGACGGGCAGATCGTTGACGGGACACCACACTTCGGCAATGAGACACTTGTTGGTAACGTCGAAACTGCACAAGTTCAGGATGTGGTAGATGGCCTTCATCTTCTTGACCTGGATCACCCAGGTGTAGACGGACTCTGAGGCCTTGTTCAACACCTGCTTCAGGTAGTCCTCTGTCCTGTGGAGCACCTGGCAGCAGAAGGTTACGTTTTTACAAAAAACTAAAACAAGATAGCGTAACGGTCTAATGCACCATATTTTGGCTGGTCCGATGTGGTATGCGCTGCCTGTCAGGGACGCGGTTCGAAACCCATCTCTACCAGACCGGCCCTGGTCGTCAGCCCCGATCGGGGGCGGCATTTAGCTGTGCCGGCTCGGGTCCGCCGTGAAGCACGTAAGGAGTCTCCAGAATGTGGGTGGGCGAATTCCGTCTCGAAGGAAGCGGAGTTTGCTGCCCTCTGAGAATTAGCTTGCCTCGTAGAGACGAGCGGCAGACTCGTGTGGGGAGGGTAAATTGAAATAAATAGAGAGTGTAATTGGCTTCTCAATTGGGGGGAAAAAACTGAAAGAAATCTGAAACAAAACGCATAACACATTGAATGTGGAACCGATCTGGATTACGCTCACAGGAATGATCTTTCTTTTAAAAAAAAAATAATTTGTTTCTGATTTTATCCCATTTTCTCCCAATTTGGTAGCCAATTAGACCCGCTATTTTACGTCAATCCCCCCCTAGTAATGTGAGTTCGCTGCCGTAGTCCTGCGACCGGTAGTGACGAAGCAAAGTGACGCCTCTTACGAGACGGCACCCGGAGCCCGTCGACCGTAACCCGGTACTACAGGGCCACTCTTATACGCAGCGAACGTCACGTCGGCTCCCCTCCCCCCTCCCTGGGGCGGACAGCCAATCGCCGCCCCCTGGTGGCACTCCCGGCCAGAGCCGACACTTGGCGAGACGGGGAATTGAACCCCGGTCTCCGTGGCCAGCGTCGGACGTTGTAACCACTGGACCACGCGGGAGGCAGGAATGATCTTTCTCAATGAAAATGGAAAGGGCTTACAGCAAGTTTCCATTGAACAAACTTCCTCTGTGTACGTTAAGACTTTTTTGTGACGTGACAAATATATGTTTTTAAAGGGGCACTTGAACTTCAAGTCACTTGAACTGAAAGTCACTGAGGTTGAGTTAGTGAAGGCAAGGGAGAACTGTGTGAGAGTGCGAGTTGTTGTGTGTGTGTATCTCAGTGTCAGTATGTGAGGAAATACCCACAGCCTAGACCTCATGAAGATCATGTGCTGGGAAAGAGATTCACACAATTCTTCCCCGAAGGTAAAACACCCCAAAAGACATACCCCGATCCCTCCCCCACTCAGCGAGGCACAAGGCAGTCAAATGACCGTCAGACAGACTTCGATTTAGCGTCTGGGCGAGAGCTCGGGCCCTCGGGGTCCTGAGAACCTCATCTTCAAATTCCTGTCACCTCCACCCCCTCACCCCCACCACCCTCCCTCCCTCAAGAGTCACGCTCCTGCGGGTCACCATCCAAACCCGCTCCCCCTGCCTCGCTGTGGCTTGGAGAACAAGGCCTGCAGTGTGTGTGTGTGTGTGTGTGTGTGTGTGTGTGTGTGTGTGAGAGCACTCCAGCGTCATTCCTCCTTCCTCCTCCCCCCACCCTTCCCTGTCCTCGGCAGCGGAAAGAGGAGGGTTTTGATTGCGAAACCGGTTACCACAAGCTGCCAACAGTTAGCACTTGATACCTTACTTTTTAAACAGGCCGGTGCTGGTTAAAGAGTACCTTATATTGTTATTCTACTCGAACAGGCCAGGCTGCAGCATTCAGTATTTAAGGTGGCTTCAAAAGCATGAAAGTGATGTTGCTGAACAACATGACTATTTTTTTATTTTTTTTGTGTCCACTGATATGCATGAATACATTAGATGTAATATTTCAAAAGTGTGGGGGGGAAATAAAAACTTTGAGAAAGGGACAAAACATTAGGCAAACTGTGGTGGTGAATTTGCATAGTTGACCGAACGCAGCTCGCAAAGGAGCATGCCAGACTTACAGTGTGCAGGTCTTGAATGCGTGTTCCGAGGCCCTCGACCACATCCTTCCTCTCCTCAGTGCTGTTGGGGTAGGGGTAGAGGTGACAGTGGTAGCTGCAAAGAGAAGAAAAACAACAACAAAGGCTTAGCTTCACATTTCTCACAAATATCAGGGGCACCATCCTGTGACGTTTCGGGGGTGTAAAAATCATAAAAATTGGCCTTTGTTACCAGTCACAGATCTTCTTCACTTTCTGTCCGATCTGGTCCCCCCAGTAGGAGATCAGGAACACCACACTTCTAGTGGTTTCACCCTGCAAGGAAGGGGTGACACAGGACATCGATGTTAAGAGATGAGGTCTTCTGCAAGCCTCAGACGCAGTGTCGCCGAATATAGCAGCGCCGTTCATCTTTCAGAGAAAACTTATGATTACCATTTGAGAGAGTAGCAGGGAGTGTGTAACACTACATACAAGAAAGTAGCACATTTTCGGACTCAAACAATTAATTTAACGATTTGAACGGTGTGGCCAGCGAAGAGCCGAGAGTGCAGGTACGGGCCCTTGGGTGAGCTGCACAAAGTGCACTCACGGTGTCCGGATCCGCCAGGCACTCGTCGATCTCGGAGTAGCTGAGGATGGTGTAGCCCTTGCACACCCGCCAGAGCATGCGCTCGAAGGCCTCGATCTTCACCCTCCGGATCAGGCCCGAGATGAACCTGTGGCCCAGAGACGGGGGAGAGGAGCGACACCGTCACATGCCGCCCCTCGTCTTCACTGACCTCCACACTCTGCACTCGGCCAGAGGCGCCGTGTTCCTCATCCTTTCCAAAATACCTCTGCTGCTATATGACCCCCCCACCCCCCCCACGGCTACCTGAAAATCGCTGGATTTCCAATTGCCAAATGCTAATGGTTTCGGACTACAATAGGATAATCTGAAGGAGGAATTATTTCCAACGCAAATTAAAAAGTCACAACGTGCGCCTGAAAAGCAGCCTCTTTTGCATTCGTGTTTGCCTTGTCCTAATATGGTATGGTATGGGTGTGTGTGTGTGTGTGTGTGTGGGTGGGGAGGGGGAAAGAGGGGTGTTAGGGGCACTGATAACAGGCAGGGGGCTGGCCAGTGGCCTCCCTGTGCCGCTACGCACCCGAGTTTGGCTCCCAGCCGCTGCATGCTGGTGTAGTCCATCATAGGGTCCTTTTCCAGGAAGGGGAACTCCTCGTACTGGGTCTGCTGTGGCTCGCGCTGAGTACCAGAGACAAGACAGCAGTCAGCACAAAATCCAGCAGCAGCACAGACTCCCAAGCAAAAGGCCCAGCAAATCGGCGAGGTGGGGCTCAGGCCCCACACAGCCAGAAACCACTGGCGACTGCCCTTCGGCGTGATGCGGATCGGCTCCCATCTCAATGGGATGCTTTCTCCTGATTTTCAAACTCGGAACAAGAAACCCAATTATGCTCCCTGATGACTTTAGGAAGTGACCCGCTCTTCGCACGCACAATGCCGCCGGGCCTTCCATTCATGGACAAGCGGTTACGGGAAAGGTAACAGCCTGTGACCCAGCTGTGGTGGACCAGCACGCTACCGAGAGAAAGTCATCTTGTCTCCCTCTCAACCACCGCCAGAAAGTTCAATGGCAGGACACGATGCTGCCGCCCCCCCCTCCCCTCCCCCCTCAGGCTCCGTGGCAGCGCCAGACAGTTACCCCCTCAAGCCTGTCGTTATTCCACCAGAAGCATGTGATCCCACGGAATCAGGGTGGGTAGAATCAGGTTTAGTGAATTTCAAGGATTTGGTTCAAAGTCATTTTTTCACTTCGAGAACAAACCATGATAAACATTTGTTTCAGAGAGAGAGAGAAGAAAAAAAAGGGAGAAAGCTTAAGCCAATTATTTTTTTCCGGGTGCCTGCTTCTAGCTTGGTCCAGCAGCGAGCCCAAAGCCCAGGTCAGGTGACAGTGTTTAAAGCTCTTCACTAAGGCCTTCTTCTGCTCCCACCACTTAGAGCCAGGACAGCGTGCCCTGAGCTTAGGTCACATGGGGACCTACAGCAAGGACAGACATTTGGCTTTGTACACAAACTCCTAATGAACATTTGCATACGCTGGTTGTTTGCCATTTGCCCTCGGGGCAACGGTTGCTGCGGAGAGGACTCTGTGGCGGTTGCGGTCAGGGTTCAGGGCTGCGCGCGGGGGCCTGCTGTGATAGGCCGGCCGGCGACAGGGGACCCACCTCGGCGTTGCGGTGCACAAAGTTGCGGGTGATGCGCAGCATGTGGGTGTACTCGGTCAGCTCCAGCAGGTTCTTCTGCAGCTTCTCCTTGTTCCGCGTCACCTCGCTCAGCTCCACCTCCAGTCTCTGCAGCTGCTCCTGAGGTCCGTAAGCAGAGCACACACAGCACCAGGTTAAGGCTTCGGCACCACGAACACTGGCCGGCTCAGGCTCGTTGCACAGGGAGTCTGACCCGGTCAGAGCCCAGTGGGTCAAGTGTTCAGCCAGCCTTGTCTAATTCAAGGCGTTTTGATTGATAAAGCGCTGCTGTTTTCCAAACTCATAATTCATTACGGAAAAATGGCGTGAACATTATACATTACACAGCTTATTCAAAACAGCAGTAGTCAATTCAAATGTAGTTTCATTCGCACCATTAATACGAACATGATAAGAAAAAATAATAAAAATAAATTCAACATAATTGAAAATCACAAGGGGCACTGGAAATAATGTGAAATAAATCAAAGATCAGCCAGAACCCACCATTATCACCATTACGTGTTTGGGCAGAGGGGCGACTGGATTGACATCCCCCTCTGGCAGAGGAATGTCCGCCTTCTTGATCTCCCGTAGCAGGTAACCTATCACATGTGAGGAAACTCTTAGGTAACCTATCACATGTGAGGAAACTCTTAGCAAAAATGCATTAACAAAAAAAACAAAAAAAACCAAAAAAAAAAAAAAGGCTGCCACAAGATTTTAGAACAATGCATTCCCAGGATACCAAGGCATAATAACCACATGATTGACCTTCACCAAACCAGGAAACACACATTCAAACACAGACCTCCACCCTGCCCCGGACAACCTCAGCAATAGCATTCACTGCACTAAAAGGCTCAAGCCTGAGTAACTGGCTTCAGACAGAATTCTTCGGTTGATTAGCAATGAGACCGGACATCGTGGTTCCTGACACTGGGGGGTCAGACAGGATACAGACCCATGCTAATCGGCTTTTTCTTTCAAGGCAGGAAACTCACATTTCAACCTAGAAAATTCCCAACCTGGCTTGCACTTTTTTTTACCCTTTTAAGCAAAGATTTAATTTATAAGCTTAGGCCTCCAATTAAGGCCAAGACCAGCCGCATTACGCCCGACTTTAAAACTGACCGACAGAGAGGCTGCGTACAACGCTGCAATGAAGCGCACTGTTTCAATGGATGTCGTGGTGTGGGAGAAATCCTGTCCTTTACCATTTGCATGCAGCAAGGCTTTGTGAAAGCAAACCTGCACCTTCAAATAATTACTCCCAACTGTATTGCTTTAACTTCAAAGTTGCAACCAGTCAGGTTGCAGCTCTCGTTTCATGTAAAGCACTTCTTTAAAATCCCAGGCAAATTACTTTCAGCAAGATACTTTTTCTAAGTGAGTTTGTGACTATTTATTGCAAACAGTGTGGTGACAAAAATGTCCCCGATAACCTGACAGATGGAAGCGTCATTCAAATACAATTATGAAAACAGACTTCAGAAAGGCTGGGCAGATGGGCAGAAAATGTCCAGATCAATATCACACCATGTGTGCTGGCTCCATTTGAAGAAATATGATTACTAAAAATACAGAGGGTCGTCATGTGTCTGATTCCCACACTTGTCACATTCAATGCCCACACTAAATAGGATGCATTTCAGCTTTAGTAGAAATAGGGAGGCCTTACCCAGAATCCTCTCCATCTCCTCACACCTCTTGATCTCACTGACGAATTTGCGCTGGAACGAGTTGACAGTGGGGTTGAGCTGAAACAGAGGGCACGGAAACACAATCAAAAACATACACAGCACATGGGATAACATGCAACAGCTGAGAATACTACGCACGAGCCTTCACTTCCTTTGAACAATGACGTACACGTCTGCCACCCCCGTTTGGAATTGCCCTAGAGACCTTCCACAGCTGGGACACAATGCATGGCCGCGGGTATGGGTGAATTTAAAAAGAGTGCTCTTACTAATTTGCAGCGTTTTTTGCAAACTGGTCAAGGAACATTACCCGGCGTGACGCATGCACTAAGTAGCAGACACCCACACAGGTGATTAAGTGGAAAGGTGAGATTTCTTAGCGTTTTCTTTTCTTGACATAGCATGCTGACGCGAACAACTTGCCTTGCAGTCTTTTTAGTCGTACTTAATTTCCTTACACCACAATCAACTACTGATATTTGACATGGAGGGATGAGAAAAGACAAGCCCTGTTGTTGGCGTTAGATTGGTTTGAACTGTATGTTCCGTCCTTTCAATGAATACAAATTAACTGGCGTCCTTGTAACACATTGTTGGGAAGAACAGAGTTTGACTATTGTCTAGCTAGCTACTGATATGCTTTCAGGTTCCGGCACACAGACACGGTTCAACATGTTTCATCTGCATTCAACCGATGCAGCTCCAAGTTATTGATCTACTAACAAGTAAAACAGTTACTTAGCAAATAAACAACGTTGACATCATGTTCCTCCATGTTTATCTATTACCCCTTCATGCGCTTTGAACTCGACAGTTTATATTATTAGCTGGTAGCTAACCAGAAAGCCAACTAGTTCACGTAACGTTAGCGGACATTGGTTAACTAGTGCAAGTCAGCCCCTTATTAGTGCCACTAACATTGCATGTAGTTCTGTGAGGCTCAGTGGGGACATCGCTTAGGTTGTGGGTTCGACTCCCATTGGGACCACATACACTGAAAAATGTATGCATTCACTATTGTAAGTCGCTTTCTGTTAAATGGCATATATTATTACATCGGCTACATTGAAATCAGCTGCTAATAGCTAGGCATTGGACACAAGTGGCTACCTAACTTTACTTCTCAAATGTAATATTTCGTAAGTTACAATACAAAGAAACACACACGTTTACATGAAGAAAGACAATCCACCAGAGCAAATCTAGCCAAAGGAACTGCTAGATACACCGGCTAGAAACCAATCAAGTGCTTGGCTTGGGTGCTGGTCTGCTCAGCACCCAAGCCAAGGCCCCTAACCAAGTAATCTCCTGTTGACAGGTAGGTGGGACACCGGCAGCGTCAGGTTGATCTTCCGTCATGCGAACTAGTTTGTAGTCTGTGCTACACAAAACCGAATAATATTTTATCCGTGGTACTTACGTCTCTGAATTCGACCAGACCCATTTCTCCAAGTTCACTGATGCAGTCGTAAGCCGAGCCGGACTGCAGGAACAGCTGGGCCAAACACATCTCTTCGCTCCGGAATAACGAACCCATTTTTGGTGGGAGTTGGCCAACGTTAACGTTGCCAATTCACAGCTCTCGTCTCCGTTTTGTTCTGTTTTATTGACGCTAGATATTGCCAGCTCTCTGCTCCTGTCGTACCTGGCCCAGTTCGCAACACGTTAGCGAGCGAACAATCTGCCGGCTGTGTTAAGCTTTCGGCGACACTCTGTCAATCATTAGCTAATAGGTGACACGTCTTTTCTATATAGTTCACTAGCCCGTATGGCTACCAAAGCTCCACTTGTATTATTCTAGCTGATGTGACGTTAGCCAGCTCGCCAACGTGGACTACGTGAACCCTAACTGGCTAACGTCAGCTAAAGCTTGTCTATTACTCTACAACCCATATCAAGATAACCGGCACAGCTAGCCTGCTAGCCGTCCAACTGAAAAACTAAAACCAAATGAGTTATTAGCCGGCTTGAAGGCTACACTTGCTAGCTAACAATTCTTTTTCAATAAATAAACGCTAGCTCGATAACTAGTTAGAACTAGTTTGAAAAGAATTATTGTTCAAAAAAGGTTATCAAACGTTATCATTACGTGACCAAAAGTCGAACAGAGTCAGTCAGCCATAAAAGAAAGCTACAACTTGCCAGCTAACGTTAGCGAACTAACGTTTTCTTCCCACGATACATAACTGCACAATTCTATCAAGCTAGCAAGGCAAACTACTCGTGCCATACTGTAACTATGTACGAGTTAATATTGTCATCCCACCGTACAATTGCTAGTGTCAATGCAAAGTTGACAGATCGCTAACTAGCTAGCTAGCTATCTGAACCTGAAGTCCTCCATCCTGAGCGAAGCTATTCCTTCCACGTCGTTTCATCGACGGCATCCACTGTGACAATCCACTCACAGGCGTTCAACTGCGGCCAACCATAAGCCCTCTCTGGGTTTAACTGGGCGGACGATGTGCGCTGAATCACCGACCAATGGTAAACGTGTAGCAGTTTAGAAACGCGATTGGATGAGTGTACGTTTGTCTCCTACACACAATAAACACCGAATGTATATCCTGTAAGCATATACGTTCGCCATAGTTAAGTTACGAGTTAAAAAAATCATTTTTATTAAAACAATACTTTTATTTTTTTTAAGTAATAGTATAGAAATAGTATAAAACTCAATTTACATTACAAAATATACACATCTCATTTTTACAGATAGGATATCTGGATCCTTGATCAAAATAGGTCAATAAAAAATAAATACAATTTATACTTTCTATTCTAGTGACTTTTCTCATCCTATCACAAGACCACAATGTTGCCAGGCTGATTTGAATACAATCACAGGGCAAAAAAAAAAAAAAAAAAAAAGGGACAGAAAGTCAAACATCCCTGTTGTATTATAACCAGTTTTTCCTGTTATGGTAATACAGCGCCATATATACCATGGGCATATAGTGCATTAGATATTTAAACCAGGGATTATACTTATAATAATAAGTAAGTGACCTCATCTTTGTGTTTAGGCTTAATATCATTGAATATGAATCTCAACTTCAAAATGGGATTTTGTCTACTGCATTTGGATAAAGAATCATAAATTAACATTAAGGTTTCCATCCATCTTTTCCACATCATTTGTGAAGTTTAATAAGTCACAAACGTTTGCATGACAACTCAAGTGAACTTGTGAAGTAATTGCTTGCAGTTTAGTGCTAATCAACCCATGAAACCACCGTCATGCAAATGTGGGATAAAAAACAATAATCGACAATTAGTACCATAGTGGCCTGAGGGCAAATGCGTCTCAAATTTTGGGTGGGAGGGGTCAATTTTAGGTCACAGAGCAATTCTTCTTTAACAATAGTCCCATCTCCATGCAGAAGTCATAGCCACTGTCAGTCATACAGAAACAGGGGAGGGTGACAAACAGTCTTCATGGAGACAATCTCTTCCTTCTCCAGCTGAAGGATCCATTCTCTCCTCCTGTGAGTGAAAGTACGGCCTACAGGGCGGCGCTGTTCCACGCCTGGCGGATCTGTCTCCATGGAGTCCCCAGCACAGATGCAGCGATGAAGAAGTAAACCAAGATCAGGCCTTTAGCCAGAGACTGTGAGTATGGCTCACCTGGGAAAGGGACAGGTTAAGACAGATTAAAAAAACTGCTCATCTTCGTTCTTATGAATACCCTTTGATTTCTTTGGGGGTTACCATTTTGTGCCATGCTGACAACCAATCTTTGCTGAAAAGATTAAAAGATCCCTAATCACCCTAAACTGCCAGAACAAGATCGAAAGAAGAGAGCGAGAGCAGAGCAAATTAACATAAAGAAATAGATAATATGAAGAAGATAAATAAACTGTAGGACTGAGGGCATGTTTTTCATCGAGAGGGCCAACGTGACCATCGTGCGAGATAACATAATAAGGCTTCCTACACCATGGAAGAAAATGACTGAGGATTGGGGAGATCAAGGAAGATGTGGATCTAACCTGTGTAGTATCTAGTTAGGGGATACGCAAGTTGTGGCCAGCAGACATCATTCCTGTCACAGTCATACTCACTGAAATGTATTTGAAATCTGAAAAGGAAAAAAAAGAGGGGGAAAAAAAAACACAGCACTGATCATAGCCCATAATGTAAACGTTGCACTGTTCATCAACAAGCCCCATTACACCTCTCCTATACGAATTCAACCCAATACACAAAGTAACAATGTTTGTCATTTTTGCGAGTTTAAAAATTGATTTTGTGTAAAACACGACAGAGCTTTTATTTAATTGGGCCTTAGGAAGATTTCCTTCACAACGGATGACAACTTTGCATGAGTGTTTGCAAAGCAATTAAGTGGGCGTGTCTGAGGAGGGAGCCCGGTAACCTGGTTTTGGGTGGGCCGGTCTGGGCAGGGATGTCGATGAAGGTGACAGAAGAGGAGATGAGGAAGGACTGTGTCACGGTCGAGTTCAGGCAAGGGGCAGGGTCACCTCCCCCACAATCTACTCTCCACGTTGACACTAGACAGCACTCAAAACAATCATTCTTATTACCAGGAGAGGGGCACACGTAAGTAGACAGTGCAAAACATAAAACAACAAAAACAATCAGACTTTTCTGTTTTTTATTACCATTATACAAGCCTGCAGCTACGGGACTAGCCACACTCTGGGAACAGGGGGGCCTCCATCGAGACGATGGTGACAAAACATAAAATGACAACATTTATTTACATTTTTGTTTCAGACTTTTCCTGTTTTTCTCAATTGATCCAACTATCCCCCCTCGACAAGCCTGCAGCTACGGGACTAGCCACTACACTGGCTCAGCCAGAGAGTTGAACCCTGGCTACAGTGGGCAACCTGCACTCTGGGCAAGTGCCTTTACTGGTTGCGCCATCAACATCTGCCCTTAACTTTGACTTACAAAAAATTCAAGTGTTAGTTTCACTCGTTACACACACAGTTTGGCGAGATCATTTTTGTGATTGGTGAACTTGCCCAACTACATTTCTAAGGGAGAAATCCAACACTTGCATTTATTTGGAAGTCAAAGTTAAGGCCTTGGTCTCATTTTCCTAGTTATTCAATTGCCATCTGGTGGTAGCTGACCTGCAACACTTATTTTCAATCAGACACAGAGCTTCTGCATATATAAGCAAGACACTGATGAGAGCATGTGACTAAAATATTTGCTGCTGCACATTTTCCACCATGTAACCATGTAGGCCCTGTAACCATGTAGGCCCTATAACATATACAATTCTAACTTTATTCAGACTTTTGTGGTCTTGCTTTTGAACCACAGTGTGAGGATAGCCATCTCCCTCTGCTATTCATTCAAGCTTCACACACCTGTGGCAAGCCAACTGTAGATTCCTTATCTGTAAGGGCAACACTTCTTTTGAATATAATTATTTTTCTACACAATATTTTGTAGCTTTTTCTTTGGCAAATACGTCCTAAAAATGAGATAGAAAACATTACAATTATGCGGTAATGGTCATGGCTGTATTGTCTGAGCAGTAAAGTATGTAAGAATGTGCTTGGTCCTGGACTCTGAAGGAACCCCCTGAACTGTGGCGTGTCAGGTAGTGTGGGTGGCAGACATGGCAGAGTGACATTACAGAGACTCACCAATCACGTACATCTGATTATATAGTCCAGTGACCCTGTAATCTGACAGAGTTCAATGCATCTTCTGTGATCAACCTTCGAGGCAGCGAGGGCAGTGGAGAGCTACTGCAGAGACTGGCTCCTTACCTGACGTCCACTGCCTGGATCTCCCTCTGGGGCAGGCCTCCCTGCAGCCCCACCACAGCACTGGTTATGTGGATGTTCTGGTGAAAGGGCACACCCACACAGGTCCCAGGCAGGTCCACTGGGGGACTGCTCGCATTCAGGGGCACGTCTGCGGGTCGCAGGGTAGAGGGTGTGTGCCGACCGGGAGAGGGAAGGGTGAAGACGAGATCAGCACAGTTACAATGGTGCAAGAGTGCTGTGCTGTGTTTGGAATTACTGATTGACAGACACACTCAAGAAATACAAAAACTCACACGTAATGTCCACCCAGTCAGCCAGGTTGTAATAATCTGGATTTCCATTTCTGGCTACGTGCGTTGAATTCACCAACGCAGCCAGAGTGTTCTGGACGTTTTCTCTAAAGTAAGATAAAGAAAGCAGGTCAAAAGCGCTCTTTAAATGTTGCGGCCTGGTTCAAAGAGGTTCACTTTTCTAAGAGATCTTTTTTCCAAGATTGCACAATATTAATCAGGATAAATTAACCAGGATGTGATATTGGACTGTTGATTAAGATTATGTATCCACATTGAAAAATATTGTATGTCAACTTTTTACAATATTAAATGATCAGTGGAGATGTTCACACGCCTAGTGCAATAAACCACAGGTGCCTGGAGAGGAGACATTAAATATGTTGAAGAATACTCAGAATGTGCTCATAGCTAAAACGCTCTGCATGCTCCAACTGTCCTGATTCTTCGGGTTATTCTCTTTTTTGAAGTTAACCAGGTAAGGATTCCTCTTTCATTAAAAATCCCTATAACTTGTTGCTGAAGTTTCTTCCAACTGCCGGGAAATAGAAGGCAAGCTTGAAACTCCCAGAATGCACTCTGCTTCACAGTCAGGTTTGACTGGCGTGGCAATTGTTAAAGTCTGGAATGGCAGGAAGTTGTATGCTTGATGTCCTTACAAGCAACACAAATATTTGTAAGTCTCCCTGGCACTCAGCACAGAATTTCCCATTTCCTCAATAGGCACGTCATGTGGAGTTTAGAACACACCCACATTCTGATTCCAGCAGAGCTCCGCCACCTGCATGGTGGGTCTTTGAGGCGTCTTATTCAGAGAGCCCCAATGTTTTACATTTTTCCTCTAATATTCCACGCAACAGGGGTCAGTGCACGAATATAAAACAACAAGAACAAAATAACAAATTATACATTATATACAGTACATGAAATGATCTTAGTAAAAATGGTGTCATAAACGGACACACATAAGGAGGGAACAGCTACCTGAAAACTTAAGAGAATATCCGATATGTTTACAGATAAATTAAAGGGGTACTTTTCCATTTGTACAAAGAGCTTTACTCAGTCCCGTCCGCAGTAGCTGACTGGTTCTCGCAAACACTTGACCATTGCCTTGAATGGGAAGAACCGTTCCCACCACTTTATTTCTACAGGCTGTGAGCGATGACTCACCTAAGCCAGCTGCACTGAGCAAAGTCCTGTAGGCTCAGAGGCAACAGACATCCTGCTGTTGCATTCTCCCCAAACGGAACTGGCCTCGTGTCAGCAGAGATGCAGAGTCCCGCTCCAACTGAAGATGGACACAGACACACACTGAACAACGACGCACTGCATCTTGGAATCTGCATCTTGAAATCCCTCCATAACATCCGGAGGATCCGACCGTTCCTCACCAAAGAGGCCACACAGCTCCTGGCCCAGGCCCTGGTGATCTCACGCCTGGACCACTGCAATTCCTTGCTGGCAGGCCTACCGGCCTGTGCCATCAAGCCACTGCAGCTGGTCCAGAATGCTGCCGCATGTCCGGTGTTCAACCCAACCCAAGTACACACACGTCACCCCTCTACTCTCCTCTCTGCACTGGCTCCCTATTGCAGCACGCATCAAATTTAAATCACTGGTGCTGGCCTATCAAGCTGCTAGAGGAACTGCTCCCTCCTACCTATAATTTAAATCACTGGTGCTGGCCTGAATCAAGGCTGGCCCCAGTGGAATTGAAGGAACTGCTCCCTGTGCTCTACCTCCAGTCACTCATCACACACTACTCCCCAGCCAGACCCCTCCGCTCCGCCTCCTCGGGCAAACTGACTGTCCCTTCCCTCCGGGCGCCCGGCAGCCGCTCCTCGTGGTCTCGCCTCTTCTCTGTCCTGACCCCCCAGTGGTGGAACGATCTTCCGCACTTGGTCAGGACCGCCGACTCACTGGCCATCTTCCGCAAGAGATTCAAAACCCACCTCTTCAGACTCCATTACCACTAATTGTCATCACCACTGCTTTCGTGTTCAGTACTGCATTTTGTAATATGTATCTATGTTGATGTCTGTCCCCCCCAAAAAAAAAAGCGAACTTTTCCTCCTTGTGGTACGGTTTGCAGCTGCCAATGATTATGTCTATTACTGTATCACTACACTTTTGTAAGTCGCTCTGGATAAGAGCGTTTGCTAAATGCCTAAAATGTGATTGTAAATGTAAATGAAATAACAGGGCAACAACTCCTACAAGCTCATTGTAATGATAGTAATGATTACATATATGCAAGCCAAAGTGTAACCCAGAACACGTTTGCAGGAGCAATTTCAAAGTTAAATAATGGCAGATGCTTTGGCACAGATCAAAGTCCGGGTGCAGAACGTCTCACGGCTGCCCTCTCACATCCCCAGTACCTGGCCGCCAAAGGCTGATGGGAAGCCTCTGTATGGATCCTGAGTCATTGTCCGCAGCGTGCGCCAACCCGCCGATAACAGGCAGTCCAATCTGATAGCCTGGAGGAAAGTCGAAATCGGATGAAAGGGAATGCATGAAGAATGAGCTCGTTTTGCCCAAGGCGCATTGCAAAAACCATGTGACCTGGATTCCACTCTCCATGGATGTGACCACTCCCCCAAAATCAAATGAGGACTCAACATTTTTTTGTTCTTTTTTTTTTGTTAAACAGTGTTTTTATCATTAAATCAAACATTTGGGGCATGGGGGCCTTTTGGTCACAACTTGAGCCTGGAGAACCTGGACAAACTGAGACGCACAGACAGAAACGTAGTCTGACCTGGGTTGCCGGAAATGGACTGGGCCGTTGCATTTCCATTCACAAACTTTGCAGAGAACCAGGTCGTCAGGGAGACTGAGGAAGAGCCTTTATTTAGAACTAACTTCTCATTTATGAATGGTAATAAATAAAATATCATAATGACTACCACCACTTATACATAATATTATTATTATTTTTGCCCATGCTAGAATGCATCAATAAATCAACTTCTATGCTTGAAGAAACAATATATTTACATGTTATATACAAACTAACACTATTAATTATTTTCTTGTCGTAAATTTATAGCAGCATCGACTCAATACAGAAGTTTGTGTACCTTTTTAAAATGCGTGTCACACAAACTCACTTGCAAAAACAATATAGATGCCACTTTGTTTGACACAAAAATAATGAATTGATGCTTTGTGCTACATTTCCCCTCGTCACATATGAAACAGTTTTCACACTGCACAGTTCCCAAGCGGAGAAGCTGAGCTTACCACTTGGATCCAAGGCCACATCTGCCACGGTCTGGACCAGCGAGATGTTTGTGATGCCATTCCCCATCCAGGAGAACGTGTAGCTCAAGCCTAGTGTCACATTTTCACACAGCTGTTGCTGGGCAGCTGGCAGGGGCTCTGTGGACACAAAACAGGCAGGGGAAGGTGGGGAGGTCACCGGGTCAAAGAGGGTGGTTAGGAATGTGTGGAGGTCAAGAAGGCACCTGCAAAGCGAGAATCGACAAGGTCCTGCACAGGGAAGCGGCGCGCACAATGTTCTTTACTGTGAGAGTTTGGACTGGGCCTGCTCATCGCCCTCTCTTGACTGACCTGGAGGGGTGGGCTGTGTGGGGCGCCTCTCCTCACCCGGATAGGCACAGACACAAAGCGCCTCAGATCACCAGCCCGCTCTTCCAACACAGTGACAGTGACCACGCCTGGAATAAACCCACACACACATGCGCACACGCACACACACGCGCACACACACACACACACACACACACACACACACTGGTTAAGTCCACAGAAAGGATTCGGAGTGTATCTGTACATGGTGCTGTAGAGTCGTGAAACAATACTGATTTCTGACAGTGAGTCTGTCTGTGGGAAGGAGCAGAGTGCGCCAGCCTACCCCCCAGTCCGTCCCTCACGCCAACACTCAGCTCGGAGGCACTGGTGAGCAGGGGGGGTCCAGTTGGGCAGGACTTGAGATGGGTCACACACTGGGTCTGGAAGTTCTGCAGAAATCCCATGGGGGCGTTGCCTAGACACTGACCAACCAAGGATCGCTGAGGGGGGCAGGAAATCAGGAAATAAGAACAAACCAAATTCAAAGGATGTGCTGCATAGAATCAGGATTTGTTAATTCAAGAACAATTATCAATGTGTGGATTGTGAGCGGACTAGAAAACTGCAGATTGTGGACATGCACATTTACACAGATGCAGGACTATTGTGTCTGACCTGAGGAACGGTGAAGTATTGATCATTGTCTGTGAAGATGGGATCCCCTTGGCGGTAGTCAGCAGTGGGCAGAGGCGCGGTGGGGACTGGGGCCTGGAAGGATGCACTGCGTTTTGGTGTGCTGAAGTAGACACAGATGGGGGTTCAGGATATGGAGTGAGCAACTTCAAAGCCAAGTGACACAAACAGTTTGTATGTCCCAATTTGGAAAGCATGCATATTCACATGTGCAAATTAACATTAAGTGGAAAGGCTAGGAATTCTGATTAAAGGAGAAGAGAAGGGGTGGCAGATAGCCACTTTGGCTGGTCCGGTGTGGTGTGCGCTGCTTGTCAGGGACACGGTTCGAAACCCGCATCTCTACCAGACTGGCCCTGGTTGTCCAGCCCCGATCAGGGTGGCATTTGGCTGTCCACCCCAAGGGGGGAGGATGAGCCGGCTCGGGTCCACCGAGAAGCACGGAAAGGAGTCTCCAGAACGTGGGTGGGCGAATTCCGTTTCAGAGGAAAGCGGAGGTCGCTGCCCACGGAGAACTAGCTTGCCTCGTAGAGACGAGCGACGGACCCATGTGGGGAGGGTTAATCAAAATAAATAGAGGGTGTAATTGGCTACCAAATTGGGAGAAAAACATCTGAAACAATTATAAAAAAAATAAAATAAAAATAAAAATAAAAATTTTTAAGTAGATGAAAAGATGCAAGCACATTCCAGTATTCAGTACGAAAGAATGGGAAATGACCGTAAGCAATCAATGACAACCAAACAAGAAACACTTCTACAATGTAAAGCCCATATAGAATGGTTTGCGTAGAACTCTGTCTCACACTGTCTCTCCCTGGTAGAAGAGTCCAAGGAAAGGGCTGTTTTCAGGGGGCGAGGTGACACAGAGGAAGGGGAACCAATCAGGCGCATTGTTGGAAGACTGCACAGAACATTGGTAGTCGGGGGTGGGGGTGACGTTCCCACCAAACACTCCGGGAAAGCACTGGGTTTCGAACAGCTGCAAAGCATCTTGGGAACAATCCTAGGAGGGGAGAGGCAGACAAGGATATACACATTATGGATAGGTCAACCCTCGTTCAATATCACTGGAATGCACTTTGTCCTAAAGCAAGTGTTACATTTTTTCTATATAATTTACACAACATTATGACTTCAGCAGACACTAAAATTAATGGCATACCACTTACTTAAATAGTAAATCAATGTTAATGGCGAACTCCATTAAAGATCCGTTTTTAATATGTTGGTACTTACCTTTTATCTATGTTCTAATTTGTCACATATAATACTATAGCCCACAACAAAGGAAATGTACAGAACCCCACCACAGATGATGTCACTTGGGTACAACGCCTCCCCTTACTCCCATTGTAAAGAATGGATTCACAAAATGTGTTGGCTGCAGCCGTTCAGATGAAACTAAAACAAGACTCTACACCTTCAGTTACGACTTAAATGTTGTGATTGTGACATCAGAAATACAGAGAGAACAATAGATTTGTTACCACTATGCAGTATCCTCCAATTCTAAAGACACCTCCGTCACTTAAATGATGAGACCCAATGTCATCATCACTTCAAATGGTCTTTTACAGATACAAACAGAAGAATGGTTTTGACACATGAAATACAGGCCATGCTTATATTCCATTTTGTTTGGCCCTTTAAGGTGCAAGGTGCATGGCAGCAGGATTGAATGTGGGTTTAAAACTTAAATGGAGAAGTAGATATGTCAATCTTATGTCAATACAATAACTGTATAACCATAGTTTTATCACACACAAATTAAAGTGACTTATAACCCTCCAACAAGTTACAATACATTATAGGCATTTAGCAGATGCTCTTATCCAGGGCGTCTCCCAGAGTTTTACACTTCGTACATACAATCTATTTATACAGCTAGATTTAATGAAGCAAATCAGGTTAAGTACATTTTACATTTACATTTTAAGCATTTAAGGGTACAACTGCAAGGTAAGAACAATCCCAAGCGTACAAGATCAGTGGTAAAATCAAACCTGTATCAACCTGTAACATTGGGAAAGAAAAGGTTGAAAAGCCCAGTACAACTCCCAAACCATTATACAGTTCCCAAACCATTATACTACACTGCCACCGCATTGATGCCTCTTTTCCTCTCAGGTGTCTAAAGGCTATCTAGTCACACACAACCTCACAGTGGCAGTACCTGGTCACAGCAGCAGCGCACGTCACAGCTTCCAGTGGTCAGGTCACAGGGACATGGCCCTAGTGGCTCGAAGGCTTGGTTAGGAATGGCTGTTACATTATCTACGAGTAACAAGAGCATACCATCAGATAAATAACTAGCAAACGGCTTTGCAGTTAATATGAATTTATCATCACATTATGCATAATTGCAGTCAATGGTAAGAAGAAAACACATGCATGATGCACATTTTTTTTTTTTTTATTTTAAGATTTTTTCCCCCGTTTTTCTCCCAATTTAGTAGCCAATTATACCCTCTATTTATTTTCAATTCCCCACCCTCACGAGTCCGCCGCCCATCCTCCGGGAACGAGATTCGTATTCCTGGACCTATTTCCCCGCCTTCTTTCGAGACGGAGATCTTCCACGGACTCCATTAACCTTCTCCTCGGCGGACTCGTGCCGGCTCTCCCTCCCCCCTCCCCCGGAGGCGGACAGCCAAATGCCACCTCCGATCGGGCTGACGACCAGGGCCGGTCTGGTAGAAACGCGGGTTTCGATCCGCGTCTCTGATGGGCAGCGCACACCGCTCCAAAGCGCGGTGCACTAGACCGCTGGGCCATCCGCCAGCCCGCATGATGCACATTAATCCCAAAGTTGTAAACATTATACCACACCAAGCCTCTTCTCTGTCCTGACCCCTCAGTGGTGGAACGACCTTCCGCAATCGGTCAGGACCGTGGAATCACTTGCAATCTTCCGCAAGAGACTCAAAACCCACCCACCAGAGACTCCAATACCACTGAATTCTGTACATCTACCCAAGTGTCATCACCACTGCCTACTTGCGCAATACTTCTTGTATGTGTATCCCTGCTTACTCCTCATTAAAACATTTTTTTTTAAAGACCAACCTTTTCCTTCTCAGTGCTATAGGTATGGTATGCAGCTGCCTACAACGATGTCTATCGCTGTATTACTGCACTGATCTCTTGCGCAAACTATGATTGTTCCTACCATGCATTAATGCACATCTTGTAAGCCGCTCTAGATAAGAGCGTCTGCTAAATGCTTAAAATAAAATGTACCTGATGAAAGCCAAAGTTAGCAAGTGTCAGAAAGTTGAGACAAAGCTCTGAATGCTCTGAAGTTATAAGAACATAAGAATACATAATGATGAGAACAGAACATTCGACCCATCTAGGCTCGTCATTTCCTCGTCTAAAAATAGCTAGTACTGCATCAAGCCTGGACTTGAATACCCCAAGTGTTTCTGCCTCCACTACATGACTTAGCAAGCTGTTCCACGCATTGACAACTCTCTGTGTAAAAATGTAAAAAATACTTTCTGATATCGGTGTGGAATTGACCTTGAACCAATTTCCACCTGCACCCTCTTGTTCTGCTAATTGAATGCTATGAATGAAACTGTTCACATTAACCAAAAAATGGAACCAGAGTGTGTTTCTGTTCCTTTTCCTTTCATTTACAAATTGCACGACCTCTCATTTAGCGTGAGAATGTGACTCACCAGACACAGGGCCTGTGGGAAGGACCACGGCATAGACCTGGGCCTGCACCAGTAGTGTGGCCAGGGGAATGTCACCCAGGCAGGCTGTCACTTGCAGAGTCTCCTGGACGCACAGGGGCTCCAGACAGCAGTCCGTCTCATTGCCACACAGCTGCAAGCTGCGGTTAAGACTCAGCTCCACCCTCACTACGGACTGAAGACAGGAGACAGAGGTGTCAAATTTATGAGCTGGTCTCCTTGTAATATTAGTAGGAAACCAATCAGATGGGAGCAACTTGTTGTATTTGGTGCACAGTTTGGGGGAAATAACCAGCCAGAAATACCACCTTTCCAACTTTTTGCGGTGTGAGGATCCACTGTCCCGGGTCCTCTTCTGCACAGGAGGGTGGGGGAAGACGGCCTGCCAGTGAAAAAGGCAGCAGGTTCAATCCCCAGGTGGGGCACTGCCATTGTACCCTTGAGCAAGGTACTTAACCTGAATTGCTTCAGTTAATGTCCAGCCGTATAAATGGTTTGTACGTTAAATGTAAACTATAAGACGCTCTAAGAGCACCTGCTCAAATCTGCCTGAAATGTCATGTAAAAACTGTGAGATTTCCAATGCACTTAGCTACCATTTGATTTGGCACACAAAAAAAGTAATTTTAAAGGTCTGAGGGGTGGATATCCTGAATTTGGCATACGAGCTGTTTCATCACATTTGCTCGGAAGCCGAGGTAAGTGAAGAGGTCATTATTTTATGTGGAAGGTACTTTAGTTTCATCTAAAGTCATTTGTCTGTTTGGTCTCTTGAGTGTTAGTCACTTCCCTTGGTAGAGGTGTAAGAAATGTAGCTGCCTACTTAGCTACGGATAGCGCCTATAATTTGGTCATTACGGATTACTGTCAACAGGGTGAAATGGACGTACGTTTCTAACTTACATTTTCAGACACAAAAAGGATTCGAAATATAAAAATGCATTGAAACACCATACCGGTCGTGTTTGAAGGCAAGACGGATCTCAGGGTCAGAGAAATATCCGAGATGTTTCCTTGCAAGAAGGCAGTTACCCTTGGTCCGGAAGCAAAGACAAACGCCGGCTGAAAAACTAAAGTTAGAGAAAATATTGCAGATACTGTAAAGTTACTTAGCTGAATAAATGTAACTATATGGTCAGCAACCCTGCACGCCTTGTTGGGTAGCTAGACAATCTAGCCACATTGTTGACACGTAAAATGTGCAAGCTCGCTAGCTAGTCTACCTCCGGCTATATCAACAAAGACTTACCGACGTTGCAATGTGCGACCTTCATGAAACATATAAGTGTAATACATACACACGTATATACAAAACATGCGCATCGTGGGGAGAAGACGGCAGCCATTGCTATGGTGCTAGGAAAAATATTGAACAACTAGCTAGTTCGTCTACCGTTAGGCGCCATGTTCTCCAAATGTTGTCATAATGCCTATGGCAACGAAATATCAGCCAATCTCTTTACAGTCCCATTCGAGACGCAGTGTTACGTTCTTGTTGTGTTTTGGCATAGTGACGTCATGACGTTTCTTTTACGCGATGCTGTGGCTGGAGCGGTGTAGGTGGAAGCTGCCCATGAGAGCTAGCCTGAAGTCAGTTTTTCTTCATAACGGTTTAGGTTAGGATTTGGGTAGAGTTGTCTGGTCCCGATCACATTTTCTTCACTTTTACAGGTAATTCAATAATAGGGTGATATGTTGAGCGTTGCTTCTAAATCCCTTTGACACTAAATTGTGAGTAAATTACAGAATGCTTACCAAGTGGCCGTACATGTATTGATGTTAAGTGCTTGTCTTTGGAGTAAGACATTTAGATTTTCTTATTCTATTTTCTACTTTTATAATTGAATGCCTTTTTCTTATTTAGGTCTAACGTATTTTATGGAACTTGGCACCAATTTAATGCTTTTTTTTCTCATTTAAGAATTTAACATGTTTTATGTAACATGGTTTTAAAGGTTTGAGGATTGGATATCCTGAATTTTGAATACATTTACATTTTAAGCATTTAGCAGACGCTCTTATCCATAGCGACTTACAAGATGTGCATAAATACATGGTAGGAACAATCATAGTTAGCGCACGAGATCAGTGCAGGAATACAGCAATAGACATCATTGCAGGCATCTGCGTACCATACCTGTAACACCGGGAAGGAAAAGGTTAGTGAATTTTTTGTCAAAAATGTTTTGGGAGTATAGTGTTGAACAAGTAAACAATGGTGAAGACAATTTAGCTAGATGGACAGAGTTCAGTGGTAGTGGAGTCTGAAGAGGTGGGTTTTGAGTCTCTTGCGGAAGATCGCAAGTGACTCCGCGGTCCTGACCGGTCCTGAATACTTGTTGGTTTCATCACAACTGCTCGGAAGCTGAGGTAAGTGAAAAGGTAAATTATTTTGTCTGAGAGGTACTTTAATCTAAAGCCTTTTGTCTGTTTTTTCCCCTCTGAGTATTAGTCTCTTCCCTTGGTAAAATCATAGTGTGCACACTCTACTGTATACATAACTGTATCTCCAATGGACTCCCAGGTGGTTATGTTGTTGTGCCACTAGATGGCACAACAAAACCATTAAGACTTAAAAGAGGGCACAATTATTACATTCATGAATTGGTGGATTTTTTTTACCTGGCAGCTGAGTGCAAATTGGTTTGTATTTTTTATGTATTTTATTTTGTTTGTGAGTTTTCCCCCTTCTATCTACTTCAACTATCCCTCCCTTGTACCGTAGCCCTAGGACTGGCAGTGACAAAGGCGATGAACCTCCTCCGAGATGGAACTTGGAGGAGGTTGTCAACTGTGACTCCGGTACACACAGAGACACTCTTATACGTGGCAAGCTCCTGCCGGTCTCCCTCCCCCCTCCCCTGCGGCGGACAGCCAATCACCGCTCCCCGAACGGGACTCCCGGCCAGAGCCTGGCTGGCGCAGCCGGGGAATTGAACCCCGGCCGCAGTGGGCAACTTGTACTCCGGGCGAGTGCTTTTTACTGTTACGCCACCCAAGGGCCCACAAATGGGTATGTATTACTGTAGTACTTGTTTGCATGTTTTATTAGTTGAGTCCAACTTATACATATTTTATAAGTTGTTATTTATAAGTTATTAACTATGTCAATCCCATTGAGAATCTGTGGAAAGATTTGAAAATTGCTGTTCACCAATGGTCCCCGTCCAACCTGATGGAGCTTGAGTAATTTTGTAAAGAAGAATGGTCAAAAATTGCAGTGTCCACATGTACAAAGCTGGTAGAGACTTAACCAAATAGACTCACAGCTGTAATTGCAGCTAAAGGTGCTTCTACCAAGTATTAAGTCAAGGCGGGTGAAAATGTACGGAATCAATTATTGTCTATTTTTTCTTTGTAATTAATTAAGAAAAAGGTTTAGAGTTGTGTTTTTATTTCACATCATAGAGTATTTTGTGTTGATCAGTGCCCAAATATCCTAATTAAATCTATTTTGATTCCATGAAGTAATAAAATAAAATGAATACTTTTTATACCCACTGTATGGCATGAATCAGTGCTCCGGTCATTTCAGAGGCAAGACTGAAGATAAACATGTCATTTTAGCATTTAGACCCACAGCTTGCATAATGTATGAGAGAAATATCCATACATACCATAGTCTGCTCTTTGTGATTGCCATAGGCCCTATAAAATCCACTGATGTCTTGGGTGGTTCTTTTGGTATTATATGGCTTTGGAGAATTAATGGCACCTGAAACCAGACAGATTGTCCCCTTAATATGGTACCAGCATCACCTCCCATGCCCTGTCTGGGTGCCCTGCAGAGTGGGTATATGTTTCTTCCTGCTGCTGAAGCTGCATCCACAAAAGGACTGTTTGTAAGGACTGAGAGTCTGAGGCCATTGTAGTTATTTTTGTAGGAGACCCTGAAATGCGCCAAACTCTAAGTGCTATATAGGTATGGGGTATACCTGCCAACCTGTAGCTTGGTGGATGGCATACCTGCCAGAAAACAATATGTGATCAGCTAGCAAGCTAAAACAAAACAAGCAGTTTTCCTCTGGCATAACATTAGGGTAGTGAGCACTGACACAGCTGGAGCAATGCTTTAAAAATATAACATTGTTTCAAATATTTTAGCAAAATTTAAGAACTAATACTTAAGTGTACAGGAAGTAGATTGTGATAGAAATTCTGTACGCAATGGTCAAATCCCTCCAAAATTGCACAAAGCATGCACAGTAGGAAAAGTAGGAAAATATAATTGGTAGGAAACAATTATACCACAATAGCACCCACCCTGGGGCCTGCACGTCACATAAACCTTCTTATTTTTAATATTTAAAGGGATATTCCGCCCCAAAATAGAAATTTCATGATTTATTTACTTTCTGCATTGTTAATTTGTCCAGTTAGTTTTGTTGTTAACATTCTGCTTCTTTACCTTTCAGTGTAAGCTGTGAGCCTCCACATGCCAAATATAATGGGAGTCAATAGATTTGAGACTATCTTTGATTAACCTCATTTGGTCACATAATACCTTTGAAAGCTCTACATGTTTGAATCAGTGGCTGACATTATCATATTTTAACTTATCTTGAAGCCAAGGATGTTGAAAGATGTCCTGGTAGAAAAAAACATTACTGGGGAAATTGATTGCTTTGAAAGTTATATCATTGACTTGAAGATAAGCTATAATGCATCTTATGTATGCAGATGACTTGGTCCTGCTCAGTCCATATAGTGCTGGGATGCAACAGTTGCTGAAGGTGTGCTCTCAGTATGGCATAGATTATGACATAAAGTATAATGCTAAGAAAAGCCACATAATGATAGTTAGAAGCAGTGGGGACAGGAAACTAACTTTTCCAACCTTTTATTTGTCTGACAGTCCTCTTGATGTGTGTGAGGAAATAAAATACCTAGGTCATGTCATATCTGATGACTGGATGGATGACAAAGACATTCATCGCCAGCGTTGTAAAATCTATTCTCAGGCTAATATGCTGTTAAGGAAGTTTTCTATGTGCTCTGACTATGTAAAGTGTTCCCTGTTCAGAACCTATATCACACCGTTGTACACTGCTCAATTGTGGTCTAACTACAAGAAAATGAGTATGCAGAGGCTTAAAGTAGCCTACAATGATGCAATGAGGTTGCTGCTCCGTGTCCCTAGGTGGCATAGTGCCAGTCAATTGTTTGTGTCCACTAGTGTGCCAACCTGTGAGGCACTCTTAAGACAGCTGATGTTTAGCTTTATGTGTCGGCTGGACAAGTCTGAGAATCAGATAATAGAAGCTCTTGTCAGTCCTATGAAAAGCTGTTACAGATTCACTTCCAAGCTGAGACGGCATTGGTGCAATAGTTTGTATATTTTTAATATGCACAGTTTTTGTATGTTTCCTTTTGTTTTCTCCATTTTTTATACTTGTATGTTGTTATTTTTTATATGGACCGGTGTCTGCAATAAAGTTTATATAATGATGAGAAATAATGGAAACAGCAAACAATATATGAATATTCATTAAGTTGGGCCGCCCTTTGCCTTCACAACAAAGTCAGTCTTTTAAACTTTTCCTAATGGATATGCCCGAGCAATAAAGGCTTCTTAACTAAACATCCAAGTAAGTATGCCTTGTGATTTTTGATGTGTGGCCTTCCAGGTCACCTTTGTTTTTTGAAATACATTTGATTTGTTTAGTGCTTTTCCCATGCTCAATGCGCTGTACAGAACAAAAGACAAAGATACATATATACGGTATACAATCAACACAATGATACAATTACAATTCACCAGCAAGCGATTATCAATGACCGAGTACACAAACCCTATTGGCATTACTTCAGCAATTCATAATAGTAAATACACAAGGAAGAGAATGAGACTAGTAGGATTTGTGAAGCTAATCCTTGTCATTAGCACTTGTGTTGTTTATGTGGTTTACTTGAATAATGATGTGCCTAGCATCAAGTGGTTGTTCATCTACTCTAACCAAATGCACTTTCTGTAAGTCCCTTTGGATAAAAGCATCTGCTAATTGATTGTATTGTTATTAAAACTATATAAGCATTACAACTACACTGTGCGACTGTGTGACGGTGGTTCTGTGTGGCTCAGTAGGTAGAGCACGGTGTTGGCAATGCTTAGGTTGTGGGTTCAATTCCCACTGTGACATACACTGGAAAATGTGTGTTCACTACTGTGAGTCGCTTTGGATAAAAGCGTCTGCTAAATGGCATATATGTATATATATGACTGAGGTGATACAGGTTTCTGTATTGTCATATAGAACCAATAACTACTGTTATCAAACAGACCTCCATGTGTTATGAAGCAGAGAAGACGGAAGAAATGCAGGGGCTAAAGAATCAGTGGCTGCCCTGCTCAGTGTCCTGAACTTCCAGGACAGCGGGCTGACTGTCTTGTTGGACTGTCTCTTAGAATACGATATATAGTGGATGAACTATCCAGTGTCTCTGGTATGACCACAACAGAGAAGGTCGAGAGGACCATGCCTATGAGCATCATTCAGGAGACACATATATGCCCCCAAACTCTAACACACATTAATTAGTTCACATGTGTAGTGAGAGAGAGTTTGAGAGTTTCAGATCGCATATATTTACACTCGTTCCGTTTCGGCTGTATTCATACAATGATTTGGGAGTGGATTTAAGTTAGATACGCTGATTCTGAATCGGCCATTTAGGTGAACGTATCCTAATGTATCCTAAGCCAACCCCCTAAGCAAAGAGCGATTCTTCTTTTTGACCTTTGTGGAGGCGGGCTCGTGGAACTGAGAAGGCGGCCATACTTGTACTTCCTGCTCCGGGGGGCGAAGAGAGAAGCAATCCAAGACAGGCTTTCAAAACTATACACACATAGCAATAGCTACCGACATACCATTGCTACAGGTTCGTAAAGAATGTTTATAATAATGCACGTTGTGTTGCAAATGAAAATACTGCAAGAGATCGATTGTTGAATGAAACTAGCGACGTACTTGGTTCGTGAGATAGAAACGTTTAGAAATCTCAACAAAGAGGTTTGCTTTCGATTTTAGTGTTAGCGGTACGAAATGAGACAGGCGCGGGTCAAAAACGGGGGAAATTAAGCCGTTGGAAATTTGAAAATGACCTTGCTAGCACTAATTTATATTGCTTCGGTTTTAATGAAAGTCTAAATGTATTCGTTATCTAAGCGGTAGCTGGTTAGTTACACTTGGCCTCATTTGTGGAGAGCACAATCCTGGCCTCGGAGTTGGCTATCAAATGTAGCGTACTTGCTAGCAAACAAGTTAGCATCCTGGCCGGCTAGGTATGTCGCGAACTTAACTGAGGTTGCTTCCTGGCCTAACGTTACCATTCGGGGCGCCAGGGCTAGCAGTAAGCCAGTAGCAGTGTGGCTGTATGTGGGGTGAGCAAACTAAAGTCTATATCCGTAATATCGATAAAGGTATATAATTTCGTCATCACAGATTAGCTGTCTAGCTAACTGCATGTGCTTTTACCATATAGGGAGCGCATCTCGTCGGCGTAGTCGTTTAATAGGCAGATTGATGATAATTTCGTAGTTAATTTACCGAAAATAAGTATACATTTGAGCAACGCGTTGAAATTAAGTTTAGCTAGCGAGTCGGTCTTCGGAATCATTCCTCACCCCCCCAGCACTCCGTTCAGCGCAAAACGGGCTAGCTAGCCGCCACGCTACAGGAAATTGTGAATAAGTTCAATACAGTGCAATAATCATCGAATAATGGTGGACAGGAGATCCATTGTGGGAAAGACCGAGATTAGCTGACGTCAGATACAGTATTATTAGCAATACGCCGTAGATAACCATTGATAACTATGTTGAATGGTAACACACAGTGGAAGTCATCGTCTTTGTACAATGGGATGATGTGTTCAGTGCTGTGTCCGTGGTAAAAATACATAAAGCTTTTGTCAAGGACTTCTATCACTACAAACATTCGCCTACACAGTCAGGTTTACGATTAATTATTACCTAACTTTAGACCGATATAACGAAATGCCTGTTGCATTATGCATAAATTATTGTTTTAGGCCTAGCTAACACTTTGTAACTCAAAAGATGTGCCTTTACAATCTAACGTTACTATGGATAAGGGATTCGTAATTGCTCACTAATGTAAGCGATCCAGGAGACCCCCAATTCAGTTTGTCCACAGATTATCCTGAACCAGCAATTTCTTGAGATGGAATCTCTCAACTGTTGGTTGGACGACCAAGTTTCCAGTACTGTTTCGACAGCATACAACCTGAATTTATTTGCTTGTGCTTATTTTTTCATGGCATGTAGGTTTATGGCCATTAGATATTGGTTGTATAAAATACAATAATCTGTGTCTTTGATTAAATGTTCCTCTCATGGTTACACAGTTTGTGCAAGACATTTATCAACATTTGATTGAATTAAAACTTTTACAGAATAGTTAGTTGGGGTGTGCTATGACCCTTGTTTCCTTGAACTGGGTTGGAGGTGCCTACATTTAAGCCCAGAGTATTTAAGCTCCTCTTGTGATGTTTCTGCTGGCCTCTATTAATTTTTTTCTTTAACCTTTATTTAACCAGGCAAGCCATTAAGAACAAGTTCTTATTTACAATGGCAGGGAGCAGTCCCAACGGAGCCATGGCAGATGGGAGGATCTATGTGGGGAACCTTCCGACTGATGTTCAGGAGAGGGATATTGAGGACCTGTTCTTTAAATATGGGAAGATCCGAGACATTGAGCTGAAGAACAATAGGGGCACCATCCCCTTTGCCTTTGTCCGCTTTGAAGATCCACGGTAAGTTCCGCAGTCGCCCTAGTTTGTCTTTGGTGGCTATACAGGCCTCCTGTGCCATGGTTTGTCCGGAGCTTTGACTTGGCGCCTTCAGCCTCGTTTATTTAAAGGCTTCTTCATCTCATCCTGCTTTGCCTTTTTGACCGATTATTTTTTTGCAGGTGCCTTCCCCCGGAGATGAACAGTAAATGTTCCATAAGTTGTTTAAAAAAAATAAAAATAAAAAAGTGCTTGCTTGAATTCCTAAATTGAGGGTAAAGTGTAAGGGTAGAGGATCTTCCCTAAGTGTATATATGCCAGAACTGTTGAGTCCTGGGTCTTCCAATGGATATCGGCTGCACCATGGAATTTAGTGAGCGGTCACAGTTGCACCCTTTAAAATTGATTTACTTCCCTCATGTAGAGATGCGGAGGATGCAGTCTATGGGAGGAATGGATATGGATTCGGAGACTGCAAGCTGCGCGTGGAGTACCCTCGCTCCTCAGCCTCCAAATTTAGTGGCCCCATGGGAGGAGGCCCTAGAGGGAGGTTTGGGCCCCCCACAAGGAGGTCTGAGTTTAGGGTCATAGTGACTGGTAGGTGGAAGCTTGCTTATCCGCCACACTCGTAGCGCTTCCAGATTTAACACCTGAACATGTCCACTCACTCAGAACACAAACTAACAAGCCAGAGAGAAGCTAGTTTGCGGCTTTCCGGATGTCCCAGGGAAAGCGTTGTATCACTAATAAGCTAGACGATTTTACGCGCAGAAGGTAGCAGATTCACCGTAGCCGTCGATAAGCTCTACCTGCAGATTTACAACTGCATTTCCTGTCATATTGCAGAGAACAGGCAAATAACCTTTTGCAATTTTATCAAAGCATGCACAACTTAATAGAAGCCTAAATGAAACCTGAAATGCCTGTTCACGCAATCATTACATTCTGGCAGACATGCATTTTCACACAAATGTATAAAGTAAAAGTAAGTCTTGAACAAACCAGACAACAAACATGACATTTGAAATGTGTCTGACATGAGTTTGGTTTGATTGTTTGGGATTTTGAGCCATGCCTGAATTATATTAGGAAAATAGGCTTGCCGATCTAGGCTGTGTAGCTTTTAAAGGTGCTTTCAAACAGAATGCAGCTGAGTGCTAGTCACGGCGCCCTCTTTAGCAGAGATAAACACAATACCATCTGTGGCTGGAACCGGTGGCTTTCTGTGGCTGTTTTGGTGAAGGAAAGTGTTTGGGTGGGTGCACTACAAAGCTTAATACACAGCCATCTACTTCTGAATTGTTTTGTGCTTTGTGCAAGATGAAGGTAGCTGTACTTATTAACTAGCTTTCTATCTCGTTCATCGCCTCTGCAGAAGCGCTCAACTTTATATATATATCTATATATATACATTTTAAAAAACATGTCGCTAGCTAAGTGGTTGGCTTGCCTCCCGTTTAAAATTTAATTGGATGAGGTATAAATAGAAAAATCAATTTCCTGCCAGTAGTTGCTCCATTGAGCAGTATTGTCTTTGAAAATACTCTCACTTTTGCAGCTGGACACTGTCAGAAACAAATCAGACATGTGGGGGTTTACATTTCACAAACTGGGTTCCATGGAGCATCCACTTGTACCCAAAGATTTCGACAAAAGCTGTGAAATGTACCAGGGGACATGCACATTGCATGTAGGAACATGCCCATCCATGTTGGTCTGCCCAGTTATGTCAGCAGGCTATATTAGCCTGTGTACTGTCAAAGCAGTACTGCTTTTTTAAATTGGCTTGTTATGTGACACATAGACAATTCTCAGTACCACTTTCAGGTGTACATGACATTTTTTCCCCCTTTTATCTCCAAGATTGGAGGTTGTCAGTTGAGTTTGCCCCAGAGCAAAGAGCACCGTGTATGCATGTGTCTTGAAGTGAGTGATTTGTTTTACACACTACAGGAGACCTAGACGGGCGCATCTTTCACTCAAGTAGGGACACGTTTCGTGTCGTTGTCAGGAGTTAATATAGTGGAAAGTTATCCAGTTAAACTAGCCCTACCCTTGGCAGGTCAAAGCCAATTGTGTCACTTCTAGTCGGTTGGTTGCTAACTTTATTTTGCACAAAGTATAACATTACAGAACTAGATATGGCTGGATGTTTAGATCAATAGCTTGAACCAGGTTGCAAAGTTTAATACCTGCTATCAATCCTCCCTCTTGGAAAAGCCACTGGGGGTCTTTTGTTAATTTCCACCAAAAAGCATAGTGCAGCCAGTGGTCACTTGGAAGCACCTTAACAGGGAATTGCTCACGAAAGCTTAGATCCAAGTGTTTATATTTAGATGTATTAGTAATTTAGTACTACCATAATTCTCCAGGAATGTAAATATAAGAACTGACTAGTCCGTAATATGCAAAGACTTGTATTTCAAAGGTATCAAGATTGTATTTGTAAACATGTCCATAAAGCTTTAACACCATCTGGCCACGTGCTTCATGGCTGTGCATTCCACCATGTCTCTACAATCATAGGTGCATGCTAGGGACATTTCATTGGGACACTGCCCCAAAAAGGTTGTTTTTTTGTGGGTTAACCAAAATGTTTTCATTGTCCAGGTCACCTTTGGTGGACCTAAGGTGGACTCTTTTGAAAGTCGGAGAGAGAGAGCATCTTGAGGCTGACAAAATGGCCGCGCCTCTCCTGTCCCCATCTCAGTGAGGCGCAACGAGTCGGGACAGTGTGAAAACGGCCCTTCGGAGGCTGAATACGACCCTCTCTGCCCACAGGCCTGCCCCCCACCGGCAGCTGGCAGGACCTGAAGGATCACATGAGGGAGGCGGGAGATGTGTGCTTCGCTGATGTTCAGAGGGACGGGGAAGGGGTGGTGGAGTTCCTGCGGAGAGAGGATATGGAGTACGCTCTTCGCCGTCTTGACAGGACAGAGTTCCGGTCACACCAGGTGAGCACGCCATCCACAGCGGACACATTTCCCGCTGTGCGTTCGGCACGAGGTCATCTCGATGTTTTTGCATAATAAGAGACAACAGAGAAGTTGTAATGTTTGGTGCGGGAGTTATCTATTAATTTACAGTGTGCATCTAGGGCTTTCTCCCTGCTCCATGGCTGGCATTCAGCTCCTAGTGCTTATATAGTTTTCCCATGGAACGGAATTAATTATAAGTTCTAGTAGTATGGGAAACTTCAGTTTTTCATACAACACCCATAAATACTCTAAGTTTAGATGTGAGGATACTAGTAAGCAAGCTCCATTGTAGAATCTGACTCTATATATTGAAATCGTTTCTTGGCTTAACACTGTTTTTGGGAGTTTGGCTTATTGCGTTTTCTGGTACGAAATGGAATCTCAAGGTGTGTTCCAAAATGGAGGGTGTACTTAAGACACCCCCACCACCATTGACCCAAACGATATAATGTATTTAGGTTGGAACATAAACATTAGGTTTGCCCGGTCCAAGTATCCCCACCCCACCACTTGATTTACCAATCTTTTGCCAGAGATGGGCCTGTTTTCAGATGTGTGTATTGTACATTTGTTTTGTTCCTTAGGGTGAGACGGCGTACATCCGAGTCCACGAGGAACGAGGTTCTAGTTGGGGTCGCTCGCGTTCCCGCTCCCGTTCCCGTTCCCGGGGACGGTACTCTCCCCCCTACCAAGGCCGTGGATCTCCACCCCCTCGCTATCAGTCACCACCCCCTCGCCACTCGTTGTCGCGCCATAGCCCCCCTCCTCGTCGCATCCCGGCACAGCACCACAGCCCGCCTCCCCGCCACTATCGGTAAACTCCATGAAGAGGAACCGACAATTGGAGGTCGCTTTTTTTTGTGTGTGTGCGTGTGCGTGTGCGTGCGCGTGCGTGTTCCAATTTTTTTTTTAACAATTATTTTTTATTTTATTTTGGTTTGTCTGTAATCAACATTCCATTATCAGGACTGTCCTCAAAGGTTTTAATCTGTAGGACCGTTCCGGAAAGACACCAGTGATGGCGGATAGAGGGTTCAGGGTCTTCCGTTTCTCTTGAGTTTGGAGTCTTTGCTGGCCACCTCGGTGGCCGTGGGAGTGACTTATGTGCATATTGACTGTCGTATTGTCATGTCATGCAGAAACAGTTGGAGCAGAAGTCTCCCTGCAGAGCTTATTGCAATATGAACACCTACCCACTACGATCCTATTTTAAAATCTTGACTGACGTGAAGCTCAGGCCATCTTGTGGATGAAAGTTTTTGAAACAACCCTTTCTGGACAGCCCTGCCTTCTGGATGGTCACCGTGCAAACTTCTGTTTCTAGACTATGGAGATCGATCAATTCATTTTTTTTTCCCCCTCTTCCCCCCATTTTGTTTTAGATGAGGCTAAACATTTTAACTAGTTTCCCCATTCTCCAAACACCCTTTGTATCTTGTAATGCCTGTGTATAAAAGCAGATTTTGATTTTTTTTTTTTTTTTTTTCCAATTAAAAGGATGGAATCATACAACTTCTTTATAATTTTGATCTATTGTTATTAAACCAGTAATTCTCAAACATCAACACAAATTCATTCCCAAAGACCAACTGATTTACACTGCTGTGTGTCTATGTGTGTGTGAGAGAGTGAGTGAGGGACTGTTACTTACACCCAAAAAAACAAGTCTGGCCGTTATAATAAATCACAGCTTCCTACATTCTTAAATAGCACCACACTCAAAAGAAAAACAAGCCTGTACTGTTTCCTTAATCCTCTGCTGTTCATCATATTTGGCCATTACCTAAATTGTCACAACACTATTGAAATGTACACCTCTTTTCCAGGAAGTGCCACTAATGTCGATGTTCAATTGCATCAGATCTTGCAAGCAGGTTTGGCAGTTCCAGTGCTTAAGTGTCAAGTTTCTTCATGTTTCATTGGTGCAGTTATCTAGTTGATTGATGGGTGATTTCATTTTCAATAAATGGCTTCAGCTTCAAGTAGTCACCGAGGACTGGATGCCTTGCTGGCTCACATTCCTCCAAAGTCAGAATCCAGTCACAGGTGGGCTGTTGGGAGCATGTCCAGATAACGCACTGCAACAGTGCAGTGACGTGTGCCCCGTGGCCTGGATTCTAATCCGGACTGTGCCAGGGTTGGCTGTGATACATCCAGTCGCAAGTTCAGTTTTTCACTCTGCTTCTCCAGACAGAACTCTGGAGTCTTTCAGCACAGCAGCTCTCCCTTCTCTCTCTGGGAGTGGGATGTTACCTGTTGAGGGAGAGGAGTGGTTGATTCTGAGGGATCTACAAGTGTAAAACAAAGCAGCTGGAGGGCTCCCATCAGAGCTACAATTGAGGGAGTTTACTTTGTGACTGCCACAAAGAACTTGTGGGAAAATATGACTCAACGAGTTGTCAATTAAGTTGGATATTTACAGAAAGTAATTGTGTAATCAACAACAGCTAACGAGTATGGCTACAGCAATATGAACTAGCATAGTAAGCAATATTGATTTTGGAACAAGGGACATTTCCACGGAAATATATGGAGTGTGGAACCCCAGCTGCCCACACTACTAATCTGGAATAAGCCTGATGTGTGAACCTAAACCATTTATCATTAGTTTCCATGTAACCAAATAGTTGATCACAATCTCTGACCTGGTGGTGCAACAAAGTACTCCTCCACAGTGTTCTTGGAGAGCTGGAGTAGCACTTCTGCACAGCCTCCCTCTTCCACATGATCATCTCTCAGGTACAATGCTCTGTTGGGCCAACAGGAACAAAGTCTTTCACTTAAATTGTCAAAGGCAGGAGCCTTGGCTCCTTGTGTAATGTCCCAAGTGTTTGTCTTTCTTGAAATGCAAACCGACTTCAAACCAGATCAAAAATGATCAGATTGTAGTTGTAGATTGCAGATGAAGTCATTTAGTTTTGTCATTCAAAGGTTACTGCCTTGTCTAAAATAATGTTAGGAAGACAACCAAACAATTACCGTGACGGACTGCAAATGGCTACACTCACCTGTCCTCGAGAACTGAATCCATTGGTTCTACCCCCTCTGTGTTGATTGTGTGAAGCTGGTCAGCGAATCGGATGGCTTTCTCCAAGCAGACCACTGCATCCTGGTTTCTGAAGTCCACCAAGGCTAGGCGTTCCAATTTGTCCACAAGGTCTAGGGGTACTTGTGTCGGCTGTAGAGGGGTACATTAGATTACTCACACCTCGCAATGCTCTCCCAGGCATTTTTCCACTCCATTTATTGTTCAGAATTGGTTGGGTTGAGTGGTCTTTGTTATTAAAATAAATAAAGATGGAAAGCAAAAGGCATATTCTGGTCTCTATTCCATAACCAAACAAAACGTTTGGACAAAGGTGTTGACATTTTGGCCTCAAGTGGCCTCATGTATTCTGTCTTGAGAAAAAACAGCTTTGTCCAAACATTTTCTTTGGTTATGAAATAGAGACCAGAATATGCCTTTTGGTTTCCATCTTTATTTATTTTGCATCTAGTTTTGCCCACATGGAAAGCAGCACCCAAAACACACTACCTTTAATACCGATTATTTCAGGCCTACATGCCACACATTGGTTGAGCTGCTAGTACACTGCAGGCCTCGATTAGAGTGAACATTCTAATGGCACAGAATCCGGAACAGGAAGCAGTTATGTTAGAATGTCCTTCGATAAAGCTTGAATGGGCAAAACCGTACTGGAGGTAGCTGGTTTTCTGATACAGGTTCCCATGTTGGTGTCTGAGGCACCTGGAAAATAAAACCAAGATGGATCAGGACAGGTGGAGGCCAATGCATAAACATCCCAACAGTCAAAGTGACTGGTTTACAGCTACTGTTACAATAAGCTACTGTTTAAGCGAACATGGGAGAAGATAAAATAAATGGCTACCAACCTTGCTTAGTTCCAATACTTGTTACTGTTTTGTCAGGTCATAATGGGCTAATTTACGACATTTAACCACATGTACTTGCTACGTTACAATGATTCGACTAGCATGCACTACCTTGCTAACCTGTCACTAAAGCTACCTAAATTAAGCTAACCAGTTAACCACCTATAAATCGGGCATTTGTTGCTATATATGTATATAACTGACCATGTATTGAATCTTAGCGCATACGTTAGTGTATAGTGTATTTAGTTACCTTTAGTGTTTTTAAAATGGCTAAACTACGTTGAACGTATGCTTTCATTAATATGGTTTACATTAGCTAGCTTGTTAACAAGATTGGTGACTAGCTAACGGTAGCTAAGTTACCTGCTTGACTTAGCAACATACATATTCGATTAAACGTCCAGCTGCTATGCTAGCGCTCGCAACTAGATAGTCACATACCTTTGAATTGTGGAAATTATGCTCTTGAGGCAACGATTTTATCCGAATTTGCTCCAAAGTGAGTCCATCTTCTCGCGGACTTCGATAAACTCCACACCGATGTAAAGGCCTCACAAACAGCGTAACATTGTGTAACCTCAGAAATACGTGTCTTAACATTGTCGATCCAATCACTGTCACAAGGTTATGTAGGTAGCTAGGTATTTATATATTTAATATATACAGAATGTACAACGAGACACGTATCTACGCACACTAGCTAGCTACAATCTGCTTGCAAGTCACTCGATGCTAGCATTGAGCTTGTTTGCATGCTGACGTTAGCCAACTTAGCTCGTTGCTTTCATCGTGGAAACGAGGTAACGTTAGCTCTAACTTTGTTGATATTTGCTAACAAACTAGATTGTAGATAACACATTTTAAACCGTTATCAAATCCGTTTAACGCAAATACTGATGTTATACAAAATTTCAACAATAAAATTCAATAACACCAGTACGTATACGGATAAATACTCTTAATGAAACCATGCTTTCAGAGCGCCCGGATAGCTCAGTCGGTAGAGCATCAGACTTTTAATCTGAGGGTCCAGGGTTCAAGTCCCTGTTCGGGCGTACGTTTTTTTTCCACTTTGTGTAAATGGCATATTAAAATCATATATTTTAAGAATAATGCGTTTAACCATACTAGAATCGGAGGGGACATTTTTGTTTATGTTTTACTTAATATTACATGCATGAAAATGTAATGTGAGTGTGTCGTGTAAAGTTGAAAGCATCAACTAAAGATAGGCTATTACTACCAACACCAATCCAAAACTGGCAAATTACTGCTTAATATCCTTGATGAACGTTATACCATTGCATATATTATCCAAAACATTGTAATTCATGTAATTCTGTCAGTTGCGGTCAGTTTGCTAAACCACGGTTTGATGGGTCACATGGTGCTGCGGTTAAACCAAATTTAGTGACTCGGAAGCCTGTTCAGGTAAAGATGATATGATAGATGACTCTTGGCCTTAAAATACTGTTAATAAACTATGTTTTATTAGATTAGATAATAATCTACCCTTGCTCCCTGCCACTGTAGAGCCTGGTAGAGCCAACCCTGCTGCTATCTTGTAAATCGCTCTGGATAAGAGCGTAGACCTGCTAAATGCTTAAAATGTAAATGTAAATGCTACAGCCTCTGTGAGGACCGCCAGCCCTGGTTATTGCTAGAGTTAGTGTGTTATTACTGTTGTTACGATTGTTATGTAGTTTCTATGTTATTTTTGTGTTAAAGGTTAGTGTTAATTAAAAATGTAACTTTAAAAAAAAATAGTTTTAAACCACTCATAGGCGGCAGTTAGGGTTATGGTTAGGAGCTGGGCTTGTAACTCCGAGGTTACTGGTTAAATTCCCAGGTGGAGCGCTGCCGTTGTACCCTTGAGCAAGGTACTTACCTGAATTGCTTCAATAAAGTATCCAGCTGTATAAATGGATTGTATGTAAAGAAATGCAAACTGTGTAAGTCGCTCTGGATAAGAGCGTCGTCTGCCTAAAATGTAAATGTAAAATGTACTCAGTGGTCTTAATTTTAATTTTATCCATATGTAAATATGTAATATATAATGTTTTTTTTGCTTCACTTGTATTTAATAAACATGTTTTTGTTTATGATCGTTAGATTTTTTTTTGGTCATATATCATACAGCTTGCCGTTAAATAAATAAAAAGTACAGTAGTGCAACTGTATAACTGGTATAGGTAAACATCCTGAAATTATTGTAATATAAAATGGTTAATTTCACTCAAATTAGGTTAATTCAACAACATCACTTTGAAACTGCAGGTTAGAAACTTTCCACTACGCTGAGGTGGGATTTGAACCTCAGACCTTGTGATCATAGTTTCCCTCTGAAATACATGTACTGATTTCACAGTTTCAAGGATTCTTTAAAATATTATTATATATAATGACTTGTAAACACATACAGAGTGAAAAGAAGAGCCAGACTTTTCTCTTTTTCGAAAATGTTCTCCCCCCTTAACAGACTATTATTCCCTAACTTTGGCGCAGTTGGTAGAGAATCATACTTTTAATCTGAGGGTCTAGGGCAGGGGTGGCCAACCCGCGGCTCCCGAGCCGCATGTGGCTCTTTGCCTGGTTTCATGCGGCTCTTACGTTCATATCGAAGTTTGTGTTTTTGTTTTTTTAATGTGCGTGTTCGCTTCGCTTGAGTTCAATACGGTATTTTCGTCAAACGCGCACCGCTCGCAAAATTTCAGAAGACGAAAAAACACAGTTAGGGCAGCGGTCCCCAACCGAAATAAATGAACTGGTGTCCGGTTTTATTTCGCGTGTAGCACCCCCCCCCCCCCCCCTCCTCTTTTGGCTCTTTGCGGTAACACAGTAAAAAATTTGGCTCTTAGTCTCTGACTGAATTACTCATTATTTAGATGTTCCATCAAATACCTTTTTTGAAGATTCATTATTTAAATATGGCTACCATGCTTTACTTTGAAACATAACACATTCTATATCCAAGGGTTTGTAAATAAAAGTCAAACGAAACCAAGTTTGATTCTCCAGTTTATTGTTTTGCTTGCATGAGTCCAAATGAAATGCTCTTGTCAAAATACAGAAAATAGTGGAATAAATAACCGTTTCAACCATTTTCTGTTCAATTTGTATACAGTAACTGGAATCCAGTTGAGAGCAGCAACAAAATATATTACACAAACCAGTGTACATGTTACATGCCAAGAAGGAAACAAGCAAATTAATATATTACAAAATAAATTGTAGGAGGCAAGATTCAATATAAAAAGACCTAAAACCTCCTTTTAAAACACAGTTTGCATATTACAGAAACACTTGGTTTAAATGTTATTCTTCTGTACCAGCCACATAAGCGATCCAACCAATCACGCTGCAGGAACTAAGGCTGGCTGAAGGAAGCAGGCCTGACACAGCATGTAAGTGAGGCTAGTAAGCAGTGTGCAAGCATTATTGCTCAGAACACCACGTGTCTGAATTGCCATGAATGAATCCTTATTTTCAGATGGTCTAGCTTTTTATACATTTATAGAAAATATATACATGGTATAGACCAGTCCAGTCAATCCAGGGCTTTCTCTTTGTAGTTTTAAAATGCTTTTAAAAATGATTACTTTTAGGATTCCCCAAGGATAATAATTACAATGCTCCTTCCAGTGAAACTGATCGGCCTAGAACAGTAAACAAATACAGTATATATTTTTCTTGACAACTTAAATCTCCATAGTGACAACTGTCTCAACCCCCCTAAGTGTCACTATACCCCAGCCCACATTGATGGAAAGAAGTCGTGGTTTTCACATTCACTGGTGCTTTGGAAGTGTGAGCTGCCTATTGCGGTCGCGATTTGAAACCCGACTGTGCCAGACCGGCACTGGCCAGGGGCCCAGATCGGAGGTGGCATTTGGCTGTCCGCCCCAGGGGGAGGGTGAGCCGGCACAAATTCTCAGAGAAGCGCGAAGGGTGTCTCCAAAAGTAGGTGGGCGAGTTCCGTCTCGGAGGCGGAGCCGGGCTTTACCCGGAGGATGGGTAGTGAGTTCGTGGGGGAGGGAAAATCGAAATAAATAGATGGTATAATTGGCTACTAAATGGGGAAAAATCCAAAACAAATTTGTAAAAAAATAAAATAAGCTTGATTGCAGCATCCATCAGCTTTCTGGTTTCTCCTTGTTGGGTCCCATGAATTCCACACCATCAATGGGGATGTTTTTGTCCTTGATCGCCTTCTGCAATTACAAATGGAAAATCATGTTTCTAGAGCTACAGCTGAAACCCTCGCACAATTTTGGCACTGCGTTGCATTTGAAATACATTTTACATTTTATAGTCCACCACACAGTTTTAAGTGTGCTAAATGTACATAAATATTGCCACATGAAGGCTCGGTTGCTGCTTTAGAACAGATCCCACAAAAACACATTAACAGTTTTCGCTACTTTCGGTAAACATAAACATTCGAAATTATCGAATTACTTACTGGTTGGCTTGTAATAAGCCCAGCCCCCAGCACTGTCATCAACAGCTAACATTTGCTAGCAAACTAACACGTCAGGTAGGCTATGGCTAATTAGTTAGTTAGTGTATTAGTTAGCTTGTTTACTCTCCTGGCATAACGTTACCTGAACACACACTTGATACTTTTTGAACATCTCGGTGCAGGGGTCGCCGCTCCGGTCTCCTTTCAGGAATTTCTCTGCGAACCAGCGATTAAAGCACTGGTCGTATTCTTGCTTGAGGTCTGTGCATCCCTCCCCAACACTATTCATTGTCCAAAATATACGGTACCGGGGAAATAAAGCCTTAAAAACTGTATGATATAAACGTCACGTATATGCACAAATAACGCAACATTACAAAGCAATTTCCACACCCGTTACAATAGACAAATCTGACAGTGTGACTGTGAAAAGATCTAGCTAAATCAGATGCAACTTGCTGTATTCCTTCTCCAGAGGTCTTTTGCGGTCTTGACTTTTCACGAACCACGTGGGTTACCGACTGGCGCTAAGTGATGACGTACTAATAAAGATACCATATCAAACCAAGACGTTGAAGCGCAAGATCACATTACGGAACTCTATAGTTCGGAGATAAATAACCGGAACTACAAATCCAGATCAGGAAAAAGGAAACGATAAATAACAATTCCAGTTACAATATCTATACCTAATGGTCCGGTTCAATAAGGGTTCGGGGTTATGTTCAACAGGCGTGATGTCGCGGAGAAGAAAAAAACCATACACCGTATATGACCAAGACTTACAAAACAAAAGTACCAAAACCTCTATGATTTCATCCCGATTAATCTTGCTTTCTTACTAGGACTGGAATCAAACGTCGTGCTGCCCTCTACTGTACAGTATGATACAACTAAAAACTGGACCGTTTCAGTCAAATACAATGTTTTAGATTGTATTTGTGCTATTGAGGACACAGAGGGCGCTGTGAAAAAGGCTAATGACCATCTCCTGTTACATTTTATTATTTGACCTAACAAAACAGAAACACAAGCACTATACATGAAGTAAAATATAGCTCTGACTCTACACAGAGGGGTAGAAGGCCAAACAAAAATGAACCAAGTGAGTACATTAATAAGTCTTCCCCCACAAACAAAAGCAAGCTGTGCCTTTGTGATCAACTCTGGTGAAAATACACTGAATATGACATTTTTTAAATAGGAAACTAAGTTGACATATTCATTTAACATCATTATAGATCTTGATCACAATAAAACCTGTTAATTGTGACAAACAGTATGAATTAATCACACAAAGCCAACAGTCAGTGGAATGTAAGGAAACGGCACGAGGGGATGTAATGTAGGTCACTCAATGATAAAATCGAACAATATTTTCATCTTTTGCATTATGACGCATACTAGCTTTTTCTTAATTAATGACCATGATGTCCATTTTTACCACTTTGTAGGAACACAGTATTTTTTATCCAGCGAATGTCTCTACCTAGTGGAATAGCTTTTTTCCATTTGTTTAGAGTTCAACCCCCTTTGTTCTTTTTATTACTGTGAAGAACTCTATATATAACCTATAGTCAACATGGTACAATTAGGTATAACTATGCTCTTCTGATGTTTGAAGCACAAGTAGAGAATAATAATTGCAATGTGTAGTAGCATGGATTTTCCAATTGGTAGCTAATATAAAAATAGTACACCAGCCATGTTTATCCTGGGATTTTGGCCCTCTAGTTACTAGTCCCTATCTGTCTCTTATTCACGACTTCAAAGGTGTGTGTAGGTCTTATGCAAATTTGTTTATGTTAAAATGTTGATTTTAGTCATGTAAAGGTTGACTTGTAGCCTGATGTTTATCCTTAAAATATGGGCCTCTGAAAGGTGTTACAGAAATTAATAGGGCTGGCAGTGTAGTGTAATGGCTAGGGAGCTGGGCTTGTAACTCAGACGTTGCAGGTTAAATTCCCAGGTGGGGCAGTGCTGTTGTACCCTTGAGCAAGGTACTTAACCTGAATTGCTTCAGTAAAAGATCCAGCTGTATAAATGGATTGTATGTAAAGAAAAGTAGACTGTGTAAGTTGCTCTGGATAAGAGCATCTGCTAAATGCCTAAAATGTAAAATGTAATTAGCGTGGAAAGATAACTCTTAATGCACTCATGTAAACGCCCCAAGAGTTAAATTATGAAGCTCAATAGTGACATAGAACAAGAGAGAAAACAAGCAGACAGCCCTGTCTGGTTCTGCTGTTTGGGAGTGGGTAAAGAATTATTCCAAAATATATTTATTAGTGTGGGGCGAAGCCACGGTGAATCCGAGTCCATGAAATTACATCTTGGACAAAAATAAATGTAAAATTGTTTGCAAATCATCCAATTAAATGTGCATACGTGTTTACTTTAGGCATCTAAAGAGATGATGGGGTTTCAGACGTTGGAAAAGTAAATGAAAAAATACTTATTGGAGATCGACTGGCCACCAGCCAGAAAAGCGAATTTGATTAAGATGGATTACAGTCCACCTAACAGACTGTAAATGAAGAGAAAAGTGCTGCAGTGGCAAGCAGTTTGTTGTCCACACAGATACGGGAGAATGTAGTTTCCATTAGTTTGTTATACATTGGCAAGAAGTATTTGTCTTGTGTAGCTTTCACGCAGTGCTATTTTTTTTTTTATTATAAGAATTTTTTGACAAGGACAATACACAACAATCAACATTTCTACAGATGCCTCTATATAAAAGTGCCAAAGAGCTAGTTTTCATCTGCAGTCCCTTAGCAGGTAAAAACAGATAAAAATATAACAGCATCGCATTATCGCAACAGACAAGTGCATATTAATTGCGACTGCAGCCCACTGTTAGACCCTTTGATGCTTTTGAAGTAGAAGATTGGCAACGTTGCTTTGTAAAGAAACTTATATGGCTGTACATTGAAAGAAATGTGTCTGTTGTTATTCCATTGAAAGGTGTAATGAATTTTAAAATACATCCCTAACACTAGCTTGTAAAATTCTCAAATACTGAATACTGTATTTGAATTATTATATATTATTATTATTTCAATAATTTGACCCAGATTTGATAGGGATATTGAACATCTGCAGTATACAAGGTAGATGAGATGTACAGTGGGTATAATATGTATTTTCACATTTGTTTTCTTACTTCATGGAATCAAATTGGATTTAATTGGGATTTCTTGCCACTGATAGACAGAAAATACTTTATGTAAAATAAAGAAAAAAACTCAAAGCTTTTTGTTAATTAATAACAAATAAAAACCAGAAAACAATTGATTGCATAAGTATTCACCCCTTCTCTAAGACGCACCTAAATAAACTCTGGTGCAATCAATTGTCTTCAGAGGTCACATAATTATTTTATTGGAGTCACCTGTGTACAATTAAGGTGTTTCAAATGATTTCAAATTAAACACACCTGTCTGTGAGAGGTCCCACAGTTGGTTAGTGCATTTCCAAACAAGAGCTTCATCATGAAGGCCAAAGAACATTCAAAGCAAATCTGAGAAAAGGTTTTTTCAAGATTCCATGAAATAAAATGTGAAAAATGCCAAAGGGGAGAATACTTTTTATACCCACTGTTTTTCCATTTTGTATTGCCTTTGGGCTAAGGTTGCATAAAAGGGCTATTTTTCATGTTAAAGACATTTGTGAACATATGACATGATCTGTTCATGGTGTAAGCATCTTCTGTAGACTTGGTTACATATTTGATTTCTAAAATGAATTAGTATAGCCAGTCAATAGGTGAAACTAAATATTATTGTGTTGAGACATTGTGTTCTTGTACATCACAACTAATCATTGTTGTATTTGCAGACACTCAACTCGGTCCAATTTATGTTTTTCAAATGTCCTTATAATTGCTCTCAATCTTTTTATTTCTTCTATATAGCTCCTTTTTTTTCTAATTTAAATGTGAATTAACACATGTCTAAGTTGGAAATTAATTTATTTTAAACATATTTTGTTGTTGTTGTGGTTTGTTTATTGTTGTGGCCCATATCAATTCTACATCCACTGTAAGATAATACACGTGTAATAAAATGTATTACTTTAGCCAGCACAGCTGTTTTGGACAGTAAAAGCTAAACAGTTTCCCCAATTTAAAATGTGTGGTTAAGAGGGAAAAGAAAAGACCGCTGGGAGGCTCATTCTGTTAAGGCACTGTATTCTAGTGTGTGGATAAACGCCATGGCCTGGTCTCGAATCCAGACCATGCCACAGGGCGACGCACAATTGGTGGTAGCGTCCCCCAAGGGGGGACTCAGTTGTTCAGATTGTTGGTGTCTCGTTGTACATCAGCGACCCCCGCTGATCGGCGCCCACGGTCTGCCAGTATGTCTTCCTCCGACTCTTGTCTGCGCACTCTTAGCTTGTAGACTGTGGTGTGTAAATAAGCACCGACTGACATCGTAGGAGACCGCGTGCTTGTCTATGCTCTCCCAAATTGAATGCGGGGGTTGCTTAGAGTACTATTGGGCATTACGAATTGGGAGAAAAAGGGGGAAAGGATAAAAAGAATAAAAATACATATTTTTGATTTTTAAAAAAGACTGTCATATATTAGCATTTAAATGCTGCTGCGGTCTTTGATCTGCCTGATCGGCCTCAGCTGTGAAATAAGGGGCAATGTTGAAAAGGCACGGAAGCCGATGTGGGGTGCCCCCTGCCTCTGGTGACTCACCTGTGCAAGGTTCCAAGCGCACCTTGTGCTGTCACCGATTCTCCGGCATATCCCCAGGGCTCGGTAATGACGCCTCTACCGAGTGTGTGGGCAAAGAGTGACGTAAATGTGCCTCTCCTCTGTGAGGGGGGACCGGCGGGGGTCAGAGGGAACACAAAGTTAACTTCGAGAGAACAACTCTTCTGTGCTGCATACACTGGTTAAAGGCCTTTATCAAAATCACTCTGACACATTTTCTACAGTATTTGAATAGTATTGGTCTGATACACATTGCTCCTGACCTCAATTGATGCTGGCCTCCAATGACAGACTTCACCTGTGAACACACATTCAGTATTTACTTTGGTAATTGGCAGAATGGAATAATCAACAGCTGGGGTGTCTATCATGCGTTACTACAATGTCTCACAGATGTTAGGTTTCAGTGAAAATTCAACTGCTAGACTTAGCACCTAGAGGTTAAGCCCGCCACATTCAGGAAGGTTCCTAGACATAAGCTCATAGTGTCCCTACAGGACCTATAATCTCTTAATGATGACGTTGTTTTTTGCAACAACGCTTATTATAATAATATAGGGCTGTGTGTATGTATGTTTATTAATATTACTACCACTAGTACTAGTAGTACTACTGCCATGTAAGGTAATCTCAGTGGTGATTTCTGGTGTATTAAACTATTCCATTCCAAGTCTTCATATAAACATTTTACTATTGATATAAAAAAATATTGACGCATTTATTTAGACAAAATTCTGAGACACGGGAAGTAACACGCAAAACAATATTCGAAATATGCACATTTAAATAAAACTGCAATAGAAAGGCAATTGGAAAAATAAGAACAATTCCATTTTATTGATTTTTTTTTAGAAATACATAGACCATTTAATATATATTTAGATTTTGTTTTATTTGTAATATATTGTTTATGACCAGTCACAAAATAACAAACATCTTAGCTTAGTATAGAAAAGCAAAACCAATGAATAAATAAAATATACAAATAGTTGGTTTTCTTGTTATTTCGCTGTAACATACAGTAGATTGCATTCACAAAGAGCTACCATAATACTCAATACAAGATATTTCACACACTTATAAAACAACATCTGAACTGATGTAATTCAAGGAGAAAAATATGAATGGAGAGTCCAGTGACTGATATCTCACATTGCAGTGAAACCGCTAAAAGTCCTACATAAGCCATACATGAACACTCTGGGTGGTGCTACCATTAAATTGCCTTTCAGTTGTGCAACATGTACTTTGTGAAGGGAAACAGCTTAGGGCTTTAATTAGATAACATTAATGACCCGTTACCAAAAGGCAGTAATATGAATTAACTACATTTGTCAGATAAATATATTTCTCAAAATATTAGGGGAACAGGTTCTTGCTGAGCAAAATGTTGTTTACATCATTAGGTCACCGGGTGGCACAATTCCCATGCTTCCACGCTACTTAAAACCCTTAAAATGTGTGACTTTCACAAATGAAAATAATTGATTCTAATTTCTGTGTGTGACGCTCATAAATGTCCTTCGGATGACCTCTGAGACTGAATGAGGCAGAGCTAAAGATCAAAAGAGACTTCCTGTTCCACTTCAACCTGAGTGGCACTACTGTTTCGTGTGCTGCGCAGTGTATTTGTTTAAATGCTATGTACAATCATCTTAATACAAATGTTCCCAATTTACCATTATCCATTTAATGTGCTCTGACTTAATCACTTCTACTTTGCTCTGCAGCAGTGTTCATTGTACAAATTGCATTGGACACCAATCTTCTCTTCGTCCTTAATGACTATTTGGGTGGACTCGTCAGCTCTCGAAATGAAAGGAGATTTGAAACAAAGCATCAAAGTGGTGCTGAACGACAATAAAATGCTAAACGACAATAGAAGACGTTGAATAAGCAGCACATGATTTACATAATATACAGTGATTCACTGAAGAATAATGAAAAAATAAATAAGAGCACTGTTATATATTCTTTATTTTTCTTTTGTTGCTTTTTGTATCCATTTCAGTCCAGAAAACCATAATTCACATGTACATCATATACGTTTCTCTCTATATAATATAATAATATATAAGGTAATTTGTTTCTTTTTTTTGTTGTTGTTTGTTTAGAGTTGATAATTTCCCCTTATTACAGTACGATTCACAGACAGCAATATACAGAGACATATCAGAATGGACACGAATGCCAGATGAGGGGAAAAAGGTCATTCAAAACACTGGCAATTAGACTAAATTACTGACAGGGCTTCAACACATTCCTGTATTGATGTTTCTTCCCAGAATGCAATATGTCCAGCATGTCCCTACACACAAGCGTAACAGAAAAGCAACCTGTCTCTAAAATAAATCAGCCTCGTTTTGAAACGGGAGAGAATGCACCAAATGATGCCAAGTCCTGAAATCCAGCTGAGAAAGAGGGGATGCAGTGATTCACAGTAGTGTCCCCAGCATTACCTCTGCTAAGGTGGGCTCCGTCCCTTTCTCTACTGAATTAAGACAGCAATCATCACCTACCGACAGAAACGCGAGAGAAAGCGGCCGCAGCCTTTCTGTCAGAGTGCTATTTTCTGGTGTGAAAAGCTACTGGTGTGTCTGAAGTATCTCACAGAGGGATGTTTCCCTGGAAACCGCGGGCTCGTGTAAAATGGCGATATGGAAGCAGTCAACATGAAGACATCCGACAACATTTATAATATCCTATTTGGTATGACAGAAGCGATAATTCATCTTTAGTACATTTAGAACATCAGCACAAAGCTCTGCAGACATACTGGATTCTCAGTAATGGGAAGAATTCAGGGTGGCATTAATTAAGCTTTAGCCAGGAGTGGCTTATAGGTTATGAGGTGACTCCAGCGATATAAGTGGTCTGTGTTGTGACCACTGAGGACTGACCACGACGGAGACATGTGACCATCCCATGCGAGGGCAGATCAAATTAAGGCAAAAATACATTGAGGTCTTTCTTTCATACACCTCTACAGAGTAAAAGCCTGTCTCATGGCACATTGGCTGTGTGAATATGAGATCAGAATAGTGTACAAAACATTGCACAGGGCACTGGCATTGCAGTGTACCACCAGTCAGAAACATTGTGAAGCGTTGTTGTGTAGCCATCGTACTCTCTCCGTCGGCGGCACAGCTCCCTTCATCGCGTACACACACCGCGCCGACGGAACAGAGGAGAGACGTGAGCACCTCGAGACTCGCGAACAAAATACCTAACGGAATACGGCTGGGGCTCTGACACGTGTGTCTATGTGTAAACAGCATAGTTTTCAGGTAGTGGGCACAGTGTTGAAAACACAACGGGCAGAGACAACGACCAGCTTCCAGCTCTCCGCGGGGACTGCTCAGAAACCAAACTTGTGCACCGGTGGCTCTGGCTGGAATCTCATTGGGATGCGGAGGTGTCGGCGCAGGGTCACATGGAACCGTTGCTGTCTGTTCAGGTTGATAACCCTGCATCACCTCCTCATGATCCCTAACCCCCACTGTGCTCTTTGAAAACGAAGGCCACTACCTGAACAATGCTTGTACACTCGGGTCTGTAACCCTGGACAACGCGGACACCTATGGCCACGGCTGAGAATATTTCTAACATGCTAGGTGGAGCCAGACCCATTCTGGCACCAGTGTCGCATCGAACAACCCACAGTGAGAGAGCAGCAAATCTCCATGAACCACTGATTGGTCCCATGTGACCCCACAGAAAGCCAGTTGATGACAGAGCACTTACTTTCATGGCTATGGGCTATTTTGGTTCGTATGGAACACACAGAGGTATCAAGTAGACGGGGGTGAATGCTGAATGGATTACGGTGGTGGACGGAGACGTGGTTTCCTACTGCGCGAGCTGGTGTGTGAGGCCTCTGATTGGACACTGCTGGGACAGAGAGGACACTGGGAAGCCTGTTATGGGATGACTTAGCAGAGAGACTGGCGCGTCCCCAGAATCACTTGTTCTCGATGAGCGTCTGCACTTTGCACACCAGGTCTCGAGCCAGCGTCAGGACCTGCTTGATGTTGTGGTGCTCCGCCATTTCTGCATGGAGACGAGACACAATAAGCTCCTTTAGTCCCACGTGACTACTTCCAATGCATGACTGCTTGTAGAAAATAAGTTGTATTCATTAGTTAGTATTACACCACGGCTTGCTTAAATACTCCATTCCGATTGGTCGAGAGGGTTTCGATTATATCCCTGCAAACCGCATGGAGAAGCAGTAGTTCCAGTGAAAGTGGCCTTATCACGGTTCCAAATTAATGCACAAGCTGTCCAACATTCTATTTCAATTTAACATTGTATTTACAACTAAAAATAATGGCAAAAAAGTCACAAGTTAACAACAACAAAATACTGCTGCAACAACCTTGTTTAATTGTATTTGAGTGTTGAATTATTTATGTTGCAAGTTACTCTGGCTGTGCAGTTGTATGAAAATAAACCACTTCAGGGTGGTTAATGGCCTCTTGGCTTTGCCTCGGGATCTCATCACCCCACCCTGTCATGCACAGCACATCACGGTTTACTCCTCACAAATCCAACTAACACACAACATTTAATATCCAATTGTATAGTTTGTACCCACACCTTTTCACTAGGGGTGGTGGCAGCAGTTTAAACCAGAGGATACAGTATAAACTCTGCGCTCCAGCATTAACCCCCAGTGAACTCAGTAGAGCACAACCTCTTTAAATACTAGCGCGCTCAACGCTGTGTCTCTTCAGCCATGAGAAGCAAAGCCGGGCCTCACCGTTGAAGAACTTGATGATGTCAGTGAAGTCCATGTTGTTCTCCAGGATGATGTCTCTGTAGAGTTCCACCAGTGCCAGGGCGATGAAGAGCACAAAGTGGCCAGAAGAGGTGTACTTGGCAGCCCAAATGGTCTCCCACACAGCGAACACATCATCGTACACCAACTCTGAGGGAAGGAGGGGCAAAGGGGGAATGCGTCAGTGCAGGGCTCATCCATCTAGCATTCGGCATTCGGTTTTTTTCACTTCGTTTCTGACCGTAATTTGGCAGTGTTGATCCATGTCTGTTTTCCGTTCATTTAACGACTCCCTCCCACATACTAGAGCTCTCTTCAAATTGCAATTAATGTCACACAAAGTCTAGGTGGTGCCGTCTCGAAATTGTCTGACGTCAAGCAGCTCGTTAGGCGCAAACCTTGCCGACTATTTATTCAGGTATTTTGCATTTGTTTGAAAAGGGCCACATTGATGAAACGGAATCCCCCCTGTCTAATTGGCTTTGAACAGTAAACTTCAGTGCTCTGAAAATCCCCCAGCAGGGGATTCAAGTCACGTCATTACCTCGCTTGAAGTCCAGTAAGAACCAGCGGTAGCAGAAATAGAAGTGAGTGTAGTCCCCGTTCTGGTGCATGAGCTCAAACAGCTCAGAGTCCAGGATCTAAACAAACAGGCAGGGGGAGAGGGAAGGAGGGAGGGAGGGAGGGAGAGAGAGAGAGAGATAAAGATTTGAGCTAGAGAGATGTGCTGGAGAAGCTTCTATTCAGGGTCAGTCCTGTGTTTACACTGGTGTTTATTCATTTATCGAGTCATTTTCTCAACCATCTGTTCCACAGTATCTCCAGAAGGAGCAGAAAGCATTGGCCTTACACCAAACGTTTCTGCCCAGTTTCACTGCATGCCTGATGGAGAGAGAATTGAAGCCATCCCTGGAAAGTGTAGTGCATGCTAGTGTATTCCCTGGTTTTGCAAGCACTTTTTCATCCAACAACAGTTTACCCTTATACTGAGTGAAATGCCACTCTTTAAATGGTTTATGGCTGTGTGGGTGTGTGAAATTGTGTGTGTGTGTGTGTGTGTGTGTGTGTGTGTGTATGTGTGTATTTGTGAGAGATATGTGTTCATGCATATGTGTATGTGTGCATGTATATTTGTGTGTGTGTGTGTGTTTCTTTGGTTGTGCACTTGGGTGTGAGGGTGTGAGCATGTGTGTGTGTGTGCATAGGCCATGGAACCGGTATGGCCAGTAGGGCCGTGGCCATACCTACTTTGGCGTGCATCAAACATCAAACATTGTGTAAAAATTCTAATCTGTCAGCAAATACATTACTTATGTTCTTAATGTATTGCACTTTTGCGTGCTTCCCGGGTTAATTTCCACTAGCTGTAAGCCTACGTACAGTACGTAGCCTATCACAAGCAACAAACTCTGTTTCCTAATGATTGATTGGTTATTTGTGTGATGTGAGCTTAGCATCACACTAACGTGAATTTCACAGAACAAATACCAGCGCTCTATCTAAGCAGACTGCTAGTGTGTTCGCTAAAGTTTAAGCAATAGTAACGTTAAATTGAATGATGAAGCGTTGAAAAATAACTGAGTTCTTCAGGTCAAAGTTAACCAAGGCAGCTGAGACAACCACTGTCACTCCAGCCCACGATGAGCCCTCTGAGGAACCTGTCGCTGCTCCAGCTAGCCCCTCTGCTATCGAACGCCAGACAGCTCATAATCCATGCACGTATTCTTATTATGATACACGTATTGTTTTATGATACGTGTATTAAATGAATACACGTATTGTTATGTTACACGTATGTTTTATGATACGTGTTTCGATACATGGTTTTTTATGAGCCATCAAACACATTTTTTAGGCATGTTCTGTTCAGAAAAGGGCATTCCCCAAACTGTTGCAACAAAGTTGGAAGCACACAATCGTCTAGAATGTTATTGTACGCTGTAGCGTTAAGATTTTGTGTGTGCGTGTGTGTGCATGTTACCTGGATGAGGGAGCGCATGTTAGCAAAGTGAGTGTCCATGGCCCCTCCGTGAGGGAAGTTCTGGTTCATCCTCTTCATGAGCTCAGTGAAGCAGCTGAAAGCCAGGGCCTCTGAGAGACAGGACACACGGACAGACAGAGAGTCAGTCAGTCAGGAGAGGGAGGAATGCGCACACAGCTCACTGACTCATGCTCAATGACTCACCATCATCATCACAGCTCACTGACTCATGCTCAATGACTCACCATCATCCAGAATGACTAAGAGTGGTGCCAGCAGGTCACACATCCCTTGTACATAGCCAATCTCCAGGTGCTGCCAGATGTAACTGAAAAGAGGAATGGATCACTACATGGCAGTGGTGTGCACTCAAATGTACAGGCAATTGCCAAGATAAAGAAACACCAACACAGTGTCTCAATAGGGTTTTGGGCCACCATGAGCTCCTAGAACAGCTTCAGTGCACCTTGGCATGGATTCTACAGGTGTCTGGAACTCTATTGGATGGATGCAACACCATTCCTCCATGAGAAATTCTATCATTTAGTGTTTTGTTGATGGTGATGGAAAACGCCGCTCCAGAATCTCCCATAAGTGATCAATTGGGCTGAGATCTGGTGGCCGAGACGGCCATGACAAATGGTTTACATCGTTTTCATGCTCATCAATAGAATTCAGTGCCCACTCATGCCCTCTGGATTGGGCCATTGTCATCCTGGAACAGACCACTCCCATAGGATGAAGGGGATTACTAGTATTTATTAGCATTTGCCTTGTCTTCTAACGGGTTGAGTGAACTTAAACCATGCCAGGAAAATGCACCCCACACCATAACAGAGCCACCAGAACCCTTCACCATGGGAAACAAGCACTCAAGCCTGTGTTTCTTTTGGCGTGCGCCACACATGCACTCGTCCGCTTGCTGACAACAGGGTAAAGGATTTCACCATTTTTTACACTGCTCAGTAGTCCACTGCCTGTGTTCTTTGCACCACTTTACTTGCAAGTGTGCATTTGTAGGTGTAATATGGGGTTTATACTTATACTGCAACTGATACCATAGTATCCCATAATTGCTTGTCAGTTTTGCATCTCAAACCAATGCACGGACATCATGGTTTAGGAGTATGCCCTTTCAACCACAGTTGCCCCTAGTTGATGATGTCTTTCCCTCAGACTTCCATGCCAACATCACCTTAGCCACTGTTCCTCGTGAAACATCAGCAAGTTGAGCAGTCTTCGTTACTGAAACTCCTGCCAAACGTGCCCCAACAATCACCCCACTTTCAAAGTCACTGAGATCTCTTCTTCTAGCCATGGTAGCCAAAATAATTGGCAACTGGGCCTGCCCAGCATTTTTATATATAACCCTACACTTGATGGGATGTTAATTATTAAAGAAAGTGTTTTGAGGGAAAAGGCATCAAACAATCAGACTCTTAAATTATTTAGAAACACAGAGTGGTGATATAGGGTTGGCAAGTACTTCCAAGGAGACATGAAGTGCATTCCTCTACTTGTGTATTCAATGATGCTGTGCTGTTTTTGTAAGAGTTTCAGACGACTTTGAGGTTAAAGGGGTTTATGGGTATCGGAGGAGTAACAGGGAGGACAGACAGTGGTGTTTACCTGCACATGATGTTGCGCAGTTTCTCCAGGTTGGCAGGAGTGAAGTACCAGTAGTTCCTGTCACAACGCTGGACGTCCTTCTCGATGCGGTGCAGGTTAATTGTGTACATGTCCAGCAGCTCTTGCTGTGACAGAGAGAGAAAAAAATTAACAGACTACAGTGAGACGCAGGATTTCATCTTCGACCACTCTCTGACACATTAGCATCGATTCAACTCGAGCCAAGTGTTTGATCATCTCCAAGATCGTGCTATAACAGACGTCCACTAGAACGAGCGGAGACTTACAGAGTAGGTGGTCCCGATGGACGAGACGGGGGAGGCGGCCTCGTTCTTCATCTCCCCGGCAACGACCAGGGAGTCAAACTGGGGGAAGAGGCTCTCCATTTCGGGTTCCTCTGACAGGACTGACTCGGTCCCCTCTGGGCTGGGCTTGTCCCCGTCCTCCTCCAGCCGTAGCTCCAGCATCGGAAGCCCCACCACCATCGCCGCCTCTCCCAGTGGCGGGGGAGCTGCTAGGGCCAAGGAGCCACCCGTACACATAGAAGGGCCTTTCCTATCCCAAGAGATAACTGAAGTTTTGGCCATGATGATTTCCTCCATTTCTATGGCAGACGGAGACTCGTCGGACTCTGTGGTGAGTAGAGCCTCGCTGGTATCTACAGTGCTGGAAGCTACGCTTGTCCTCCGACCCTCATCTGGTTCACAAGCCTCTACGTCGGGGGTCCTAACCTCTTCCATTTCTGGCGTCTTATCCTTTTCCGTTTCTGGAGTCTTGTCCCTGTCCATTTCTGAACCCTTGGCGTTCTCCTTGTCTGGAGATTTTACCCCCTTCGTTTCCACATCATTTACCTCCAGAGTTTTTACCTCTTCAGTTTCAGGAGCTCCATCTACTTCTGCTTCTGTAACTTTACCCTCCTTCAATTCTGGAGACTTCACCTGCTTCACTTCTACACCCTCCTTTTCTGGAGAGTTGACTAGTTCCGTTTCAGGTCCCACTTCGGTGACAACTTCGGTCTCTGGTGACTTGGTCACCTCTGTTTGTGGAACCATAGCCTCCTCCATTTCTGGAGATTTTGCCTTCATTTCTACATCCATGGCCTCCTCTTTTTCAAGAGTATTGACCTCCTCAGTTTCAGGTGATTTGACTACCTCTGCTTCAGGGGATGCTATCTCTGTTTCAGATGATTTGACTTCCTCTGTTTCAAGTGATTTGACCTCCTCTGTTTCAGGTGATTTGACTGCTTCTGTTTCAGGTGATTTTACCTTCAAGGTTTCAGGTGATTTGACCTCCTCTGTTTTCAGGTGATTTGACCTCTTCTGTTTCAGGTGATTTTATCTCTGTTTCAGGTGATTTGACTGCTTCTGTTTCAGGTGATTTTACCTTCAATGTTTCAGATGATTTGTACCTTCTCTGTTTCAGGTGATTTTATCTCTGTTTCAGGTGATTTGACCTCTTCTGTTTCAGGTGATTTTATCTGTGTTTCAGGTGATTTGACTGCTTCTGTTTCAGGTGATTTGATTTGAGGTGATTTTACCTCTGTTTCAGGTGATTTGACCTCTTCTGTTTCAGGTGATTTGACCTCCTCTGTTTCAGGTGATTTTATCTCTGTTTCAGGTGATTTGACTGCTTCTGTGTCAGGTGATTTTACCTTCAATGTTTCAGATGATTTGTCCTCCTCTGTTTCAGGTGATTTTATCTCTGTTTCAAGTGATTCAACTGCCTCTGTTTCAGGTGATTTTATCTGTGTTTCAGGTGATTTTACCTTCAAGGTTTCAGGTGATTTTACCTCCTCTGTTTCAGGTGATTTGACCTCCTCTGTTTCAGGTGATTTTATCTCTGTTTCAGGTGATTTGACTGCTTCTGTTTCAGGTGATTTGACTGCTTCTATTTCAGGTGATTTGACTGCTTCTGTTTCAGGTGATTTGACTGCTTCTATTTCAGGTGATTTGACTGCTTCTGTTTCAGGTGATTTTATCTCTTCTGTTTCAGATGATTTGACTGCTTCTATTTCAGGTGATTTGACTGCCTCTGTTTCAGGTGATTTGACTTCCTCTGTTTCAGGTGATTTTACCTTCAAGGTTTTGATTTGACCTCTTCTGTTTCAAGTGATTTGACTGCTTCTATTTCAGGTGATTTGACTGCTTCTGTTTTCAGTGATTTGACCTCTTCAGTTTCAGGTGATTTTATCTGTGTTTCAGATGATTTGTCCTCCTCTGTTTCAAGTGATTCAACTGCCTCTGTTTCAGGTGATTTGACTGCTTCTATTTCAGGTGATTTGACCTCCTCTGTTTTGTGATTTGACCACCTCTGTTTTAGGTGATGTTATCTCTGTTTTAGGAGCAATGACATCCTCTGTCTCAGGTGATTTCACCACTTCTGTTTCTGCTGCCTTGTTCTCCTCTGTTTCCTGTGCCCTAGCCTCCAGTTCTGGAGATTTTACCTCTTTCGTTTCCACATCCTTCAGCTCCACTGTTCCAGGTAATTTTACCTTTTCCATTTGTGGGACCTTGCAATCCTCTGGGTCTACTGCCTTGCTCTCCTTTACTTCAGGAGATTTGGAGACTTTCTCCAATTTGTCCTTAGCCTGAAGTTCTTTCCCATTGGACTGGAATTGTGACCTGGTGCTGTGGGTGGGGCTGGAGCTGGGG
>JAINUG010000326.1:162500-325000 GCA_029706075.1 Aldrovandia affinis
TTCACTGGATAAATTAACACAGTATTATTTTGACATGTATTGTTCGCATTTGACTTAAACACTTAAAACAGCAATAGAAAGCCTAGTTGCACTTTGGAAAACCAATTTATACAAGTGATTCTGCCAAGCAACAGCCCGGGGAGGGTGAATATCCCCTTCACAAAGTAACTTATGACTTGATGTCATTCACATCACTGGATAGCACTTAGCCACAGATGTTCTACATACAAACCAGATAGTCTGCTTCCTCGTTGCTCCCACCCCTGGTACTTCCTTATTCTAGGCAAGGTTATTAAAACAGACCTATTAAAACAGTATCTTACTGGAGCCAAATGAGAAGTAGCATTGCCATGCAAACAAATGGAGCGGCTTAGTTCTAGCACAGCTCCAATATGTGAATATGTAATGTGGTCAGTGTCTGTCTTACCTATATTTTAATAACCCTGTTTGTTGGGAGTTTCTGGTTGCTAACAGGAGAATCCAGTGCTACTTCTACCTCTAACTATGGATTTCCTGTCCTCTACCACAATCATTCATGAATATTTATCATGGGCCAGCACAGCTGAACACTGGGGAGATTCAACAATAGCGGAGACCATACTTTCAAGGTTTAGAGCATGCAGTTCACCATCTGGTTAAGCCTAGACCAGGGGTGTCAAACTCATTCCATCGAGGGCCGAGTGTGTGCAGGTTTCTGTTGTAACCAATGCATTACACCAGGTGATTTCAATTAGGTTCCCTCCTTAGTTGAAGAAGTGAGCTAATTAGTGAAATCACCTGGTGTAGTGCATTGGTTGCAACAAAAACCTGCATACACTCGGCCCTCGATGGAATGAGTTTGACACCTGTGGCCTAGACAATCTGTGATTGTGTATGACCATGTGTGCGTGTGGGCTTTGGGTGACCCCTGACCTCTCGTGGTTGCACCCGTTGGGGGGTCCTCCGTCTGAAGACCCACTCTGGGAGCAGGAGGAACACGAGGACTTCCTGGGGGTGGGTTGCCACATGGTCGCACCCTGGTCCACCAGGTCTGGGGTGCCTGCGCCACACAAACACCCCACTGTCAACAAGGCATGTCGAGTTTAACAAGATGACTGTCCTCTGGTAGCAAGCTGCACGGACGGTAGCGCCACCAGCAAAATCACGAAACCAGCTACGATTGTAACCAACGCTGGAAGCAATTATCTCGTGCCAATCAGGGTTGAATTATATTTGGACCAGTGGATGGACCAGAGCCTCATATTGTGTGCTGATCGAAGGCAAAAAACTGGCAAAGTTAAAAAAGACAGGAACAAAATTGAACAGTAGAAATCTGAAATCAAAGAGACGTGATCAAAAATAACAGCCAAAGTTATCCAAGTAAGCTCTGTTCACCATTTTGTGAAAGACATATTTTCTCCGCTCATCACAGCTCATGCATGGTTTCAGCCAAATGATCAGAAGGAAAGCGTTTCAAAGAGACTAAAGATTGGCCAGTGGAATACCAATCAATCAATTATTATTTCATTTTGCTGCTGAAAACGTTTGTCCACGTGTCCCTTGGCACTGGATCACTCGGATTACTCATGGCTAACGTAGGAGTAGGACAGGAAGCGTGACACAGGAAGCCGGGAGAGAACAGATAGAGGGCGTGGTGGGGGGGGGGTGAAGGCCGGGGCGAGGGGACACACACCCTTTGACGTGAGGGGCGGGCTGAAGCAGCGAGAGCAAGCGACGTGCTGGCGTACGGACATGTGACAAAGACAACATTACAGCCATGCACGGTAGAGCCTGGGGGTCCGGGGTAGCTGTAGGAGCGCTTGGGGACCACCAGAGTCCGACACCTCTGAGGGGGACGTCTCCACTGGGGCAGGGAGATAGAGCGGGGCAGGGGGCGTGTGCCAGTGGAGGGGGGTGAACGGTGGACAATGGTAACTGTAACAAACAATGATGAAAATGCTTGGTAAAAAAATAAAAATAAATGCTCAACAACACAGTGGAACAATGGCTATTTATAGCAATAAAACACGTTTTATTACACAGGTTAAGGAGGATAAAAGGGAAAACAAACGGTGAAATGTGTGCCCCCACTGGGTGTCTCCCTTGGGCATTTTTGCAGTTTAGAGCAGGAGGAACGAAGTCGCGTACCGAACTCCGACTGGCTGCTGGGGAACAGGATCCGGAAGACGTAGTCCGTGGCCTCGTCCTCCTCTTTGTCGGAGGCCGACTCCGAGGACCCCTGTGGACATCTCTTACGCAGTTTAGGAAAAACCTTCCCCTGCAACAGAACAAGGTCCACTCCTGTAAACGCGCTAGAAAGAAAAACCAAGGCAATCTACGTTGGAGGAAAAAAAAATCCAATAAAATGCTTTTATTACAAGGTGAGCGCTAATGAACGGTTCAAAGCTCTTGACACGTTTCAGCAGAGCCTTTGTCAACACGGGTGGGAGTTTTCAACTGCTCATTAGAACATGCCATGTAATAAAAGCATTCTACTTATTTTTTCGAGCGCCTTGCCTTTTTCTCTAGCGTATTCGCCAAGACCCCTGCACCAAAGAGCACCTTCTATTATTGCTTGTGCATTTTTTACTGTGCACCCAGGCAGTGCTTCCCTCCACCTTCTTTTTCCAGAGGCCCACTTCTGTATTCCCTCCAGCATACGAGCCCATACGTTTCGCCGCGCACACAAAGCAACGCTGCTCTGAAAGTGATTACTCACTGCACCAATTACTCAGAAACACCAGAAGACATTCGCATGTGATACCATCCGTTAAGGGAGGAAAAATCTGCCAAGAAAAAGACAAGCAAAAAAAAGCAAACACAATCCACTAATCCGGTGGCCAAGATAAACAAGGGAGAAAAAAAAAAGACGACGGAGACGTTCGGGACACGTATCCATTTGAGATGAGTGGAAGGTGCAATTCAAACAGGGTAATCAAAGGTGGCCGCCGCAGAATCGGCCAATTCATTACACTGTGTGTTCTATTCAATGTCTCTCGTTCTCCGTGGCAACAATGTTGCCAGGCTTCAATACCCACGAGGCCACGTGTGTGCCCCATCAGTCTTATAAAGGCTCTAATCACGCAGCTGGGTCTCTACCCGAGCCCACCCTGGTCATCAACCCGCAGGCTTTCAGCGAAGGCTTTCACATCACAGCCACCAAGCAATTGCTACAATGTCAGTCAAACCCTCTTGGGTAAAGTATCTTGAGTATATAATAATAGTCCTTCATTGGATCCATTTCACGGGGATATCAATAACTCATTTAATAACCACGATTCCTCTATTCACAGGCGTCCTGTATTATTGGCAACCCTGTTTTCTTTTCAGAAGCAAAACCAAACAGTTAACATACTCCCAATGCTGTGTGGCAAAAAGCACAAGGGTGACACTGCAGAAAGGAACAATGTATTAGTTTCGCTGACAATCTTTGCAAGGAAATGGATGGTACAACAAAAAAACTGCCCCTCAATGATACTAACAAGCCAATCAAAAATAATAACAGCCGACCGACAATACTCACAGCCAATCGAATTCTGTGCTGGACTTTGAATGGGAAATAATAACGTGAAAATACCCCTGCTAGTCGAAACTTGATGCCAGCTCCTCGCGTCGTCCTCGTTTTTACACAGAAAAATAACCCGCACATTATTCTCACCTGACAACTAAATTGGATTCGCTGGATCAAAAGTGTAGAAGTGTCTGAGAAAATTCATTAAAAACGGCCCATGAAACATTAACATCCGTACAGTGTGGATCAGGACGCCTGAGGGAGGTGAGATATTCTCAAATGTCTAATCACATTTTAGAACGATGTTTTCACAGAAATATATCAAGTCATTAATTTTTTTTTTTTTACCAGAGGTAAGAATAATATGAAACTCAGACACTCTCCCTGTAAGTAGATCTCGATGCTGTGTTTTATTGCCGTGCAAAGTTTAATTCACCAATCGGGGCGACTGCTGGGCGGCAGCGCCTCGCACACAGACGTGATTAAACTCCTCGGGTCAAGGGCTGCTGTTAATTAAGACTGTACCCGGAGCCATGGCGGAGACGGAAAGAATCGCTCCCCTGAATACAAGTGCGAGTGGAGACAGTGAGAAAATGATCAAGGCCTAATATAATATACCCAAATACATCAGGAGATATTGCGACCGGCGCTCCGAGGCCTTTAGTCGGGGATATTAGATTAGACCGAAAGTAAATGAAAACGGGGACCCTGGGCACTCTCGTCAGGCGGAGGCATTCGTTTACAGACCCCCCTTTTGTTGTTCGGCGGTTGCGTTTCCGCTGAAGGACTGCGGCTCACGTGCGGTGGCGCGGACAGCCCCCGTCTCATATCGGGGCGAGCGGATCGTCACGCCCCCTCAGGCCTACTCCGGTACAGCCACCCACCTTTCCTCTCTGGGACCAGAGGGGCGGGTCCAGCTGACCGTGGGGGAGGAGCCCGTTCTCCAGGCAGGACAGGAACTGCAAGAGGTGACCCCCCCTGGGGAAGCGCAGCGGGGGTCGCTGGATCCCATCTTGACTCACCAGCACCACTGTACCCCCACTGTCCACTAAGGAAACACGTGCAGGATACATGAGATCTGCACAAAGGCATAGGGACAACACAAGGCACACGCCACACACACACACACACACACACACACACACACACACACACACACACACACACACACACACACACACACACACACACACACACACACACACTCGCACAATAGTGATAAACGGTTTCACTCCTCTTGAAAAATACCATTCGACTTAAACATAATTGATAAGATGGCCAACTGTAAAGGGTAACCTTGGAAAGCAATTACTAGACAGTCAGCCATTTCTGTTCCCTCTCTCTGTTACATTCAAACGTTAGAAAAAGCCATTAGACTTCTGAAGATTGCATTCCAAGAGCTAACCAACAAAAAAAATACAATTTATAACAACAAAGCTGAATATTTTAGCGTTTGATACATTAAAGCACAAACCTTCACTACACCACATTATACAGCCCTTGTGGTGCAATTACTTTACTCTTTCTAAGCTTTTTGTTCTGTTTCCATTTTCTGTCATACAAGATATGGATTCTGCATGGATTAGGTTTACAAGTAAAAGGAACACACAAGATAACACACAGCTTGCATTTAAGTGTATAACTGATGGACAGCTATCAATATGACACATGCACCAGTAAACTGATGATTTTATAGTGGAATTTGTTAAGGCACAGCTCAGAGAAAAGATCCAGCTTGAAACCACAAGTTTGGAGAGGAGAGTTCAGATTCAAAGAGTACGGACCCAAACAGTTGAACCACTGTCATTTTTTTAGTTATTAACAACGTATATTATACTGAATTATGGTATAATAAGTTGGTGGTTATAGATCACTGATGTCTTCGGGGGTTTAAAGGGGATTTCCTGAAGCTGACGGCTTGGTTTAAACTGCGCATACGGAGCCATGCATTCACGTCAAAGCATACCCTGTTGGTGACAGTGCAGATAGACGATCTCCTCCAGGCGAATGGTCATAGCGTAGTCCCAGTAAACACTGGAAGAGAGCAGATCAAACACAGGCACGGCTCAACAAGGAGGACAGGATCCAGCAAACACTGGAGGAGCGCACGTTAAACACAGGCCTGACTCCATTTTACTTGTCTTTGCTCTTTAAGGCTGCGGCTCTCTGCAGTGCAAAGGATGAGATGATAGTGTGGTTCGTGATTCATTGATCTTAATTGTTTTTATACTTTAAACACTGTTTTGGAAGACTGGAAGCTCAAAAACACCCACAAATAAATAAATAAACTTGACCTGTTTTTGCAGAGTTGCATATAAAATGCCAAAAGGTGAATATACAGATTTCCCAGCTTGACGGGGAATCTGTAGATTCCCTGGGGAATCTATGGATTTCCCGAATTGACACATTCACAAATGCATAAAGCAGGAGATAGTGCAAAACTGTGCTGTTTGTTTGTTAAGATGAGTGGACCAGTTCAGTGACCCATAAAGGGTGTGGCCTTAACACTAACTCGACACACAGGGTGACTTGAAAATTGGCCCTGGATACCTGATTTCAGTAAAAACTCTCACAATCAAACAGGTTTGAGAATGGCTGGATCACGGTGTCTGCGAGTGAGCAAGTGCTATACTGAAGCCTTTGGGTCCCCGGTGGCTGTGAGAATGCACTCCAAAGCAGTAAAAGTAGTAACTAGACTAGTTAGACTAGTCAAGACTAGCTAGACTACACAAGTCAGACCTGACTTACCTTAGCATAGCTAGGCACATATTGGTAATGTAGTGGCAACGTAAAGGATGGCATTGCAGTATAATGGTTTGGGAACTGGGCTTACATTTTACATTTTAGACATTTAGCAGACGCTGTTATCCAGAGCGATGTACAAGATGTGCATTTATGCATGGTAAGATCAATCATTGTTCGCACAAGATATCAGTGTAGTAATACAGCAATGGACATCATTGTTGGCAGGCTTATAACTTCAGGTTGCAGGTGTGATTCCCAGGTGGGGCACTCCTGTTGTACCCTTGAGCAAGGTGCTTAACCTGAATTGCTTCAGTAAATAACTAGCTGTATGAATGGATTGCATGTAAAATAAATGTAAACTGTGTAAATCGCTCTGGATTAGAGTGTTTGCTAAATACCTAAAATGTAAATCGAATGTTTTATTTTTTTTTGCCCTCATTGAAACCCCATAAGTGAATGGCAATTTCTCTGGAGTGGGGCGGGGGCAGGCAGACCGCTCACTTACGAGAAACATGACGGGGCAGTGTTGCAAGAAAAACTAATCTGGCAAGAAGGACAAGATTTGTTCAATAAGAAATGCCCAACTTGTTCATTATTAGTGCAATGAACTGACAAGTTTAAAGCACCCTTCAGTCATTGTTAGTTCATTAGCAGTATGGCTATGGGTCTGGGAACTAGCAAGTACTGCATTGCTGCTTTGTCATCTAGCCTGCAGCTATAATACTTCTGCAAAGGTAACAACATCATATTTCATTAGACATATGCCACCAAGTCATCAACAAGGGTATGCCAGAGATCAGGCCGAGTGTTCACAGTCATAAATTGCAGCTAAGGTGAATTACAGCTAGTGATTATGCTATATTATCGATAATTATTAATTTATGTTTTATTATGATCATGTTTTGTTTGGTGGAATGCGTGAAACATGTTCTCTGACTTGATAAGAATAAGAGTACTAGAAATAAGGAAATGTTTATTGTGCACAGATGTGGACACTTTTCTTCGGCTTCATCTTGATACCGTGATGCAAAAACAGATACATCAAATATATTGGACTTCAAAAAGCATCAAGCCATATCTCAATATTGCACATTTATGTCTTTCTGTCCCTACATCATACCAAAGAAATATTGTATGCAGTCACACTGAAGGTTCAGGTTTCACTTCAGGTACTAATATAATACTTGACACAGTTATTGCAGAGCAGCAGGAGTCCAATATTACATATGACTTCAAATAAAGAAAACAAACAGATAAATCACCTCTTTCTCCTCTTATGGTGACTAAAAATTTTAAAAATATATTAAAGTCTCGCATATCTCAAACTCAACAGGGTTATTGCAGTGGATGAAACATAATTTTTTTTAAAGACAAGATTTCCATACCAATTACATTCTAAAGCTCCTGCCTGAGGCTAACATTTCAAACTACATTACTCATTATACCAACCTCTTTTTTTGTTTATTTGAGTTTAGTAAATCACCAAGCTGGCTCTGTGGTTTTCCAATCATCTTCCTGCCATGTTAATAACTATTGACAGTTTGTTTTCATTGTACTTATGTTCCCAAATCTGTCATGGCTATCATGTGAGGGAGACTAGGCTCTCCAAAGGATTCTTGTGCACCATTTCCAAAATATGGTATGGAAAAATGTTATGTAGCCTGAAAAAGATGGTTATTACCCTAGCAATACCTGACCACTCAAATCCTTAGACATACCTGATATTATTTTTAATGCTATAGAGCTGTAACAGGCATAATATCCAAACACTGAATCATACAGTGGCTTAAGCTTGAGAATTGTATCCTTGCTATGCCATAAAATGGATGCAATTTCATAATTCAATGCCCCTCAAAATCTCTTGTTATTCTGTAATTTGATGAAAGATGATAAAGCCTCTAACCATGTAACAAACCTTGAGACAACAGACTGCAGACAGGAAGCTGATCGCCCAGGGCACAGTCCTGACACCCACACACAGCCACTTCATATTTTACAAAGGTGCCATCTCTAACCTTTATGTTCCAAAGGTTACACCTTTCTTTTCACACACACAAACGTGCACAGACACACACACACACACACACACACACACAAACACAAACAAATTCACAGACAGACAGACAGACACAAACACACAAACATGCACAGACACAGACAGACAGACAGACACACACACACACACACACACACACACACACACACACACACACACGCACACATTCACAGAGGGACAGAAACACACAAACATGCAGACACAGACAGACACACACACATGCACAGACACACACATGCACACATTCACAGACAGACAGACACACACATACAAACACACACAAGCAGAGACAGACAGACACACACATACACATGCATGCACACAAACACACACACACACACACACACACAAAACACACATATGCACAAACACACACACACACACACATGCACAAACACATGCAAAGACACAGACAGACAAAGGCACACACAGATACACACACACACACACACGAACACAGACAGACAGACAGACAGACAGACACACACACACACACACACACACACACACACACACACACACACACACACACACACACACACACACACACACACAAACCTGTGCTGTAAACATAGATCTAGTGCTCATACGGAAGACATTGTGTTCAAAAGGACTATATCACTATGTAAAATCGCCGGTGTTAGTTTCTGACAGAATAGCACAGCTGTGATCATTCATCGGACACAATGAGGGAAGGAGATGCTTCAGTTCTCTGTCTCACCTCTTCTCGTAGTCGAGGTCCCCTACAGAACCATTCATCAGCTGGTTGGGTGTCCACTTCAGGGTCATGATGTCGGCGGTCTGATGGAGAGAGAGGTACCCTGGGATAGCCTCCATGTCATCCCTCTGGGAGAGAAGACATCATGTGACATGGGCCACAACATCCTACACATAGCTGTCAGCATGAGGTAAGGGTTTACGCAGCAAAGACCTTTGCACGGGTTCGTTTATCAGAGAGTTCATCTGGGGATTAGGGAACAACTGTGAAAGTCTGTATAACCAGTGAAAAAGACCAAAATGAACCCACCCCGAAGTTAGGTCAACACATTTCAAAAAAACTCCAGAAGGCTTTGAGTAAATGTGGCGTAGGAAATTACCGGCTGCACGAGGACGTTGTTCTTGCCAAAAAGCAGCGTGGCTCTGGAGTTCTGGTGCAGCGACTCCACATAGTCCCGGGCCGAAGGCGAAGGTGAGGGGCGCTCATCCATACTGCTGCTGGAGTGCCTCTTCTGGATCTGAACGACAATGAGTCATTCCCACCGCTGCACAGCAGTTCACTTGTTCACCATGGTTTAACACAATCACCACGCAACAGTTCACTCATTCACCATGGTTTAACACAATCACAAACACAGCAGTTCACTCATTCACAACGGTTTAATCAATGTCATTTCGGAAGTTTAAATCACATAAAATGATTCTTTGCATCATAAATGAAAAAAAAAACACGTTCAAAATTTAGCAAAGACTTCACAAATGTCTGAAAATTACAGCAAAATACTCATGAGCCAATGAGTAGAGCTTTGTTTTTATATTATATCAATATCCGAATCATGGACAGTGGACTGCAAAAAGACAACAATAACAAATTAATAATTTATAGGCGGTGTGCATGAGTGAGAGCGTGGCCCCACAGCTCACTTCCACACTCACAGCCAACACAGACCTGAAATAATAAGCCACTCATAAAATGGGGGCTGTGAGGCATCCCCGTGAAACAGATAATGAAACGGGGTTACGGCATCACGGCCGAAAGTGCTTTTTACTCCTGACGGATACCCCAGTAACGTTACGTTTGCCAGGGGTGTGCCACTGCGATCGGTGCCTGTGGTACGGTGGGGGAACAGGACATAACGAGGGGCATTAGGAGCGGCACAAAGCCTCTCGCCACAGGGGTCAGTGGTAATGGGCGGAGAGCGCGGCGCGGAAAACCTCATTCTGCTCGGCTCTCTTCAGGCTCTGGCTGTGGCTCTTATAGCAGCCGTGCCCCGGCGCATGGACCGGACATTTATGAAGAGACATACACCCCTGGGGTTTTGGGGGTGAAATGAGCTTTGTGGGCTTGAAACAATGGAAGACTCGCCGTTCGCAGGAACGGCGATGCTTCAACGACCGCCAGGCCGAGCGCTGCGAGGTGGCATGGCCGGTGTTGTGTGCGTAGAAGCGTCGGAGAAAATGACACGCGCACAACCGCCCCCACCCCCAAAAAAAAAAAAACACAGCAGGGTTGGGGTCAAATCCATATAAATTCTGTCAATGAATTGAAATTCAATGCCCCATGATGTTTTATGTTTTTTGGTGTGATTTGAATTGAATTTTCCAAATTGACTGAATTGAAATGAAACTGACCGCAAGTCTGCAAGGCAGCCTCACACTACTGATGGAAATGTGAGGTTTCACAAACTCCATATTGAGCCAAAATGAGCAGTCAACATTTGACTTGTTTCAACCAATCAAAAGATTTTGCTCTCCACGGCAAAACACAATCATTGGTTCAGACCAGTGAGTCGCTGACAGCTCCGCTCATTTCTGTTTCACAAAGCCTCATTTTCCCCCATCAATACCGGTCACTTGTTCAAAGGGTGCAAGGGACCACGCCCGCCCACCCACACTACTCACACAAAGGGCGGGGCGCTTGGTGGGGGAGTCCTGCCGGCAGTGAGCGCTGTGTATACGATGCCTCTGGACCAGCTCGTCAGCGGAGGGGTCCGTCCAGAAATGGTCGGCGGTCTTCATCTTGGTGTACTCCAATGCACATGGACCGACTGAGAAATCGGGTACAGGAAGCACAAGGTCATTGTTAAAATGACAAACACAAGACAAAGGCTATGATTCCGTTTTTTGTATGAGCTCCTTAACACTAGGAGTGCCATGACATTTTCTAGGCATTTGGTGGTTTTAAAATTAAAATAACGTCCGAGCCATTGGGAAAGTCACATCACCCCCAGTCCTGGATGGATGGATGGATGGATGGATAAATTAAAATAACTTTGCCATTGGGAAAGTATCAGCCATGATGTCTTTTGGGTATTGCTGCCTCTCTAATGCCCCTCTAATAGGACACTCCCTCCCCCAAACATATGGTAAGGGAACATCTCACATCCCACTTGTTATGTATCACAGAACCATTAGTCTAATGGGTGAGGGGAGGGGAGAAGACAAACTCAACATAATTGCGTAACTAACCATTATCAATGCGAATAAAACTGGGCAGGCCAATATTGTGAGGGAGCTCTCATTACAATTTCTAAACAGGTGTTAGTTTGGAAGTGGTACCAAGAGCATCACAAAGATTTCTGTTTGTGCTGACTGTGAGCAGGGAACGGCAGTGAGCAGCAATTTCTAGATGAAGAAATAAATGGATGCACAAAGGCGCATATTGCCATGGGCACAACCAATGTGTTCAGTATTATCACTGACTGTTGGTCATTATACTGATTATATTGACTTATACATACACTTATTTTTTTTTATTGTGTTACACTTACATGTTTAGCTTTCATTGTTCTGAAACATGGATATGCGCATAGGATCTTTATAACATACTATAGACTAATACACAGTCTATGATTAACTTTTTTGCATTCATGGAGGCTACATTTTATAATGCCATTCATGTTTTACATTTGCATTTAAATGAGCCTTATTTCCCAAGAATTGCTCTCTTGCTGGTCGGTGTCATATCACCATGCTTCACGTTTATGTTTTTTAGTTAGAAATAGAAGCTTTTACATGTTCAATTAAAAGCTTAATTATGCGCAAACTATGATTGTTCTTACCGTGTATTAATGCACATCTTGTAAGTCGCTCTGGATAAGAGCATCTGCTAAATGCTTAAAATGTAAAATGTAAATGTAAATGCATGTACTTTCTGTTTTATATTGTCAAATCAAATTGATAAGAAATATGTTATATTTCTTATTCTTACAAACATGAGTATGCAGTATGAATGGTACACGTGGTGGCATGCTATAAAGTTGTGAATTTATTATTCTGCTTGTGGAAATAAGACATTTAGGTATCCTAATGTTTCGTAAGACCTGCCTGAACAAAAAAAATCATTGTTTTTGAGATGGTGTGCACTAAATGGAATTATTACTTTTTTGAAATGTCAATGCCCAAAAGGTGCTGGTTGGGGTCTTCTTGTATGCCTGGAAACCCGACGCTCCTAGTGTTAAAAGCTGCTTTGGTCTGATATTGAATCTTTAAAAAAATTGAAGCCATCTCCATTACAGAATTTTCCCATCTCCTTTACATCCTGGCTTTAAGGTCTTATCTATTGTCACATCCTCTCTGTTACATTAAGGAGACTTCCTCATTACCTAATAAAGATGCTAGGATGGGCCCATCCACAGGATCCATCAGGACGGCCTCTTTCTCGTAGAACTTGCTGAAAGAAAAAGAGGGACACTTCAGACCACCGTGCCAGATAAGGACACCCTAATCCATCCCTTTTTCTGTTCTGACAGAAAACCACCATTCCCAATAGCCCCTCTCACCTGCTGTTCTCCACCAGGTAGAGCACAATTTTGTCCAGGACCTTCTCGATGAGGGCTGTGCGGATCCACAGGTGCTTGATGGCCTGTGGGGAGATGTTTGGCAGCTTGGGCAGCTTACGGGTGCTCTCAGCATTCAGTGAGACCTGGTTCCGTCTGCGGCGCCGCCATTTTGGGACAGAAGAAGGAGAAAATGAGGAGCTCGGATCTGGCAAAAGGTTCGGAAACCTGACCAACACCCATGGAGTCTGAAACTGGCTATCTGTCCTAAAATGCTTAAACTGTCCGCACTGAATTCATGTGATATACGTGTTTGGACAAATTCTTCCCCACTCTGTGAATCATCATGATATCATGATTCATGTGGTTGTCAAACTGAAACACTGATAGACTTGTCTGTTGTACCAAGGAGTTAACGGACCTCCTTGGTTTTACAGGACACAGGTTGTACATACACAGGACACAGAAAGAATATAGTGTAAGCATGATATATCACATGCATTAACAAAAAAAATCTGTGCTATGAGATGCTTTAAGGCATAGGTTTCAGTGAAAGAAGAAACCCACGTAAGCCTACTGCCTAGTAACCAATGTGGAAGACCGGAATGGGTCTTTCTCTTTCGGCAGCAGCAGCTTGTGTGTGGCGGAGTGTCGACAGAGGTGTCGTCTCACTTGCTCTCGATGATTTGCTCCAGCTCCTGGGCCTTCCTGCAGAGCTCGTCAGCAGGGGGGAAGCTCTTCCCCACCTTCATGAAGAGAGCTGCAATCTTGTTGCTGCGCAGGAACCCTGCTGCCCGCCGCTTCAGCCCATGCAACACGCACGCCTCCACAGCAGCTGTGCACACAGGACACGCGCATGCACAAACACATGCACGCAAACGCACGTGTATATACACACACATACGCACGCAAGCACGTACACACACACACACAAACACACAGGCACATACGCAAACACGGGCACACATGCACGCACACACACATACAGACACACACAAACACATTTGTGTGCACACACACACACACATGCACAGACACACATACACACACACACACAAACACGTGCACACAAACACACATGTACAGTATATACACAAATACACGTGCACACACATACACACACAAGCACGTACACACACACACACACACACACACGCACACACACACGCACATACACAAACAAGTGCACGCATGCACACACACACACACACACACACACACACACACATACAGACACACACACAAACACATGCACACACACACACACATACAGAGACACACACACGCACACATACAGACACACACACAAACACATGCACGCACACACACACCATTTCCACGTAAACAACATGAACAACACAAAAAAACAAAAAACACGCATTAACAGTGGGGTCAGACATGAGAAAGACTATCTATATCCTACTGTGAAAGAAGACGAGGTTAACAATATGACAGGCACACACAAAAGATAGATTTGCTTTAATAAAATGATTACTGCAGCTTGCAGTTTACTGCGTTTATTTTCGACCCCCCAAGCCGTTCACATAATGGAATATTCAGCCAAATAACTTCTTGATTTTGAGTGATTATTCAGTCATTCGATCATAAGCCTTTTCATTGTAATGGAATATTCATTTGAAAAATGATTGAGAACTAAATTTAATTTTGTGATTCAACCCGCCATAGTGAATCATCCAATTAAATCTGGCTTGCATTATTTTGAATTTTGAATATAATAGCATAAGAACATTGGGATACACAAGTGCAAGAACAGGCTATTCAGCCCATACCTACTGCCAAGAGAGTATCTGGACATGGACACACCAAGGGTCTTTGCCCTTCTTTGTGCTTTTTCAAGAGGTTCTATGTCCTTCTTATGCTGTATTGCACACAATACTCCAAATGTGGCCAAACAAAGGCATTGTATAACATAAATATAACCTCCTTTGATTTATACTCTGCTATATGTCCCAGGATCCTGTTGCAGTTTTCTTACTGCTACAATACAACGCCTTTGATCAGCTCCTACTTCCAATACTTTTTTGAATTGAACACATTCTAATTTTGCTCCTCCCATAATATATATATATTTTTTATTTCCCACATGCAGAACTTTACATTTATCTATCTTGAATGTCATTTGCCAGGGTTCTGCCCATTTCTGTATTGTATTTATATAATCTTGGATTACCTTAGTAGATTCCAAACTATTTGCTAATCCCCCAAGTTGTGCATCAGTTGTAAATGTAACCATTTGCTACTAATGTCCTTATCAAGATCATTTATGTAAATGAGGAAGAGCAGAGGTCCCAAAACTGATCCTTGTGGGACTCCAACACCTTGTTCAGATATGATACCTCCTACAGTTAATCTTTGTATTCCTCCTGCAACCAATTTCAATACATACATACATACATACACACACACCAGGGGTTTCACCAACTAGTTGACTAGTCGACTACTAGAACCAGTAGTCGGCTCTGTGGGCAGCAGTCGACAAGTTGTGGACAATATGATTTTAGCCAGCATCACCAGATTTACAATAATTATCATATTTGCAAAATAATTTTGCTTGCATATATTTATTTACATGTATATCTTTGTTCAGCTATGTAGTACTACAATATTCTCTTAATTCATTTTAATTTTAAAATATGATAATAGTGCCATTGTCTGCCACTGTAGCAACTGCAGTAACAAAAAAATACACTTTTCATTGTTGCCCAGAACTCCTCTCTGCGTCTTTCTTACATAACTAAGTAAAGGACGACTAATCGACTGCTTTTTTGAAAAACCTGGCAACTAGTAAAAATCAGTAGTCGTGAAACCCCTAAGACACACACACACATGCAGATATGCACACCAAGCCTGGTTCAAATACGTATTACAAATTATTTCGATTTAGATGCCTGTGAAATTTGAAGCACCCCTGCAGATCAATGAGAATGATCAATGAAAACCTGTTATTAACCCAAATATACAATCACATGAAAGCAGACATTTGTTCTGAATATTGGTGAAAATAAATTGCCAAGTCTGCAGAAATGTGTGTATAGAGGTGTCTAGAGGGTTAAAGTATTTCAAATGAGGTATTTGACCCAGGTCTGATACACATGTCTTCTCTACCCTACATGACAGTGCCTGAGCTGTACTGACATCCCAGCTCTCTCCCAGGAATAATCCTGCATCTCAGCTCGCAGGGGGGAGTGGTGGCCACAGTTGTCATGGAAACCACAGCTAATGGAGCTCCTGCACCGTGGGGTACTGGAGTCAGAGAGCTGAAGAGGGCTGGACTGTCTTGCCCTCTCTCTCTTTGTCTCTCCTCTCTATCCTCACATGTTTTTTCTCCCCCCCATCATTTGTTTGTTCCTTTGGAGGGGAGGAACATACTCAATAGCTCTCGTTCCCTGGAGGTATTACTATGATTAAGCAGTATTGATCAGGCCGGAAGGCAAGAAGGGCACTGTGAGACCCATCTGTGTTTTGATAAGCTTGACGGAAATGCTTTTCTCTGCTTGGTTTTCACATTAATGCAGTCTTATTTGGTACGAGTTATACCCTGGCTGTGAGTGGTTACACCTTACTGGAAATAAGGGGAAATTAGGTTTTTGTCATGTGCAGGGCATTTCACTTACACTTACTCAAGAACACTTACAAACACAAGTAATCCATTGTGAGAGTGCAGGAGCACGAACAACAACAACAACACATACAGCTTGCCCTGGTTTCTTCCTTGTAATGGTGAAATATTGTGCATATATATAAGCCCTTAGTGATTTGCAACAATCTTAGTGGACACTTCAGTTGTCTTTCCCAGAATATCGAGCTGATTGACTAAAAGACAAACTCTTCCAATCCTGAGAATGAAAGATCCATCACTGAAATGTCAGGCTGCCAATGCTACAGTATTTCCAAGGCAACCGCTAGCAGAATGAGTTACATCTCTCACATTGTAAATGAGCACCTGCAGGGGTTTCCCCAATGCAAGCTCTTATGAAAAAATGAAAAAAAGGTAATTAAAAGGATTAAAGTAATTGCCACCAATTGTTCACGAGCAGCTGTGCGTGTGGAGTGATTCTAAGCAGCATTGTCTGGGGCAGAATTAGAAAGAGGGTGGGTGGTCCTCAACGAGGTAAAAAAACAAAAAAAAACAAAACCCCTAAAAATAGTGTGGGGCAGCCAGCCGTAGCCAGGAGATCCTGTAAATTTGCCCACAACTCACCAGCTGAAAAAGCCTTCATTCTGAGTGACATCAACAAATTGAGATCTGTGTCCGCATGGAAGTAGCGGTGCCTCCGACCTTGTTAAGAAACGGCGGTGTGAGGGGGTTCTTGTGTTTGGGGGAGGTTAGGGTTGGGGGTGTGTGAAAGGGCAGGTGGCCCCGCGCTTCACATTTCAGCTTCGCTTCAGCCGCCCTGAAAAATGGAGATGAACCCTGACTTCTGAGTGCATTGTAAATGTTACTGTAATCATTGGGCTAATTACTCCCCCGTGGGCTGTCAGAGTGGCTTCCTCCGCTTTTTCCTCTCTGTCCAGGAGGGGGGCAGTGCAGCCACCAGATACACTCCATGCGCCGGGCCCGAATCCTACTCAAGGGTTGGAGTATGGTATGCAGCTGCCAACAACGATGTCTATCGCTGTATTACTGCACTGATCTCTTGCGCGAACAATGATTGTTCCTACCATGTATTAATGCACATCTTGTAACTCGCTCTGCAATAAGAGCGTCTGCTAAATGCTTAAAATGTAAATGTATAATGAGTAGATGCAATTTATGACGAAAGGGCCGCAGACAGCCCAGGAGAGGCGAGGAAAGAGACGGGAATTAAGCAGCCAGCTGACGGAATAAGCACAGTGGAAGAGAGAATGCGAGCGCGGCTACGCGACTGCAGAGCCGCCACCATCTGCGGCTTTGTGCGGGCCAGGCGGAAGCTCGTTTCTGGATTAAAAATCGGAAACATCGGTCGTTCTTCTCGAGCATCAGGAGAGGGGAAAATAACTGGTTGAAGCATCTGCTTTGTTCTGCGTAGTTAGCCATCGCAAATCTGCGTCTGGGAGGAGTTTTTTTAAATCCATCTGCCGCGATGGCAAAGTCAAGTCGAGGTGCGCACGGTGTCGGAAACCTTTCTGCCTGAACTGATCATGCCATCCCTTTGTTGCCGCTAACATCTGTCTCCCACGCTGGCTGCGGTGATGACTAACTGGCGATGTGAAATCCGAGAGATCAAGGGTGATCGTGCATAGACTGTCCTGTCTGAAAATCTGCCTGAATAGCAATGTCCCCCCCCCCGCTCACGCCCGTCTGTCAACGTGTGGCTGCGTCGGGGGTATTTTCTTCCCTGCCGTCACGGCAACTATAATTCTAACGCCTGATAATAAAGGCCGAAAATTAACAATTTCTAAGGCTCACTTGAAGTGGTTTTAAGTGCCGCCAGTATATGAGCTGTAGGCGTGCGAGTGTAGACGCTGGTTCTAACAAAGCTCGAGGGAGATGTCCGGGAGTCACAGGCATCAGAAGGTGACAAGCTTCAGAAGAATCTGATCTGCTTTCATAGACTCATGGGGGGCAGGGGGGTTGATAACCTGTTATACCTGGAAATTCACAAGATTCTATGAGCAATTGACTCCTAATGAATATTTAATCTGCATGTGCATGCACTTCGAGATGCACATTGGCTTCTTCAGTCTCAACAAGTGTCAACTGTGAATGTGTGGGTGTTGGCAACCGTGACACAGATGCGCGTACACAGGTGCTACAGAATTCGAAGACGTGCAATTAATCATTTTATCTTCAAGCGGTTTAATTTGGTTAAATGCTTGGTTTATGCATTTTTCTCAAGTGTGTGCTATAAAGGAAGTCATTGTGAATGTAAACGTTTCAGTGAATTGCTAGGCCTATGAAACAGTGGTATCAAGAGCTAATTACTAGTATTTACGGAGCTGCAAATTAATATGTAATGGCTATTTGGCATTACCCCGTTACACTAATCCACCACAGGGCCATTCCCATTAGCCCGTTACACTAATCTCAAACAGGGACATTACTCCATTACATTAATCTAGCACAGATCCGTTACTCCAGTACACTAATATAGCACAGATCCGTTACTCCATTACACTAATCTAGCACAGATCCGCTACTCCATTACACTAATATAACAAGGCCATTACCCTGCCACACTAATCTAAAACAGGCCAATTTCCCTGTTACACTAATCTAACACAAGGCCAATACCCTATTACACTAATCCACCACAGGGTCATTACCCCATTACACCAGTCTAATACAAGGCCAGTACTCTATTACACTAACCCACCACTAGGCCAATTCCCCTATTGCACTAATGTAAACCAGGGCCATTATCCTGTTACACTAATCTAAACCAGGGCCATAACCCCATTACACCAATCCACCACAGGGTCATTACCCCATGACACTAATCTAACACCAGGCCGGTACTCTGTTACACTAATCCACCATCAGTTAGGACAGACAATAACCATACATGAATTTTGAATGTTTACAATTTCCAGCATCAGGGGAAGAACAGAAAGAGCCTGCTCTAAAAATACACTGGTAGATTGCGTAGCATGGCGTCAAAAGATCGGCTTCTGCCCCCAATAGCAAAACACAATTTTAGTCTGCGCTTCACTTGGTGCAGCAATATTTTCCTTTAATCTCCATGGAGGGAGCAATTTCACTTCTTACACAAATTGCATTTCTCTGTGTGGCAGACTGATGTATCATTTTGATCAATAAAGGCAGAGATGGACAAGTATGTACCTTAATAGTAGTAGTAGTAGTAGTAGTAATAATAATAATAATGAATCATCGTCATCATTACTTTCTTATTTTAAACCATATAATTTTATATAATATCATAATATGTGGCAATTTGCGGTTCCATGCTCCTAGTGCAGTTACATGGAAGGACATTTTTTTTTCTTTGTGAGGATATTTAGGATGCATTTTATATAAAATACAAATTAAACTATCTCAAATATACTTATTTACAACCAATCACTTGTTTATGATTATGTAGAATTCAAGCCAATATATTCCAAGTTATGTTAATACATCAAAGGGCAATACATATAAACCCGGTAGGTTCATATTCAGCTAAATCATTTAAAGACACACAGTATAAAAGTGTGACATTATTACAAATGAACTTCACTCTAAAGCATTAGAATATAAGATGAGGGTGATGATGACACTGTATGCAGAAGTTGAATTTGAAGGCCTAAGAACTGTGCATTTGTTCTCCTTCCATCTTTTCCTATCGAATGTTCATTTATTTATTTGTTTGTTTATTTGTCAGGGACATAGTGAAAGCATTGTTACAATATTATTAAAAAAACAAGCATCAGAAGCATTGCAGTAAGTGTTTATAGCCAAAGGCTAATTTCCAACACCTCTCCCCAACAAACCACAGAAAATACGTATGTGTCAAAAATGTCAAACAAACAAAACAAAACACATTTGAAATTAATACATCTAATTAATACAGCAAAATAGCAAATAATAAAACAAAACAAAATACCAGGAACTGCAAATTATATAATAAGGGCAACTAACACTGATAAAAACGTATAAAAACTATAAAGAAAAGCTGTCTGAAAGCTCTGTTGCATGTATTAATAAATCCCATCCTTCTATAATTCAAACCTGGGATGTAGCTTATCAAATATTATTTCAATAATTGCATATTTATGTTTGACCATTATAAATATAGAACTGATATTATGATTGCTATCATTATTGCATACCTATTAGTACTGATATCATTAATAATATGAAGGATATTATTAGCAAATAGGAATTAATACAATTATAATGTCATAAATGTCATAAATTACTCTGGATCATCTAGATCAGCGGTCCCCAACCACCGCGATAGTCATTTTATTGACTATCGCAGTCTGCAGGGTGTTTTATTTAGAAAAATGACCACTTCTGTCTGTGCCTCTTGTCTCAGTTTTTTTTTTCCATGCACCCCCGGTCCGTGGAAAAAATGAACTGGTCTCAGTTTTTTTCCATGTACCCGCCCCCCCCCCGTCCGTGGAAAAATGGTCTTGCATGAAACCGGTCCGTGGTGCAAGAAAGGTTGGGGACCGCTGATCTAGATCATCTATCTCATAAACGTACAGGGGACAGTCATTTTAACACCTTTCATGAAATCCATCTTTGTTATATGCAACTAAAGCATATATTTTTACTTTGAGATTCCCTTTACCTTGAGGTAATTTCCCATAGTTTTTGAAGGCTCACATTGGAACCCCCCTAATTCTATCTGCATATGGAAAGTTACATATGCGTCTGGATTAATGTGCCGTGAAATAAATCCTTAATTAGTGTCATCATTAATGCATACCGATCCCACTGGGCGTGCTTACTCAATATCACCTGACATTTTGCCGTGCTCTTTTACACCCTGAAAACATCAGACAAATCTGCTCCTGAGTCTCTTCCAGTGAGCTTGACTGAGTGTGTTTGCCCGGTACCATGTGGGCAGTGTCTTCTCACAGCTCAGTGACACAATGCCACAAACACCAGATGGGAGCAAAAAATAAAGTCAGGACAAGGCTTTGAGACATTTAGTCATACAGGACTAGTTTAGCTTAATATGCTTAATATGAATAATACTAATATTACTACTACTACCACTGTTACTACTAATAATTTAAATAACACTATTACTGCTACTGTCACTTCTATTAATAATAATGGATTGCATTTATATATATTTTTTTGCTTATGATCTCAAAGTGCTTTACAATGAGGGGAGGGTGATCCAGCCCACCACCACCAATGTGTAGCACCCATCTGGTAGCCATTTTGTGGCAGAATGCCAATCAAAATGTATCGTAAAATATACATAAAGGTTTAGTGTTCTCTCTGGGTTGCGCAGTTGTGATTAATAAGGGGGAGGGTCAGAGTTTTGATTTAATTCCCCACAGTAGGTAACATGGACATGTGGTAAGAGCCAAATTGCTGTGGGACATTCATCATGTCACATTCTAGAGCTGGCTGCCTTCTCAAGGTTACACTTTTGGGCTGTAAACTGACATGGCTGACTAATAGGGTGTGCAACTCTCCCCATCTCGAATCATGAAGCGTACTGGTACCCATCTCAGCACAGGCTCTGATAATCATTGAATCAGCACCATCATCTGTGCCCCCTCCCCCTGTAACCCCGCCCCCGCCCCCTTCTGTGTGAATACATCATTGGATTCCAGCCATTTGGTGTTGCACTCCTAGACAGTGCCTGTATGGATTTGCTTGCTGGTTAATTGTCTTGTAAAATCTCACAAACAAATCAATAACAGATAAATTAGACTACTCTTTCAGCTTTGAGCTGCCTCTGCTCGAGAGTGTGATTGTGGGACTTAAAGTGCCTAGGAAAGATTTGTTTTGGCTTCTATCAATCTGGACCATATCCCATTCTATTATTGTTTATTTATATATATATATATATATCAGGGCAGTCAAAGTTATGTGTTAATGTGTTATTACAAATAATGCAAATTAATCACAATTCCACTTTGATAGGCAGGTCAAGGTGGTGCACAGGATTTCTCCCAGTGAATTCTGCTCACTCTCATAGAATTCTATTCAACTGCCACAGCACCAAAAAATGGCAGTGCCACCTATTTTTAACTTCCTTTCCCCCAGTGGGTTTTACATTGTATGGTATGAATTAACATTTTTCAGAACTACAAGACGTGTGGGTGCATCAAGACGAATGAAGCTGGTGGCTTTTATTTAAAAATGTGAATGAATACTTTGGGGCAGGATTTCAAGGCCTTCAATTTCAATGAGGTATGAGACAGGATTTACAGTGACTACTACCAATCATTCATAGATACTAGTTACATTTGTTTTACAGTGATTGCCAATGGGACAGATTTGCATGTGAGACAACTCTATTTAAAAAAAAGACAGTATTAAAAAAATATACAACTATTTTGGGAAAAAACTAAATAATTGCTTATTTAATTTACCATTTAAATTGACCAACTGTTAATTAAGACCATTAATCTCCATCTTGCTTAGGTTACAGGATAGGCCTACTGTTTATTTAAAGAGAAAATCCCCCAACTGAAATGTACATTGTCCACATTCCAGAGGGATGTTGCCAGTTAGGCCCTGAGATGGGGCATCTACAGGCGTCACATATTGATAATGTGATTCATTATGAGGAGATGGTAATAAAATGCTAAATCATTTTGCAATGTATTTTGTAATTTCCACAACACCAGAACTGTACTTAATATTTTTTGTGTGAAGAAAAGGGCTAAATTTGAGCAAGCTCGGAAATTGCGATTAATTGTGATTTGTGATTAACTTACATTTATCAATCAATTGACAGCCCTATTCACAACTGTGACAAAGATGAGCAAAGAAAGCTGTATAAAACAAACAATACATGCAATGAGCTATAGTGTACGAAAAATAGGAAAATTATATTCTCACATACTAATATCATTACTCAGAGGGAAAAAAAAGTGTTTAACAAGTAATGTTTTTCCCCAAAAAAGATGTGTCAACGTCATTCACACCCCTGTTTTCAGTACTTTTTGCACCTTCTCCTCACAAGGATAACACTACTGAGTCATCGTCTATAGTGTCTTATGAAATTGGTTGACATATTCCTCCATACAGAACCTATCAAGATCCTTCAGATCCTTTGGTCTGTGCTGGACTGCCCTTTTCAATTCAAACCACAAGTTTTCAATCAGGTTTGGGGACTGAGATGACCATTGAAAACAGTAATTTTGTGGTCAGTAATTTTGATGATTGTTTTCAGCTAACCATGTTTTCCAAAATGTTTTACTTTTGTTCATAGTTTCATAGTTTTTAGGGAGCCTATTGTAACTTGGGATGATTGTTTTGCTGAAAGGTGTCTTGTCCATGGAATAAGACAACACTTGAAAAAACAAAAGATTGCTGTCCTCACCATTTTATTTTTTCAAGTGATATATATATATGCTCAATTTCACAGTAACTCTAGGACACCAGTATACATGAGGCTTTTTTGTATCCATCTGTCCTGGCAGGGGTGAATGCAATGAATAAGCCTCCCTCTCTGTGACTCACCGCAGAAGGAGACAATGTGGCTACTGTCCTCATGCACAAACTTCCTGGTCACCGCCTCCTCCATGATCTGCTTCACCTGTGTGCGTGAGGGGGAGAGAGAGAGAGAGCAACACACTTTTAGGCCGGGGGAAAGTTTAATCCAAATGCATTTTCAAAGGATTCCTTCTATTGGATCTTTCTATTCAGATTACTTTCACTGTTGTTTGCTTGTATGTGTCTTTGTATGTATGCGTATGTTGGTTAACATTGGCCAAAAGCAGCACATGAATGGACAAGTGTTTTGGCTAAATTGGGATGAAGAAAAAACACGCTATGCTCATAATACATCATTTTAAACATGCTTTCTCCATCTATACCAAGAAATATATAATATTATATATTCGATATATGAAAACAATAATATGAAGTGAGACAAAAGCAAAATAGATACAAAATATTATTTTAAATGTAAATAAGAATAAATGTAACGGAGTTGTATGTAACCAGTGTTACAGGTATGGTACGCAGATGCCTGAAATGATGTATATCGCTGTATTACTGCACTGATCTCTTGCGCTAACTATGATTGTTCCTACCATGTATTTATGCACATCTTGTAAGTCGCTCTGGATAAGAGCATCTGCTAAATGCTTAAAATGTAAATGTAAATGTAGTTGCCTGCTGACATAATTGTTATTAAATTGTGAACCACACAGAGTATAGAGCATAGATATGGTTTAAAAATGGTGTTATGCAAACAGATGAATATCCCTTCAAAAAATAATATTCACTTTAGTGACTTAGTGGCTTCGTGACATTCATATTTGTATGTAACGTGCATCATGTGCGTACATGCATGTCAAGTGTACTCAGCGTGGCAACCTAAATGTGAGACTTTTTCACAGTGCAATTAAAAAAAAATTCATTTAAAATGAACATTTTGCCACATTTTCTAAATAAATATTCTGATCCCCTGAAAAATTTAACAAGACAAATGTATATGTCACTTTAGATATATAGATACGTTTTAATTCCATACTTAAATGGTATAATTATTCAATAATGTACTCTCAAAGATAAAAACCAGCCTAAGCCCTGTTTTTGCAATGGGCCATATCGCTCACCGAGCTTGCAAAGTATCTGTTTACTAATTCTTAAAAATACTTATGGAATTCATAGCTCACATCATAAATACAAAGCATTGAATCAACTGGACAAAATTACACTGTCAATCGCCACTAGTGAAGAGGAATTGATGTACGCTGGGGTGGTGTGAGCACTGAATATCAACCATCAACTCTACAAGCTGGCTAACATAGCTACATAAACAATCTATTTGACAGAATATTGTTCCAATCATTCTTAGCTAGCTATCATTAGCAAGCTAGTCAGCTGTTTGACAATGGATGCAGTAGGTTTTAAGGGTGGTTAACACACAAACATGCCAGATACGAAGCTACATTTAAAATAGTATCGATAATGTCACATTATATCAGCCTTGATAAATAACAGGCTTCATTGTGTTGGCTAACGGCCAATAACAACAAAACCAAGCTAACATTACAGAACTCATAGCATACAGTTGCTGTGGAAGCCTGGCTAGCTGATATCGGCTAGCTAGACAGCTAGTTAATGTCTTACCATGTGTAGCTAGCTTTTTAGGGCTCTAAAGTTATCGATCTAGTAGAACGGTAAAATGATGACCCCTGAAATATATTTGGATTAGATAATGTCACAACAGGGGTGGTATTGGGGCAACATTATTCATCTCAATATTTAAACATGTTATATTATGTTTTATGAACCATACAACATTAGCCAGGGTAGGACTTGTTGCATACCTCATCACGTAGCACACTGTCACAGATGCAAATGCTTGAACGTCAAGAATATGTTAACATGTTAATACCTTTATTCATCACACGATTAGAATGAATGGATTTCTACACAATATATTTCCTGTATTATTAAATTCAAATGACAACCAAAAAAATACACCTGATGGGGTATTCATATGTACCTATTATCTCAACACTGGAGGGTGTGTTGGTGGGAAAAATATATTGGCCACAATCAGTGTTCATATTTGCCTGTGAGGTCTAACATTGGGCCGATTAATTGGCCTGGGCAATAGATGATCATATTACTGTATTTTCAAGCACAATTATGAAACAAACCTGAGCTTTGGGAGATGCGGTCTTAATTTCTCTGGTACCTTTGTCATCCAGGATGAGGCACCCAACCTTAGCTTAATGGCAAAACACAGCTTCTAGTACCAACAGCATCACTGTGCCTTTAAATAGATCACAGCTTACAATGATATACTGTGCTTAAATTGACATTGTCTTCAGATGCATGCTGATTGCTTTACCTAGTGTTTTATGCTTTCATATATCAGCCGGTGAACCTATATTTAGAGGGAATCGAAGGCTTTAATTCATTCCGTTTAACAGCATCCACTTTAAGTGTGTAATCTGCTAGTAAATGTCTGGAGGCAGTGTAACTAGAGGCCTACACGGAGAGGATGAAAGCGTCTGACTGTGTCCCAGCTGTTTGGCGTGTTTTTGTTTCAGCAGACCGGGCTCAGAATCAAAATGTAGACAATCCACAGGGATATCCATTCCTGGCCTCTATTGTGCATCATGGAAGCCAGGGAATTATGTCAAAATGTACTTGAGCAAATGTTTTTGTTTTTTTTAACGATTGGGTGGTTGATTCATTTAGCTATCCAATCTGGTGATGACAGGATGCAAAATTAAATCCGATCTGACAACTAATAAAGACATCACTTTTTGTAAGCATGTAGGGCAAGCATAAGAATCTGTATTGAAACCCTTAGAGAGTAACCTAATTAGACAGGAGAAGAAACTATGAATCAGTTAGCCTTTGATGGAATCTCAGATGACTTTCTCCTTTGTGTAGTTTAAACTTGATGTGTCCTTTAACCACAAGTGGACAAAACACACACACACACACACACACACACACACACACACACACACACAACTCTGTGACTTCTGGACTCATTAAGACATGACTCGGTAGTATAATGACACAAGGTTCTCCGGTCCTAAAAACAAATGTCCCGGCTAAAGCAAAGATATATTTGTACACACCACACTTTTAAAACCTATGTATATTTATACATACAAAAGTATTCCGTGTTTGCATTTACACTATTGTAAGTAAACAATGTCTCAGTTCATAGCACTGATTAATTTACATGGGAAGGCTAGCGAAAGATCGTTTGTGATGTGTATTATGGGCTTTGTGTATAATGTATATTTGTGTTTATATGAGATGTAAGAACATTTAGAATTCACAACTTCACTATGAAGAGGAAAAGGTTTAAAATGCCTGTTAACTTTACTGTTCCTAAAAATCGCCAAGATTATGTTGGCTGTATTTCAGTCCACAAAATAATTAAATGTCTATTGGCTGTATTTATGTCTGCCAAAGAATCAAATGTCTGCTGGCTTTATTTCTGACCCTGACACGCTGGCACAGTTCCAATCAATTAGGAACTCTAGTGCTCTTAGGAACTTCACTCAGGTATGTGTCCTTTGTATCAGATCAAGTTATATAAAGCTTCAAAATTGCAACTGGTAGCTCTGAACCTCAAAATGAGGAGCACATCAAACACTCTCTTATTCAGAAATGAGAATGTGCTACCCCAGTCCTTTAACAGAAGCAGAAACACATTGTGCAGAAGAAGTAACCAAAGCTTCATTAAATTCAAACAAAGGAATTGAAAAGCCGGCATATTCATCACCAAACAAAAAATGGGCCTCATAGCCGGCCGGCATCGTATTCCATCGAGGCACAATCAAATGAAAATAAGTGGCCCCAAGGGACTACGCAACAGCCATCCGCAGGTGGACGCTCGCTTCCTGGTGTAGCAGGGCAGAGTCGGCTTGGCCTTTGCGGGATCAGGAGAGTCACAGGGCCACTCCAGAGCGCTGGGACCGAGAGCAGGCGAGAGGGGGGGAGAGAGGTAAAATTGCACGCTGAGATGGATGGGTGAGTCATCCGCGAACGTCTGTCGGATCTCAGCTGGAGAGGGCGGGGGTTGGCCACCGCTTAGGGGCCTCGGAGTAGAATGGCGCTCGCTGAAATGATCGCCGTTGGAATGAGCGTAGACAGTGGAGAGCGATGCAGGCTTTATGTCTCATCTGTGCAGACGCTGGGGTGTAGGTGTTTCCTCGCAGGCCCGACAGAGAACTAGGCCGGAGATGCAGGTGGGTGGTGGGAGATGGAAGCTGCATCCCAAATGACACCCCCCCCACCCCCTTCATCCACTCACTACCTGACTTTAAGGGTCAGAAGTGTGTGTCCCCCCCTCCTCCTTATATCGAGGGGTTGTCCCAATACATTTGTTTAAACTGGGAAAGGAAAGGAGGCACACTATGTCTTGAACTGATGCAATTCTATGAAAGTGTAAGTATTCAAACGAGGGTCCTAGAGCAGTTCATCAACAACTCATTGTAATGATAGTCAAGAGACAGGCCGGGAGACAAATGAAATGATAATATGGGTGGATTCAGGATTATACACAAGTATGGCAAGTTCATAAATCATAAATAATGTATTACTTGTCTCCCTAATCATGAGTGTATGTGTTACCTACAGGATATTCTTCTGAAGTTAGTCTATCAAAGGTTGCAAAATAGGAGGCCAGCTAATTATACTATACATATTTCCACTATCAATAGAATCTGTATCCTAGCCTGCAACATAAACATGTTGCCAGGCTAAACTATCATTTAAAATAAATACTATCAGAACCATTGAAGAAACCCTGCAGCTTATCTGCTTCAGTGTAAGCATTGCATCATAAATAATTAAAACACTACAGCAGCTGCCGATTCCATAGTGAACTACAGATCTGTCTGTGAACACGCCACTCTTCGGTTAACTGCGCAAAATCATGACAATTAATTGTGCCCGAGAGTTTGAGCTTTTTGCTCCTCCCTACCCCCTTCATTCCACAGTCCAAGTGGGCACTTCCCTCCTACAACCCCCAACGTGGGTGATTCATGGCAGCCATTTTGCGCCCAAACGCTCAACACACATCAACAGAGGTCCAGAAGGAAGGCCACTCTCTACTAGCCCAACACCTCTTCCACCAACAACTCTTCCTTAGTTTTACCAAGTGGTCTCCCATCCAAGTACTAACCAAGGCTAGCCCTACATGGCTTCAGCCATCAGGCAGGAGTAAGCTACAGGGCAGTATGGCAGCTGGATAAACCATAAACACATACTCACTAAACTGGCATGGACAACCAGCCCCTCTGGCTGCAAGGAGCTCACCCCTGGTAACAATAGGGCATGTTCTAATGCCACTGTCAATTAGCATCTGGAAAATTATGCCCTGAGTAGGCCGCTTAGCAATCAGTAATTTCCTGTTGTTGTGTGCCTTTCCTCAGAGAGTAGATTACACCAGATCAGGGGCGTGGGTGTCAGTCTATAAAATGCACAGGAAGGAAATTTCAAGAGAAAATCCCATAAGGGCAGATGAGGGGTGAGTCACTGGAGACTCCAAGAAGTGCAGGGTACAATTTTCAAAACACTTGTTGCATGATTAGTTTTCAGTTATATTCTAATCCCCTCCTCCCAACCCCCACACACACACACCCCCAACGTCCAACATTGATTCTAAGCGTGGTGTCACACAACAAGCCGGGCTATTTCAGTCTCGGTGGAGGCAATAAGGACCTGCAGCTGTTGTGATGGCGGATCTCTTCTTAAATCAAGTAGATTGGGCAGTATGCAATCTTCCCATAATTCTTTTTTTTTTTCCATTTCTAATTCTTTTTTTTTTCTTCATATTTCTATTTATGATACACATTCCTTATAGTTGTCTACATATGATTAATATGCTGTGCATTAATTATAGAGCATTTTAAAACTAGTAGTGGAATTCCCTTTTCATTGCCCCAGGTTGAACCAGACAAACAACAATGCCATACTATTTGACAATAGTTTTAATATTTAGTTAGTCGAGTTTCCTTCCGAATAACTAAATACTGCCACAATCACGGTGATATCAGGAGAGGGGATAGGATTTATTTTGTCCAATTACTCATGTTATAGCTCTGTGCCTTACAATGTTAGCATCCGATACACCAACGTGTGCACAACGCAAAGCTGTACTGGACATCTAATCAGAAATCGGATGACAGGATAAGAGTATCAGATGACAAAGGCATATATTATGTTCCCAAAGCCCGGACCAAAATGAGTAATCGTTCCATGTAAGCCTCAGAATCCATTTTCAGTCTTAATTAGTGACCTTGCTCCCGAAAGAAAGGTGTAATTTAATGACACAGCATTAAAAAACGCTTTTTAGGAAAGCCCTGTCAGTGCACCCCAAACCATCAATCGTGGGACTGTTTAACGACCATTAAGCCCTCGCTGACTCACAGCAACATGTCATCAGTCACAGTAGTAATGCAACCAGATTATTCTGAATTGCACCCTTTCCAGTGTAGTTTATTCACCCCCTGCTGGCTGTTGTTACATTCTGAAATCTAACCTGTGAAGCAGGTTGCAGCACTCAACCAAAGCAGAAAGTGTAGGCTACGTGTCATAGCATGTACAATATAGGTGATGTCATAACAAGCACAGCTGAAAATGTAGCTAAAAGTGAAAAAACATGTTCTTTAAAAATGTAAGAAAAACATTTCATTAATTACCATATTCCACAGTGTGCTGAATTGACGGGTGACTGATAAAATTAGCTTGTTGCTTCTCTGTAAAACTGTAGAGCAGCTAAGTGAATATTGGCTAAATTGCATCGTGTCAAATTGTCATGGAACAAAAAAATGCTTTAGTGTACCTTTGAGCAAATCTAAATCTACTGATATCAAATACGTTTACATAAAGGTTTGATACATTTAAGTTGATTTTCCCCATAGTTTTTTTTGAGCTTCAAATGTTTGTTCGAACTATTTTTTTGTTAGAGGAAAATGGCAGTCAACCTTTCGCAGCTCTAAATGGCTCTAAATCTGTTCCAGGATTGTTATTGTAGCCGCTGCCCTGGCTCGTGATGTCCTGACTCATGGACACAAAGACTCCCTGGGCCTCAGCACCATGTTCCGTTCCACCTCCTCCAAGCTCCTTGATTGACTCTCTAAGAGGTAGGCCTGCCCGGCTGTGACATTTTGGCCCGCTTTGAGTGTCAAGTGTTCAGCCTCTGTCTCAAAGAGCCAATCTGAGTCCTCGGAGCAAATTCAGTCAACCCATCAATTGACCAGCCAGCTAAAAAGCTTTAGTCCCTTGATATTTGCAACTGGCTGCGTGTAATTGCCTTCCAGCTACTGTAACTAAGGTCAGGCACATATTTTCCTTTGGTGAATACTATTATATCTGAGTAGCCAAAATAGCTCATATTTATCTTTTTGATGTATTGAACTATGAGCGTGAAGGTGGGGGTGAGAGTATTCTCGATCTACGCAACGCGCAAGAACGGTTCGATGACTGATCCAACCACCTCCTACCACGTTCCAGATAAAATTAGCACACTGATGACTCACAGGTGGCTAAACGCATGGTAAGGCATGAAGTGGGAATCTTATATCCTGCTACACTGAACCGAACACCTAGTTAACTCCCACACTGCAGCTGAGAATGACTGCTTTCTCGAAACTAAGGCACGGTAGTGCTTTCACTCACAACCGCTATGACTCACCGCGTGAGTGTGCGCAAATCTGCAGAGAGAGGTGTGACCGTGTGACGAAGACGGCTGTGGTTCTCAGAACGCTGACAACACATGCAGCGTTACTTTGCTGGATTTACCTGCTTCCCTTCCCTCTGAACGAAAGCAGCTTCGCTCGCTGCTCCAGCCTGGCTTTGGTCACGGGACCCGTGTGTAGACAGCTGGAATGGCACCTCTGATTCTGACCTTTTCCAATCATATGAGTAGTGCCATTTTCTCTCAGCTACAGCAACATGAAAAATAGTCTAGTGCGAACTCTTTCAGCAGAGCTCCCTCCCTCCCTCTTCTCTATCTTATCCTTGAGGGGGGGGAAGGGTGTGAGGGGCCAGACAGGTATCTGAAGGCATTCAATTTCAAGAGGTCAATTTGATAACCTTCTCCAAAGGGGGAGCTGGGACTGGACAAGCACTGGGAAATTGCCCGTCAAATCTGCTTTCAGATGTAATCAAGCAGGACCAGTACACGGCTGTGAGTGAGATAGGGTTGGTGGTGGAGGGGTGGGGGGGGTTGATCAATTCTAAAAGTCTGTCTCACTGCCAGGAGAGATGCCAAGGCCCGATGAGTGCATGTCACTTATTGGTGACTGACTTCTTTACAGAGGTTCCAGAGAGAACTCAAGAGGACCAGAGGCCACTGCTTTTAGTTGGAGGGTCAACATCACGGTTACAGTCTGTACCATGATTACTGCTCTGTCATAAATGGCAGGGCACAGGGCAGCCATCCGTCTATCTTTCATCTGTAGAGAGTGCAGCAAAGCAAGAGCCCTCAGAACCACAAGCAATGATAATGATGAATTAATAATTCATATTTCATCTGTTCTTTCGTCTCACTGTTACGCAGTGCAAAAGAAAATAACGATAATTGGCTAACATGGACGTGTGCCTTGGTAAATGGCAGTGCTGACGTGACAGAACTCACGGTCCTTCACTCTCTGAAGTTGGCTTTTGTTCTGAAATACTTTAAAAGCTATTTGTTACTGAGGTCTAAAGCCCAGGAAATAGGTTGAAATAAGGTTAAATGTTTAGCCACTGTGTCAAGTAGCGCTGAGCGATTAACCACATTTTCAGGTATTTCTTCATTGCGAATTGCGATTGATTGAACTCAGTTCAATTAATTAAACTGTGCTCTTTAGATTGTTCAGAGAGAAATCAATGCGCCATGAATGCATTTACTGAGTGCCATAATTACTTACATGACTCAATGTGCTACCACAATACAACTACCAAATAACAATAAGTATAAGCACTATAACAAAATATCCCAATGTCCTGGCTGAGTGACAAACACGCGCAAGTGAAGACTGAAAGATGAAGACTGGGATGAGTTTATGGTAATATTTTAAATGCACCCTTTATCACTGGATGATACCATTAATCTGAGTTAATGGTGTAGTGGACTTAATTATACAGCAAAATTTGAATTATCAGTGAACCAGTAGCTGATAGAAATTACCAAGCTAGCTGCCAGCTTGGTAGTATATATTCTTCTCACTCATAAAAAAGGGGAGAAATGCATTAGTATTTGCTAGTTACTGTGCAAAATCAGACACATTTGGCATAAATGTTAGATGAGCGCCTGCTGAAGCCTACGTCAGCAGAGCAAAACTGACAGGACAGGCGAATGGCAGTGACAACTACAGCGGTAATCCCTCGATAATCGACAACTACAGCAGTAATCCCTCGATAATCGACAACTACAGCGGTAATTATCTTAATTACCGTGCGTGGTATTACATGTAGGCAGTGTCCAAAGGTGGTATGTTTTGCTGTCAGAAGTGCAAAACGAAAGTGCTGCCCAATTAATTAACAAGAATGTGTGGCACAAATCACTGTGTCATGTTAATTATGAGTTCTTCAACACTTGCAATGATGCAAGTTCATTGGATGAATGTGGGTGTGTCCATCTTGTTGTCTAATAGGATTTCAATCAAAACTGTAGCAAGCTGTTCCATTTGCCCTGCCGGCTATCTGGAGAGAGAGACTACGTGGCAATTTGAGTTGGGTATCGTTGGGATTTTATCGATACCGGTAACAATATCGGTTCTTCTTAGCAGTGCCAGTGCTTAATGGTACCTTCTCCTAATGGTTGCCTAACTTTTAGCTGACTTGCTTGCTTCGGAAACCCAAATGATACCATAGATAAAGAGAACAGGGGACAATTTCTGTTTATTAGGCTATTGTTATTACAGTGGAACCTCAAAGATCTGAATCCTACAGTTACAAACACCTCAGTCAACCGAACGCATGTATGAAAACAGAAGTACTGACTTTGACATGTAAACAGTGTCTTATGTATTGGATAGACTAAATGCTAAAAAATGACAGGAAATCTTTACAGTGTTAGTGATTGCATCGCCTCTGTGGGAAATGAAAAGGTCGGACTTAGATATAACATTTATGGATGGATTTTACAATTACAGTAAGAAAACGAAAGACAAAACGTTATGTTTTGAAGATTTACCAACATAATTTCAAACGTGCTCCGCTTGTTTTCAGTGAGAGCTAGCCGCATTTACCCCACTTCAACCTAATCCTGTTATATTACATTAATATTCTAAATTAAATGAAAACATTTTCAAATTTGCCTTGTTTTCTGCATAAACCTCAGAGTTCCGAACATTTCAGAAATCTGAACAACCCTAATCCCAGATGTGACCTTTGAGGTTCCACTGTATTACTGACCAAGTAATTTAACATTTTTTTGAAGAAAAATAAACAGTATTCTAGCAGTATTCTAGAACACTCCTGACTGCTGGTGTTCCTAGCTGCAGAGAACACTCTTTCGCTTGGTGTGGATGAAGCCTGCACACAAAAATAGGTGCTTGCCAGCTCAAACAACATGGGAAATGTATCCTGCCTATGGCACCACCATGTGCTTTTTCAGGGATAGACTGGGTATAAGGGTGTTCGCCAGCTGGTCTCATGCAGGTGGCTGATACTTTGGGTTTAAAGCTTTTGTCATTTCTCTGAGAAAAAGAAACATGAAAATGTTCTTTAGCTTTTAGGCTTAACAGTTGCATAACAGCATTATATTCATGGAGAAGAAGTAAGGCTGATGATAGTAATAAGAGAAGAGCTATTTATACTATTTGAACTATTTATTCTGCAATATGTTTTATTACCGAAACCAAGGGGATTTTACAGTAGCGAAGGGACGTAATCCCATCACTATGTATTTTGTCACAGCCCAGTGACACTCCTCGATCCTTTCTCTGGTAATTTTTCCTTTCTCAGCCAGTGTGAATGGGGTTGTCACGTCACTGTTGGTGGGGGAGGGTCGAGTTGGCAGAGCAGCCAGAGCTGCTGCTGACTCTGATGTTGGTTGCAAGCAACCTAGAGATAATAAAAGATGTGAATGCTAATATTGCTAATTCATTTTTTATTTTTTTACCAAATCAATAATTCCTACAACATTAATATGTTACATACTAGCTAGCTGTCGCATCATCATTTGCTTGCATAAAGAAAGTGAACGGTAGCAAGCAAGCTGTTAGTGAACTAATTAAACCAACATGAAAATTTGCTTGCTGGTAAAACAGGCAACTAGCTATTGTACATTAGACTGAGCCAGTCTGGCCAGTACAGACTTTATTTGGTGTAAAAGATGATACTGATTGAGTAAAGTAAATGTTGGTTTTGCTACATTCGAAAGCCTAAATAAATAGCATACCTGATGACGTGCTCGGGGCATCGTTGTTGTGTGTCAAGCATTTAACCACTGTGCACTGCTCGCTTTTCAGATTAACGCCATGCACCTGCAAGTGCTTTGATGAATTAGATGAATGTGTTTCCACCTTTCCGTAATATTATTTTGTCACATTTATTGCACCGACAGCTGTCAGCATTGCTTTTGCTATAGTACAGCCACACTTCTGATCTTTTGGTTCTCTCCATGATAATGAATTTGTGCACCGCCAAACACACATGCATGAAACCATCGGTTTAAACTCCCTGGCCTCAGTTTCCGTAGTAACGTCGTAAAAAAACTAGCCAGCATTTTTGCCATGTCTAATGACAAAATATAAATGAATTATTTTATTTATTTGTTTATTTATTTGAATAATTATTGTTTAATTAGGCGTTTAATCACACTGTGGCACGTGGGCCACTGGGTGGCGTAACGGTAAAGACACTCGCCCAGAGTGCAAGTTGGGTTTGATTTCCCGGCTGCGCCAGCCCGGCTCTGGCTGGGAGTCCCGCTCAGAGGGTGGTGATTGGCTGTCCACTTGAGGGAGGTTGGGAAGGAAGTCGGCACGGTTTCGCCGCATGCACAGAAGGCTTCACAGTGGGTATCAGAATCACGGTCGACGGCTCGGCGGAATCCGTCTCAAAGGAGGCGGTTCGCCCGCCCACGCCACTGTCAGTCCCTGGGTAGTGGCTGGTCCCGTAGTTGCATGCGGCGGGTTCGTAGGGGGATGCGGGAATTGAATTAATAGAGGGTACAACTGGCCACCAAATTGGGAGAGTGGCCAAAAAATCACTCTGTGGCACCGATAAGAAGCATTTCTTATGACATGTTGGGAACCGGTCAGTGTCCGCACACTGGTACCGGTACCATTAAATTACCGGTGCTCAGTACCCAACTCTAGTAGCAATAGGCCTTGACTTCAGAATATTTGACACCGAAACAGAGAGGCATGATCCTCAGGCATGGCCCAGGTAATGGCAGAGATGCAGTCACAAGCAGTCCCCATCAGTCAGCACAAGACACCTCTGTCAGTCATATTTATTAATAATTCATATCATCATTCAACTGTGAAGATATCCACTCTTAACTGCTATCTTTTATTCTTTATAAAATACAAATAAATGCAAATAACGATATTGCGGAAATGAAAATCAGTAAGCACTGTCAATATTCTCAAATTAGTATTGTTTGTTCAATAAAAACTGTGGGAGAGTAACAGCAAGGAAATGTATAGAATAAAGCCATGATGGTGTGCTTTAGAGGAAATTCAATTTCCTTTGCAATTTCCATTGCAATTTCCTATCGCCTAACAATTCAGGTAATTCAATGCGAGCCCAATAGTTTTTTGACCCTATTACAGTAAACGTGTTAATCATGTCTGCTGATAGTCTAGCTGCAGTGCAATGAGTTCAGTCTCAGAGCACCGTGGGCCGAAAAAGTGAATAAATACTTAAACATGAAAGTGAAAAATGAGATTTGTAATTGATGCAGAATAATGCTGTGGCAATGGATGATATGCGCTGCAATACAGCACCGGAAACTCCTGTTACCAACTGGAACTTCCTGTCTTTAGGAAATAGAGAGGAAGGAAGGAGCACAGGAGCCAGTCTATACAATCTGTGACAGAATGATGGTTTTGTTGGCCGATTCTACACTGCATGGCTAAAACGTAACGGGCAAACTTTACTTCAGAATACTAAAACATGGTTGTCTTTGTGCAAAGCAATATTTTGCTGTCTGTTTGCAATTGCCTTAGCAGTGCGGTAGGGCAGCAGGTAGCGGTCACGGTCTAAATACAGCCTATGACAGACAGCAGCACTGGAGGGAGAACTCCACGGGAGGCTGAAGGGCCGACTTAATTGATGGAAAAGAGAAGACGTCAGAAGCTCCTCCCAGGTTACCGTGCTGCCTCAGCACACATCTGCTGCAATCAGGACCCATCGCAGCTGCGACCTTTCTGGCTCTGACCTCTGACATCGCCCCCAAGGGGTCATTGACAGAAGATGTTGCGCGTCACGGTGCATTCCCCCCCCGGGCGGCGCAGCCAGCTCACCTTGGCGCATCCAAGAAGCCCCGTCGCCAATGTGACCCGAAGCACCATTACGTAACGCAGCTGCGAGACTTATGTAACCAGGTCGAGTTGGGAATTTGATGCACATTTCTTGAGATGCACGGCGCATTGTGACACTGCAGTGGAGAGCGTGGCCCTCTTGAGAGAGCGGTGGTCTGAGAAGTGCTCCACAGTCTGCGCTCACGGATCAGTAGGTTATACACTTTGTGGTTTATTTCATTTTTTTACTGTACAGAATGCTGCAGTGTTGAAATAATAATAATGATAATTATTATTATTATTATTATCATAATTATATAAATATAAAATATAATATATATAATATATATAAAATATAATAAGTTTAATTTAAAGCGTCTTTCTAGGAACCCAAGGACACTGTACAGCATTTAAAAATATATAATGGACACCATTTAAAAACAAAGCACAAATGTCCTAGCAAAGAGAAGCACTAAACTTGAAAAAAAAACACAGGCTGAAGAGGTGAGTGTTCAGTCTGGATTTAAAAATAGAGATGGACTCTGCATTGCGGATTGAGTAGTACAGCTGATGCTGACAATAAATATCTGATTCTAAATTATCCTCACATTGAGTAAACCTCATTAACCATGTACTAAATATTCATCAAAATTAATCATTGTTCTTTCTGGAGGTTGTGTATCTAAAAGGCACATATGATTGTTCTATGAGAAAATAAACCCCATGGAAAATTATTTGTTGGGCATGATGCAGGAGACTTCAGGTCCCTGTTCACTTGGCATGAGCTGGGGATACAAAAAACCATCCCAGGGATCCATTTTCAAATCCAATGTGGACTTCAATACATTATACTCAAGTGCAAGATAAGCTACAGATCACTTTTCAGTGAAAGGCCTTTGGTGCCCTGTAAACGTTACCATAAAAACAGACACTATTACTTTAAATAGAACACCATTAATAATAGATGGACACTGCTTCCCACTATGTGATAATGGTCCACTTCCAATGCTCAAGTGAAACGCAAGGTGTAGCTGCCTTGCTTGTGGTTCCGTAGCCTGCGTACTGCAAGGATGATGTGAAGTGGATCTCAATGGCAGCAGTGACACTACATCCCACAATGGATTTGTTTATATAAAGTTTTTTCCCCCCGGGCTTCACTTTTCACTCTTATATCCAATCTGCGGTGCACCTTTGCTGCGAATCCCTTCCTCTGGGCCCCCGAGGCAAGAGACGTAAACCTACAGACCACGGCTGATCCACCTGCGCTTCCCTCGCACAGCATAAACACTACAAAATACAGACATATCGGAACACAGCCCACACAAGTAACATGAGTGGGAGAATGCTTGCTCACCATCCACCGTAATATAAATGATAATATATCTGCAAGCAGCGATTAAAATAGGGCCTTGCACATGCCCATACTCATAACTGCCAAACTATATGGCCAATCCTGTATGCAGAAATGATGAAATAATAAATAATATGTAATATAATAAAAAAATATGTCTCATGATTGATAAGTGTACAACGTTTAATAGCCATATTCCATATTTAAAGCCATACAAGATAACGGGCAGCTGAAGTGCCCTCCATAGTCTTCCCTTGGCTAATATAGCTAGCGGTTGTTAAACCAAAAAGCAGCTGGACATAATAATAGTACTAAATTATCTAGCTGATGTCAAGGATCTTCCTAATATTAGCTAGATAAATTAACTTCTGCTAGCTACCTTGTTTTCAACCTCTCAAGCTATACTAACCACTGCTTGGCTGTACTTTTCAGGTCACAGCTCTGTGGTCAATAATCTCACCAGCTTCTCCCTATGTTTCCAATAACATGAAAGGTGGTGATTTGTACTTAGAGAAGAAGCTAATATTAGTTAGCTAAGTAGCCACTTGTAGCCAGCTAGTGATTCATGGAGTTTCAAGCTAGCTAGTGAAAGGAATTCCTGAGGGTAGTTGTTGGAATTCAAATTTTGCCTAAAGAAATCAAACTGGCAGTTGATTTGAACAAGTTTCCCTTAGCCCTCTTGTGCTGATAATTTACCAAGATAGCCATCTGTGAAACTGTACAAACCATACTGTCATAGCTAATGATAGAAAACTGGACTCTTGAACTGAAGTACTGTGGATACAGCGGAGCTGCTTAAACCCAATTTTGTTTAAATAACAAATAGGTAATGTTCATTTTCTACATGTAATCTGCAATATATCTACCTAAAATTCAGAGGATGAGCTTTGTTCAGCTACTTCTTATGAGGAATCATGATATTATGTAGATGGAGACAGCTTGGAGATGGTGATTCAGGCCAACTCAAACATTGACCTACATACTCTACATAACTCGGCTAAAACTCCAGTCAGATTGCAGGAAACTAATCCCACAAACTGTAACTTCCCTTTTCAGACACTCTAGAGAGAGAGAGAGAGCAGGTAAAGTACTGTACAAGTAATGTACAGTTAAGGACTCTTTTTTGGTTCTTAAATCTCCATCCAGTTTTAAAAATATGTGAAAATGTCTGGGTTTCTGACCTTGAAATGTGACCAGGTGTTGTAACCCTCAAACTTTGTAACTTCTCTACATTTTTATCTCACAACTTTACCAGCTAGCTAACTCAGCTATCGGCCGTACTTGCAATTCTGTACTCAAACACTGACAATATAGAATTACATAGTTCAATGATTCCAACATTAGTCGTTGAAGGGGGCTTAATGCCAGGAGTTAGCCTCACTCATGGCCTCAGTACTCTGCTCTAGTTCCAAAACCAAAATCCATAATTTCATGATGTTTTACTCACTCTATGTCTTGTCGATCCGGAACTCGCCAGGTACACTTCTTGCACTCCGTTACACATAGACCACTCTTATATGCAGCAAGCTCATATTGGCTTCCCTCTCCCCTCCCTGGGGCGGACAGCGGACTGCCCCTAGCGGCACTCCCGGCCAGAACCAAGCTGGTGTGACCGGTGGAATCGAACCCTGGCTGCAGTGGGCAACATGCATCCCGATCGGACGCTCTTACCGTTGCAACACCCGGGAGGCCTGGTCTTTTTTTTGTGTGCCAATGCTGGTGAAGCAACAAGTGTTGTCAGCAGCAAGAAAAAGTACTGCAAAAGTACTTAGACATTAGAAATTAGTATGGGTTATTTTGGTATGCAGTTTGTCTTTGAAGTTATTTGACAATTAACTCATTATATTTGTCATTTGGATGCTCACGGCTCACAGGGAAACAGACATAAACGCAAAAGTACCAACAACGCCATGTGGATGGATCGACAAGACATATAGTGAGTAATTCATCATTTAACCATTTTTCCAACCTCAGCAGTGCACCAAACTAAGGCCTCTGAGGCAATTCTGCAGATAAATTCTATTGTCTAAGGTGGTGAAGCGAAGGGAGCCGTATCTCATCACTGAGTGACTGAAAACGCCTGCCTGGAAAAGTAATTCAGGGGGAAAATATTGTAATGCTTTCTAGGGGCAATTTGCACTATTGCATATTAATCTTTACACCGAGGTTATGATTAAGGTTAAATGCATACACTTCTATCGGGGGGCCTATTGCAACAGCAGTATGAGTCATGGCTTTGCTGGGCCTCCGCTTTATAGTGTCTAATTATCCTTGCACTGAATTCAATTTCTTAACCACTCTTGACATTTATTCAGCATTGCTGGAAAACTGTCAAAATGAGAAATTCACACAGTTCTCTTCCTAATCACTAATGACTTTTCCCAATGTTTAGCATCACACAAAGTTCGTAAATCAATGGCAAGGTTGCAAATGAAACCTGAGACAATACAATAGTATTACAACAATGATTTTTTAAATAAAACAATTTTGACAAGTCTATTAATTAAAAGCTATCAGATACTCAGGTCAGATCATTTGCTCTGAGGTGATACATTTGGTAATGACACTCCAGCCAGTCCACGACAGGTAAAATGTTATGCAAGAGGCTCATTTTCTTGCCCACACATACAGACTTTCATGTTCATTTCCTCCCATTTGTAGCTCATTTATAATATGGTTATTCTCCAAATCACATACAGACACATAGTTTTCATTGACTTGTTTATGATGAGGCTGAGGTCATAGACCAGCCTATTTGGCCTGGTGATGGTTAAAGGGCTTTTAAGGACAAAGTGATTAATTAGGAATTGGTCGTTGCCTGAAACCTTACCCTGAACAAGCATACAGGCCGAAAAAACCCCACTGATTGATAGAGCAAAGTAAATGAAAGGCGAGCTGAGGCCCTGCATGTTCCTATCAGTATCCTACGCCTTTATGAGTGTGTCCTTCTCCCTGTGTAAACACAGGTGTGAGCGCTGCCCAGCTAAGGAGGAGCCAGAGCAAACCAAAGAGAAATTAAGGCTCAACAAGAGGGGGTGGGGGGGATGTGCACTATTTGAACATTTCCCCACCCATTTGCTCTCTCTTGCTCTCTATACAGTAACACTGTAGCAATTTATTTACTACATCATTTGCGGCATCGTTCACCTCGCCTCCACAAAGACCCGCCTTTGGACTCTACTGACAGCCCGAAAGTCTCTTTCAATGAAATTAATATTCACACGGCGTAGTTAGGCAATAAATTCCCCGCTCGTTTAGGGCCGACTCGGAACAAACACTGGAAGAACACGCAGGGGGCGCACAGCCAATAACGGGGTGAGAACATTCGCCATCACAGCCAAGCTGAACTGCTGTTCCTGGGGCCATTGGGGTTTTCAAATGTGAGCTCGGGCACATACATGCTTGTCACCATTGAAAGTAAGCTTGAGAATATCTTGCAGCAATATGCGGTTGTTTTTTAAAATGAATATCACCATCATTAGGCGTTCACTTGTTGTCATACACGTGTAGGAAATACGCTGGTTCCCCAATTGTGAGAGCTGCTCGATGGCAGAAAGGCGCCATTTAATACTGTGAATGACAATATTACAATAATTATTATCCAACGAGAGAGGGAGGAATTTCATTAGCCTATTAAAATTAATTTGAATGAACAGTTGGATCGAGACTGACAATGAGAAATAGCACGAGGTGAACCGGGCAGTTCAGCCAAGCCAAATAAACATCTATTTCAATTAGCTGTACTTTGTGCACTACAGATGGTACATGATACCAACAGCAGACATCTTTCTCTACACACATATATTCATGAGTGTGTGCTCAAAATGCATTCAGTACCCTTACACATCAGAGAAATGACTTGCAGTACAGTAACAGAGAGACCTCCAAGCAACCAGATTTTCCAAAAACATATTTCAGACAAATTGGCAAATTTGTTTGCTTGTTTGCTTTGCCACACATGCACATATAACACATTTCCAAGGTGTCCATGGATACACCTAAACTATTTCTAGGTAGCGAAACTCCCTATTCAATGAATGGACCTGCATATTAGCTTAATGAGCCTCTCGGCCTTAGGAGGAGGGTTGAGATCTCGATAAGATTATGTTCCATGCACCACTGTGAGGGTTAATGGTTGAAGAAACATGTTGGCGTCCTGGAGACAAAAGCACTTCTGTGATGGTCCTTCATGTCATTGATAAATGTCACATTAACCGAGACACACGGACTCGAAGGGCTGTGCCTGACAACAGGGAGTGCTGCTGTGTCCTCAGCACAGGATGGTGTACACAAAAGGTGGGTCTGTGCTCTGCTAATGAGCTGTGCTCAAAAGCAGGGGGCAGATAGCAAAAAGGGCCCAAAATGATTCCAGATTGCATTTTTATTCAGACATGGTCCTCTTCTATTAGAGCTATTCAATGCTTTGTTGGGTGTGGTTCTAGGGCTACAGGTACATCTCACTTACTCATGGATAGATATAATATCCAGGGGCATACCTTTCTTCCAGGGCAAGATTTGTCTACCCTACTCAAGGGGCTTGGCAGAAATAAAACTAGGAGCCAACATGCATTTCTTTTCAATGCCTTTGTTCAAATATTTTATTGAACACTATGGAAAACAGACAATGGCTTTTCTCTACAATAGTCCAGTTTGATGAAATGGTATCCTTTGCGGATGTTATCCTTCATCCCTACTTGTGTTTTGCATAATTTTCGGTGGCCAAATATCAAATAACACACATTAAAGGACAAGTAAATCTCATGAATTTTTTACTGAGTTATCTTATATTTCAATACCTGTTGCCAAGGCTCAATGCAGTTTTTTCAACTGGCCTTCAGTCCCAGGCAATGGCCCAAATTAGCAGATACACTAGCGCAAGTGCTCGGGAGCAATTCATGCACTCAACATTGTTAAATACACTCCTGCTGTGACCGGATAGTCACTACGGTTAAGCCTTTACAACAGCCATCGATTGCCTCGTTAAGAGATCTAGAAATCTGAACTGTGTGGTAGGGAGCTTGAATGCAGTGCTAGAAACACATCTTCAAGCCATCCACCGAGGACAGCTCACCTGCCAACTCCACCCGTTCACCAGGATGCAACGATGCGATAATGGTTGAACATGAGCAAGGCATTTGAGGTTGTGGTTGGCATCGTTGGTGTCACAATAAAAGGCCAGCCAGAAGCAGACCTCAGACTAAAGCGACAGCATCTTCTACATGTAGCCTGTGAGCAGGTGCATTGACTTTAAAGCGGCAGTGGGAAGCCATTCACAGATTCCCCATGGCCTCGGGGGAATGCATCGAACATAACAGCTGTGGCTGAAGTGAGAATAAAACATTTCTGAGACAAACAATGTCATAGTAACTAATAACTATTTCACTATTTCCCATAATCTTCAATATTAAAAGACAAATCCCTGTTTAACTTGCAGATGTCATTGGTTAAAATAAATTCACCTAATTACATGTAGTGTAATCCATCCAGTCCTAATCCAGACTACTAGTCCTCTACAAAGCAACAACAACAGTGTCTGTGGGTGGCAGCCTAACATTTATCTATAGTCTAGGTTTACTAAACATGTTCGTCAAATTCCAAGCTCTTTCCCTAAACAGGCTAAGATTTTAAACCAGACGTTTTTTTAATTATTAAATCGGCTGCATGATAATAACTACAGACAACAGGGAGGTGCATCATCAAATGAGAAACGTGTGCGCCACTATGGTATAACGAAAAATGAAAGCATCATACAGCCTATTCCATATGATATTTGGCTCTGGTTATGATTCAATTTGATTAGCGAAAAACACTCATTTTCAGACACTGTGGATGAATTATAAGAATTCAGACTCGTGGATTTTCCCTGCTAATTTTCAATCAGTATGCAAATGATGTCTTCTTCAAAAATATTGCTTTGATAAACGTCTCGTTTCGTTGCTTAGACGGCAACATTAAAGGATGCATGCAGCTTCAGCATCTCTGTAATAAAGACGTACTCTGATAGTCCCCGTCATGATGATAGGCGACAAATCATTATGTATGCATCTTGTATTCAAAGCTAATATCAAGACACTGGCAACAAAAAGAAAAAACAGGAAAGCCAAAAACAATCAAATGAATCGTGACACGCCTTCTCCCACATGTTGAAGGTATCGTGTAGATAGCTAGATCTGCAAGACTAACGATACATATTTGTTTTCGGACATTATTGTTCAGGCGGAAAAATCACCCACCTCCTTCTTGACGGTGCGCAGCAGTTTCTGACGTATCTCGGCTTCTAAAACACAACAAAAACAATGGCACATCGTTGTTTACGCAGATAGTGTTCATGTAGACGTTCGCCGTGTTAAGTATTTTATTTCTTAAAAGTAGGTATTGAAAAAAGGGCGATATTATTTTCCTCTCACCTGCCATTGCGGTTGCCATGGAATCAGTCGCGCGAGTACAGCTCCTCACAGCTACCACCGACTGACGCTACTGTAGCTACTGTTCTCCCGATACCATGGCACACGGTGTTCAGCGCCCAGTCCCCCATTCAATACGCCCTTTAAAGCGCCACTGTAATATCCCTGCGCTCAAAATGAAACACATAAAGAAACAGTTGTTGGCATGTATGTACCTTTTATTTTCCTGCAGGTCAGGAGAAAAAATACCCGCATGTACAAATAAAACTGTATTTGTTTTTCATTTTCAGTATGACTGACTTCAGTCCTGATGCTAATTACATTACAATGAGCGGGTGGTGCATACATATATGGTATGGCACGTGGCAATCACGTATCCTGAAAATCAGACGCACACACTATACTTTACCTTTTGCTACGAAACTTGAAATAAATACTTAACGCAAAACGAGAATATATGGAGTGCATTCTACATGCAATTCGTATTTGTTTTCAACGATGGCCTTTAATCAAAAAATGATGTCCAACAGTAATGAATACAGTTATATCTGATGTCTTGATATAGATCCTTATATACTTAGCAATAAAAATATTGACGAAATTATTTTTGAAATACATTATAATAGTGCAAAATATGGTTATAATATTGAATTGCATTTAACTGTTGGCTACTATATAAAACACAATACATTGAGCAACAATTCTAACATCAATGAACATGATTAGCTTTTTTTTGGCACAAATCAGATATACGCATATGTCAGTTAAAAAAGTACATATCTTATGTCTCAAATGATAATGTATTCTTGTGTTAAGATAATCATAATGGTATATAGGGCATTAACTATTATCTTTTAATGCTGGTAATGGTTTTGCAGAATGCATCTTACTCCTTTAGGCCAATCATACCACAATCACATCCTGAGCCTGGTCTAGAGGAAATTTGGTTGCAAACACACAAACCATTTCCTCACCAAGAAGATGTGTTGCTAAGCAACCCTCTGAGTCCTATTAGTTTAGCTAATTGGCCAGATCCACTAGATGTGGATTTTGGAGTCCTCCTCTTACCATATCTGGGTGTTAAAATGGTCAGAGCAAACAAGTATATTAAGCTGAACATATTAAGCTTTGGGAATGTTTTTTCATACTCCATAGGTTACAAACAGACCAATTGATGCCAAAGAACAGATACATATATATCCACGTGCCAAATAAGAACATGCATACTATTTTTACTGCATACTGTCTGTTTACACACTCATGAAGCCTCTAGCAATGGAGTTCTGGAGCAAGAAATAGGGCATATTTGTGTCAGAAACACCTTTAAACATACGAATAGATAAATCTCCTCTATTCACATGACAACTGATATCTGAGAGTCATAGCACATCAGGTATCTGTGTCAATAGAAGGAAATATAAGTGACATCGAATGATCTAAGTCTTTATCACTGGAAAACATTGACTATGAGGCAAAAAGATGTGCAAAGTAAATAGCATAGCAGCATTGTTATGCTCTGCTCAAAAATGGGAGCTCTGCTGCAACAAAATCAATTCCAAACTTATAGAAACAAAAACAAGACCCTTGAGGAATATATTTTCAAAAGAAGTACTGTTCCAGTAATATAATATTGTTTTAAAGTTCAATAAGTGTATTTTTATTAATGTCAGTTTGAGTGACAGTATTGCTGTTGAATTCAGTATCAGGTCACACATTAAAGTGACCACTTTATTTGGCCTTGGAAAACCAAGTCAACAACCCAAATTTAGGTCAATCATTATAGTCGCTCTATACTAGACTGAACAATAAGAAAATACAAAGGACAATAATTGTATTAGTAGAACTATGCGCATGGCCATTATTAACACAGATATATTCTGCCATCTTGTGGGCAAAATGTAAAACCCACAAAATAACTGAACCCAAGCCCAAGATGAGTACTTGTGTTCATTTAGTGTATACTGCTGAAGGGATATTTTTCAAATAAACATTCTCTCCTATTGTAGCCTTGATAATGTTATGCGTAAATGTATACCTGTATACATGTCATCAAATTTGTTTGAAGTGTCATTCTTAGTGATCTAGCTCAATTTCATAACTTCCTGGTCAAATTAAAAAGATTGACCAATTTGATATGACCTGAATCTGTATTTAATCAGATTCCACGGAGAGATTCATAACATGATTCTGGTTTAAAACAGCGTATTTTAATAAACATCCTTGCAGAATATATTTCATCAATAGATGGCGCTATTGCCTTACACCAGAATAGTCATGAACGCTACTGCCTGAATAATATGAAACCCCCAACAAAGAATTCTGGCTCTTGTATTCCCCCCAGAGGTTTACTTTCATAAATCATATAAAAATAATACATGATTTCACTTTAGTTCACTTCATTCACTATCAAACAATCAAACTTTAAGATTTCAGTAATATGCCTGTATTACAACACACTTTTTCCTATATATGTTCATGCATCTCCATGTTTGGAGAAAGACAAAAGAAGCCTTCAACCCACATTGCCTATTTCCAACTGTTAAACATGATGGTGGATCTGTTATGGTATGGACAGCCATCTTGTGGGAGTCATTGGGTCTGATTATTACTGTACATGGTAAATGTACTGCCAAGGAATACAAAGCCATTGTAGGCAACTAGGTACACCCTATGGTGCAAACATTGTTTCCTCAAGATGTTCCCCTATTCCAAGACCATAATGCCCCCATACACACTGCTAATGGATTCAAGAGTGGTTCCATGGACACCAGGATGAAGTCAAAGACCTTCCACAATCTCCTCAATCACCAGATCTAAACATCATTGAACCTCTCTGGGAAATTCTGGAGCGTAGTGTGCAGAGTAGATTTCCACCCCTTCATCTCATGAAGAACTGGAGGCTTTCCTTTTTGAAGAATGGTCCAATATCCTATTAACAGTTAAAATCTTGTATAACAGCATTCCAAGAAGGATTGAAGCTGTTCAGAAAGCAAAAGGAAGCCCAACTCCTTATTAATTCATAAATATTCATATATTGCTTGGTGTTTCCATTATTTTGGAATGTGATTTATTGAAAGTGGGTAAAGTGGGTTATGACATTGTTGATCACAGAGACATGCCCAAATATAGGGGATGGGGAGAATTACTATTTCGTAGATCAGAAAATATAAAGCTAACCAAAATGGATAACAGCAAGTGTTTCTTTGTAAGAGAACATTTCAATATTTAAAAAAGGAAATTGGCAGGAAATTGCAGGAACTGACCTGTTAAATCCTAGCAAAGATATCTGGATTCAATTATCTGGGAAACCAGGGGGCGGGTCTTAATATAAGAATATTTATTAGACCAATGTGCTCAATAGAAATATCAAAAAAGTTTGTAAGGAAGGAGAGATATTAATTAATGTGTTACTTATCTATGAATGGTGAAATTGTTTCAGAACACAGAACATTTTTACAAACCTTGGATGTCATATATGACTTGTTTGTCACAATTTGTTACCTTCCTAAAAACACTTCATGTCTAGATTAAAAAACACACATGAACAACGTAACACTTTGAGTCTATTTAAGCATGTATTTCAGTTTTTTACCTTTTTAAAAAGGACTAATAAAGTGGTTACATAATATATTTCAGGTGGAAAATTGTCAGCAGAATAAGGGCAGAGGCAGAAAATAGTTGAAGGTAATTTTCTCACTAATACTAGGAAGTATTTTGCAGTTATTAATGCAGGGAGTACATTTCCAGGAATTCAGGCAAAATGGCTAGATGTTTCTTGTGTTCTGTGTGAAGTGCAGGAAAATGCAACTGTACAGAATCATATAATTCCGCCACTAGGGGGCAGTGAGGGAAAGAGGCGAGTTTAGAAAGTGCAGGGATGAGGAGGGCTCTGCCAGGTGACCAGAGGTTGCTGAGCAGAGAGCTTGAGCAGGAGAATAAGTCAACACATTTTGTTGCAATGCTCCCATTCCTCTGCACCAAATGGCAAACACATACAGTGGGTATAAAATATATTCATATCCTTTGGCATTTTTCCTTTTCTTACTTCATGGAATCAAAATGGATTTAATTGGGATTTCTTGCCACTGATCAACACAAAATACTCCATAATGTCAAATAAAGTGAGTAATGCCACTTAGTTTTAGTGATGCCAACTACAGCTGGCCAACCTTCCACCAAAGGTATAATGATAGCAGCACGTGCAGAAACATTTTCAACAGAACCTTTAATGGCGTCATAAAAATAGCTTCTTTGCAGTTAGTGGTGGGTAATGTAGGTCTATATATAAATTAGACAATGTGTCAACTTGTAATGTTCAGTCAAATGTATAAACATGGCTACTGTGTGTATATGTGCATATAAACATATAAACATACACCCTGAACACCTTACCAGATAAATTATGATATAAATGATGATTTCATTGCATCGGACATCAGGTCCGTAATCTCATTTTATATAGTAGAAACCCAGACTGGGGCTGTATAGCAGGGCTACTCAAATCAAATCCTTGTGGGCTGAATACTGCTGTTTTTCCACCCTCCTGGGAGTCAGGTTTGAAGACACTTTGGCCAATCAATTGCACTAATTGTTCAATTACCTACCTGAGAAGAAAGAAAATCAGAACCAAATTTGGATTCATGGACCTTATTTTAATAACCCTGCTGTATAGTATACCAAGCTTTTATGGTCTGAAGGTTTCTGGATGTTAGTGTACATGACAAGGCAAGGCCCTTGTATTGTTTCTCCTATAAGTATCCTTAAACGCTATTGACATGAACAACTTGATCAATGAATCTCGCAGCCCATCCCATTTCCTGGCAGGTTGGTTGGCTTTTCTCTGTTTAAAATGGTTAACCGTTAACCTTTCCACTTTCTTAAAAAACGTTAATCGTTCAGCTTTCCCCTGTTTAAAATTGTTAAACGGTGTGGATTGATCTGCGCCCGTGTGTATAAAGGGTTTCGCACCCACTAAGCCCATACCCCCAATTGGTCTATTTTCTGCGTTGGATTACAAAACCAAATAACAATTGGTGTGTGCCATCCTGACTGTGGGTCAAAAGGTCAGAGGGAGGAAGAGGAAGATCTTACATTCTGTACGCAGTATCACTGGTGCAGCTGATTGGAGAGTTGGCCACTTGGTTTTTCGGGTAGCGGGGGTCGAGTGAGGTGCCCGCAGGCAAGGAGCTGTCAGGTGCGATCAGCTGGCAAAAGGAATACAGGTAATGTGGGATGACAGTGCCAGAGGTGGTCTTGTCATCGAGGGCCAGCCCAGTGCTCATCTGTTGCCCTGTCTGCTTCATCGGTGACAGATACCGCTCACTGGAGTCCTAGGAGGGGCGAGCTGTTTTTAAACATATTTAAAAGAAACCTCAGACCAGATGCTCTTTGCTTTAGCCGTCTGCAGAACCACAAGTCGCATGAATCCGCTACACCTCTCAGCTCCTCGCATATTGTAAAGCACCTTCCATTGGCTGAGCGATAGCATGCTTCTTTGACTCAGTGCTTAACAGAGCTTGAGTGTTTAAAGTGCCCTGAATTGACTTGAGACAAAAGTGATGTTTCCATTGAGCTTTTGCCAATGGGAGCCTTCTCCCGTGTATCTCTGTTGCTATAGTAAACCTACAGTAGGAGAGGAGGATCCATTATTGGATCATGCAGAAACTGAGAACTTAAAAGACCCTGGCCGCAATGTGCAGTGTCTGCTTTCACAAATGTAATATTGTTTCCTTTCCAATCACTGTGGAGAGCTGTTGTGGAGCAGTATATTAGTCTCGCAGTGCCATTTATTTTCTCTTGCACCTTCCCCACCTACAGCACGTCAGGGTAAAACACAATTCAAGCAATTTCAAGTGCTCTCTCTCCCTCTGTTAGGTGCAAACATGTTGTATTATTTATGGCCACAAAAAGTGAGTATTTTTTCCCATCTCGAAAATCGAATTACTATGAGTTGGGAGGCAAACAACTGAAAAGCAGAATCCCTGTTCTTCCATGAGGCTGGTCGGTGCTGGGTTTTTATAAAGGGTGCTTTTCTCTCGGGAAATATCAGGTAATATTAGTCTACCTTGCATTGTATTGTTTAAATTGGTATGTGCGATTGGAGCTTGAAATTAATATTGTGCTTTCTGTAAGCACGCAAAAAGTAATTTTGTATTTGAGAATGAGCCTCGGGGAAAGAGATGATTGTAATCATTTAGAATGTCCAACCAAATAATTTCCCTGTGTTTTATGGTCTTGCTGTACCATTTGTTTTATTAGCACAAAGACTGCTAAAGAGGAGCCCACATGAGGCCATTGGGATCACAGCGCACGTGGATGGTGCACGTTCTCTCCCATGCAGGTTTACCTTGTGATTTATCATCGCTCATTGAAATTCAACGGGAGTTCTGTTTTGTTTTTTAATGAAACGAGTCGAAAGTGAAATCCTTTAGCACAGGGGTGGGCAGGGGGCCCATGTCTGTTTCTGGATTTCGTGCCGCTTAAGAACTTCCGCTCTTAATCATTCACGTGATCTGACGTCGGTAGCTAAATTTCTTGTTACGCACATGGACGACAGCTGAAGACTGTTCTCGTGCTCCTATATGAAATGTTTACCGTGATCTAATCTACGAATGAACTGGCATTGGCGTATACAGCTAATTAGCTTAACTTCAGCCAGGGTAATTGGTGGAAACAGAAACCCGAATGCATACACATCGGCCCTCCAGGAACAGAATTGTCTGATCCTGCTTTAGCATGTTGTTTTTAGCTACATTCCCTCTGATCAAATGAACTGTGGTATTGAGCCATGCCTTCATATCTGCTGTATGTCCAATGAGTCATGTCCAGGTAACATGCCAAAACACAGGAAACGCTTGAGTAAATGAAGGGTTCTGGCAACTCTGTTATGGTGTGGGGTGCACTTTCCTGGCATGGCTTATGTCCACTCAACCCCTTAGAGGGAAAGGTAAATGGCGATAAATACAAAGTCATTCTGAGTGACGACCTTTATCCTATGGTGAGGTATTTCTATCCTGATAGGAGTGCTCTCTTCCAGGATGAAAATGCTCCATCCACAAGGCATGAGTGGTCACTGAATGGATCAAAAAAACTATGGAACATGAAAACAACAACAAAAAAACCTACTTACCTTTTCCCTCCCTGTGCTACAGGTATGGTATGCAGCTGCCAGCAATGTTGTCTATTGCTGTAATACTGCACTGATCTCTTGCGCTAACCATGATTAATTGCCATGTATAAATGCACGTTTTGTAAGTCACTCGTCTGTTAAATGCCTAAAAGGTAAATGTAAATGTAAAACAATATAAACCATACGCCATGGCCGCCTCAGTCACCAGATCTCAACCCAATAGAACACTTATGGGATATTCTGTAGCGGTGCCTGAGACAGGATTTTCCACCACTATCAACAAAACACCAAATTAAGGAATTTCTCATGGAAGAATAGCGTTCCGCACATTGCAGCTGTTCTGGTGGATTGTGGTGGCCCAGCACCCTATTAGGAAATATTATGTTGGTGTTTCCTTTATTTTGGCAGTTGCATGCATTTTTATATTCATTTTATAATGCCTGTCTCTTTCACACTGACTTTCCTTTTACTGTTTTTTATTATTGATTTTACTGGTTTTATCTCTTATCTGCTGATGGTCTTTCCTGTACAGCGTCCTTGGGTTCAAAAAGGTGCTATAACAAAATAAACATATTATTATTAAAGTTCCTGCAGATTACTGGCAATTTAAAAAGTAGCATCTATTTTCGCCAATATTAAGAACAAAATTCTTATTTTATATCTTTTGATACATTTGGTTAGTAACACGTTTCGCTGAAAATTCTCACGAATCCGCAGGAGTGTTTTAAATTTTACCGGCATCTAAAGCATTTCAAATATGTTTTTGACCCTGGTCTCTTCTTTAGTGCCTTGGCTCGATTCTGGCTGTAAAAAAGCACTGATTTCCCATAGTTCACTGGCACTGACTTAGGACTCTAATATAGTGCCTGCTACACTCAGACCCAGGTTCCATACAAGCGCTGGGCAGTGGGGATAAAATGGATTACATTTAATACATTCATCAATAAATCAATTCATTAGTCATGCCCCATGAGGGTAAGAGGAGGCGTGACCAACCAGCAACCTCAAAAGGGTGGAGACCAATGATCTGTGGGTATTTGCCTCACAGTCAATAAACTGAGATCAGTTGATATCCATGGTTAAAAGCAATGGAAAGCATATCGTGAGTGTGGTGTTACATGGAGAAGCTCATCGCTTGAACTGAAAAATGGATAAGAACAGCTTTCAGAATATTTTACTCTTTTTTAGCAATCCATATGCTGGCCATGAATAATTCACCTCACTAGATGCCCTACCAGAAATAGTCTTGCCTTTGCCTCACCAGTGCACTCTTCTCAGTGTCATCTGCACGGTCATTTATGGGAGACCAGATACACTGCTGCCCGCCCAGCTTGTTTCTCTCTTTGTGTTGACAGTGGACTTTTCACTTCTCCAATTTATGGAGAAGTGAAATCAACCTTTTCTTACAAATATAACCAGAACCCATTAATCAGAAGGGAGAGTATGCATTTTATAGTACGGATGTGAGAAGTTCTGGTGTTGTTGAGGAGTTAAGGAGTTCCAAGGATGTCATTTCTGATTAAAAAATGGAAAGATATAATTTTTAATGTAAATCAGAGTTTATATCTTGTGACCATAGACAGTCTTTTAGAGAACCCACAGAATCTGAAACAACTTTAAACCTTTCTGGAACTTCTGCAACCACTGCGTTGTACACCAACGGTCACTTACATGAAAATCAAATAATAATTTTATCGAGGAAGCAGCTTGCAACCAAACTGAAATAAACACAATAAACCCAACACCAGACAAAACAATGTACCAAAATGTGCCTGATAATTTAAGCTTAGCTAAATTTGGCCCTGCGATTGGCGGCCTGAACTCTCTGTGGGTTGGGGCGCCTGTGTTCACGGTGGTGTGTGATACGAGTCGACAGGGCCTAATGGGTCTGTGTGCACGTGATGGAGACCTGTCATCCTGATGTTCTTTTGCCTGCGGTCACAACTGCAGATTGACAAGATGGCAAATCTCCACAACGTGAACTTACCGCTGCCGTGTGGCGAGGGGACGGCTGCCTATGGTGCCTGGGGCTCCACCACCTGGCTTCAACCACTCGTTTTACTTCCGATTGGCTGGCTGATACCCTGTCACCTGCCGCCCGCTTGAGTCTCAGCACAGTGGGGGGTCGGCCGAGGCTCGGGCTTCCAGTTTGTCGGGTGAGCAGGAACAGATCAAGATCTCCATCTCAACCTCCAGAAATCAAACCGAGAGTGCTGTATGTGTCTTTGTTTCAAAGGGACACACAGAGAAGAGGTTTGTCACAAACCCAGGGAGAGCACAAGATAAAGGTTTAATCCCTTCATACGGCCAATCGTCCATGATGTTGGCGCTCTTAAGCTTCACCCTAAAATGACTCAAAGGAGATGTTGGCAGAAAATGAAGAAAAACTTCACCTCTCCAGATGTGCGCACCACTGGTGTGACATCTTTCAGTGTCCTGTGCTGGCCAGCAACTGCAGGATTTCAGCCGATTTTCCATCCAAAAACCAAGGAGAAACACTTCAGAGATGTCAAGACTTCACGGAATGTCACTTGGCTTTTTTAAGTGACAGGTTCATGTCTGCGCTAGATGGCTTTCTTCACTCAGTTGTCATATCCACTTTCGTTCGTAATCTTGTTTCCTGCACTCTCTTCTCATTGACCTGTTAGATTACTTCGGTTGCTGTGTATTCGGTTAGAGTCTTTCGGTCAGTCTGTGCTAAAAGGGGTGGATTCAATTACCAACTCATTTTATTACATTTCGTAATGAGCACAATTAGACCTAAGTATTGTTATTCTCTGCTCCCTTCTCACAAATAGCATTACTCTGGGCTCTGGAAGCCAAGGCCTCTCAAAACATCTTTAGCAAACTTGAACTATGGAAACGGGACTGGCACCGTTTCACACAACTTCAACACAGCTGTGTATCCACCGCGGACATAGAAGTTCTTGAAAATAAGGGCATTATTACATTTTTTCAACTCATCTCCACACCATGATACATACAAAATCCTGATGCTCCATCAGAGGCATCACCTTTCCCCAAGTTCCACTAAGGTAGGGCCTGAAGAAATTCCTGACTTCTTTTGTAATTGGTAGTTCCCTCCTCCCAGCACTACAGAGGCACTATATTCTCTTCCCAATCCTTGCCCCCCATAGACATTTTGAATGGACTGAAAAGGGGTCCAAAGTTATTTAAGTAAACTGGTGTACACAAAACATGGAAGCAGGAGGCTTGTCATACAGTCAGGTACAATTAGGGTATACTTTTGTCCCTCATGGAACAAATGTGTTCCTTGAAGTTCATTGTACCTTCAAAGATGCACGTATGATCCTTCATGATACGGATTTGTACCTTTTCACAGTGAAAAAGTTACACATTGAGGAAAGGTACAGATATGCACACAGGTAGGGAAATGAATACTTATTCACACTAGCAGCCATATTGGAATAAAAATGTGGCTTGTACTGCAAGCACAATTCTTTTGTACAATTGTGATCTTCTGAATAAAGGTCCAAGGTGCAATTCAGTGCTCTACAGGGGTACTGCCACAACGACAAGCATTTGTACTTTAATAGGTACAACATGGTACCTTTTTCTCTTGAGTGTAGTTACCATCACAGGACCCTGTTATTTTCTGTTACAGCACTACACCCATGGCCAATAGACAATACCCTTTCAAAAGTACACTCTCCCCCATCCTCTATATTTGAGTGTGTTTCCTTTTTATATTTGTCCGTGGTTCTGGATTGATGTGAACCAAGAGGGCTGCATCGACCTTCCTTCCCACTCCAGAGTCCACAGAGCCTCCAAGGTTATTTACACTACACTCCTGTACTTTGGAGGGACAGCAGTTGTGTAAAACAAATGCGTACAATTCTGCGTAGTGGATGAAAGGAAGGTCAAAGTTTCCCATTTATTAATCTCTACTGAGTTCACAAATGGATGCTTTTCATGTTAAATTAGATATTTTTTTGCCACGATTGGTCCTGCAACTTTTCCATTCTCATAAAACAGACACTTTGGTGCGTTCACACGCTTACAATGAAATCAGTTTTGTGTTTAATGATTGTGCGTACAACCATTTGGAAACCAAACTGTGAACTAAATTGCAACAGATGGTATTTCGCTGTACTCTTTTAGGAATCACCTTGAATGACATAGAATGGCGGTTCATTCTGCAATACAGGTGGTCACAGTAGCACAAAAAGCCTCAGCAACCGGCGTTTTCGCTCAAACTCGAGTATATCGCCGCTGAACATTGACGGTGACATGAATCACGCCTAATTCCCACCGGTATTTCAAAACATTTATCTCCTGTGTGTGTGTCTCCTGTGTTTTATAATTGTGTGAAACTATTAAAATCGTGACAATAAGCGCATTGTGTTGAGGATATGTTCCATTATTTTCTTGAAAGTGCAATATATGTAGCCTATGTATTTAATATCTGTATATAATTAGTCAATTAATTTAACAAATATACTTTTGCTCCAACATCTGTGGTAGAAAGGTATAGGCTATTATGTTTGTATCAAGGTACCCATCTTTTAATGACGCGATGGTGTTTGGTTAGCCTTTGGATGGCACACAAACTTCAGTTAACTCCAATAACGTAGGCTACACATTCCTTCAACAGGAAAGGTACATTATGATTTCTAGCAAAAATGTGAAAACACCCAATCTCCACGGACTAGAATGAAAAATGTAAAACGGAAACGTTTCTTCATTGCAATTCGTGAACAACCACGGCTCGTGACAATGTTCGTTTGTGGCATTGCCCTGCTCACAGCCTATTGAGCCGTTGCGTACAGAGTGTCGATCTACTATGTTCTGACAGGCTCATTAAGAAGTAGGCGATACTGTTTCTCCTCCTACTCGACCTGTCATCGCCCGTAATAAGAAAATCCTTTCCACCTCCAAACCACCACCCCCGTCAATTTCTTCAAACTCACTTCTACCGACGGGGGACTCACTTTTTAATAGTGAACTAACCATGTCCCACCAAGACCCATCGGCTCCCACGGGAAGCCTTACCGCCCAGGGCCCCACCAACTCTTGTTACAACACCAGCCCGACGCCTGTCACCACTCAGACGGATTCCAGGGACAAATGGAGCAAAAAAATGGATTTTCTGTTATCTGTCATTGGCTTTGCCGTGGATCTTGGAAACGTCTGGAGATTTCCATACATTTGCTACCAAAACGGAGGCGGTAAGTATTCATCCTTATACAAAATAGTCTTATCAGTTCGAACTCGAAGAGTTACTCGTTTGCATTTGTCAGTGTTGGCTACTACATATTTTAACGTCACAATGCCTTTATGGACAATGCTTACTGCCAATGTAATGCATGTTGGGTAACAATTAAACATTATTTCACTGCTGTATCTCAAAAATATTCTATGGTTACGCATCCCAGCGGTTACTTTAATTCAAATACTTAAATCTTCTTTCTCAGTTTAGCGCACGTAGAGCTGTCCATGGTAATGAATTGAACCTGGCATGCGCAAAAGGCATAACCACTGAAATGTTTTTTAGAAACATAAAAGATCGTGCCCTTCGATTTCATACGGCTTGTTACTATTTCAAAATGTTCACATGAACACACGAACTCTGCGTATAATAGGTTATTACTGGTACCGCATGGAACCATTCAGACTATGATTAAGATAATTCTACTTCAAACTAAGGATTAGGCTATATGTCTGATAAAATATAAACATAGCCACATAAAGAAAGCGTGAATACTTAACAAAAACTGATGTGTATTAATTCTGTAGCCTACTTACCTAATCGTCTGAATATTTCGCCAAAACTCCAGCTGCTTGACAGTACCGTGGGTGTTTAATATGTGAAAAACTAATTGAAATGTATCCAGGATGATACCAACTATTAAATAGGCTTTAATAAATAAATGGTAAACACTGCATATTGTGAATTATATTGTCACTGATTAAGTCTAAAAACTGTTATAAATACAGTCCTTATAAATGCTTCACACAAATAGTACCTTATAAAGCTGTTACATCAGTTCGTAATTAATGGGAAAATTAAGGCAAACATTCCAAGCAGACAAATAAATAGTAATAATTATAACCATACTAATAATAATAAGCATGAATAATTGTGTCGGTCTGTTTAGGTGTTTGTGTATCTTCTTCTTCATATATTATTTATTCTTCTTTAGTTTTTTCGTTGTTTGTTTTATATTTTTTCTGTCCATATCTCTGATTATTCGGGACTTGAAAAAGAGTGGACACACTCAGGGGACTCCACAGATTTAAAAATAAATTTTATTCAGATTGGTTGTAATTGGTTCAACCTAGTTTTCATTCCTTGGCACGGGATGACAGTCACTTTTGGGATAACTGCAAGAAAAAAATCTCATGAGTGAAATGTATTTGCACGTATGACACAAAAGGAACCAATGTTGATCAAAACGATTTGGCATGTACCCTATATGACGGCACAGCAATATCAATAAAATCAAATGAATACTTTGAATAAATGTGGAAAAGAAACGGAAAGAACACTTCTTAAGCAGCTATTGCCAAAGAGGTGTACACATAACTTAAACTACGTCTTTATTTGTACCCCCGTTGTACGAGTGACATCTTCCGTGACATCATTGCAGATGTTTATTGACCTGTTCCGTTTTAAGCATGTTTAGAGCGCATCCAGATTTTGTCAGTAGTAACACGGTTAAAGCACTGGTTCAGAAAAGGCAAGGGACTTCAAATACATTGCCTTAAATTCTAACATAAAACAACTGGAACCGTCACAGTGAGTAGGCTATTCCATTCGAACGAAAACAGCGTGAAATGTACACATTTATGAATAATACCGGGTAAACAGTGCCCTGGCCGTGAAGTGCTATTGGCACCCATAGCCTACTATGAAATATCTAGAGCATCATATGGATTTCATAAACAAAGCCATTATCCATCACCCCATTTGTAAAATAGGCAAGTAATTACTGCATCCTCCTGAACAATATGTCTTGTAAGAACAGCTTTAACATGTCATCTAGTAAAAGGTCAGGTGAAATAATGACCATAACCAAAATATATATTTTTTTTTCAAATGATAGGTCATTATAAAATATGTTTGATTTGACTGTGGGAAATTAGCAAAGTCACCATAACACCAACGGAAAGTGATTCATCGCCAGATGATATTCATGTTCCCAAGGACCTTGAGTGCCAAGCAAGCTACATTTTTTTCTAATTAGGAAAATGATATACGTACACTGCGAGGTGTTTATAAGAATATGGCCAATATTCCACATCCTCCACATGTGTATATGTATGTCTCTTTTCTTTCTCTCTGACATCATTCAAAAGTATAAACACTTTTCAGGAACATGTGATGTCCACCGGCTCCCACATAAACCCTTACTGTCAAGACGTGAATGATTTGCCAAATACTGAAAGCCTTTTCTCACGGGTTTCCAACACAGAGCAAGTAATAGTTTCCAGCTCTGTGCTCTTCATTTATCACGACCCGTGATAAGCGCCCAATCGAGCACTGCCAGGGCCTTGAACTAGTTTCAGAGCTCGAGAGAAAAAGGGTAAACCAGCGACGCCGTGCAAGTTTGTCTGATTTTTGATCACACCTGTTACCGCCCAGTGCTCTTCTCTAGAACATACGTCATTTAGCAGACGCTTTTATCCAAAGCGACTTACAGTAGTGAGTGCATACATTTTTCAGTATATGTGGTTCCAATGGGAATTGAACCCACAACCTAAGCGCTGTCAATGCCACGCTCTACCTACTGAGCCACACAGAACCAGTAGGAAGTTCCACGAGTGGTGAGGATGTTCCTTTGGCCTGGCACACCTGTCGTCCCCGAGAGTGAGACTTGTGCCCTCTTTCTCGGCAGGGGCGTTTCTCATTCCCTACGTCCTGATGGCCATCTTTGGCGGAGTGCCTCTCTTCTACATGGAACTGGCGCTGGGACAGTTCCACAGAACCGGGGCCATCTCCATCTGGAAGCACATCTGTCCGATTTTCAAAGGTAAGTTCGGCACCGTGACCGCAAATTCTACTCGGTACCCGCCCATCCTCCGTTGGAGTCACACGGCAGTGATTGGCATACTCAGAAGTCCCTTCCCCCCCCCACAATATGGGGCTGGAGAGCTCCACACAGCCTCTAAGAGTGGCCGTGTTTGCTTTTTTCGTTTGCTGCAGGGATAGGGTTCGCCATCTGCATCATCGCGCTATACGTTTCCTTCTACTACAACACCATCATTGCCTGGGCACTCTACTACTTCTACTCGTCCTTCTCCGCCACCCTGCCCTGGACCAACTGCAACAACACCTGGAACACCCCCAACTGCACCAATTACTTTGGCCAGAACAACGTCACCTGGACCAACTTCTCGAGGTCCCCAGCCGAAGAGTTTTACACGTAAGTGCATGTAAGTGGCAGATGGGGGGGAGACGTGAGAAGGACCCAAGACTCCTATATTTACATGGGTGATACATTGTTCAAAGAATTAAATGAGCTTGGTTGAACAGTCACGCAACAAGGAACTTTGTTTCCCTCTCATTGTGGCTGTGTATGGAAGCACTGTTATAATTTGCAGAGGTCAGCTCTTGCCACATTCCACCTTTTCCCTAAATGTATCCACCTTTGTGAATGTAGCCTTCATTGGTCGTCTCTGCTCATTGTAAAGAGGTAGCATTAGAAGGCCTGCTTAATGGGAATGTATGGCTGGCCTAGCAAAAATTGATGTGCAGTAGTCTGGCAAAATGCATCTATTGTCTCTTCACCACAGGAGGAACGTTCTGGAGATTCACAAGTCCTCGGGTCTACACAATGTTGGTGGTGTCCGCTGGCAGCTCATGCTCTGCCTCTTCCTCATCTTCACCATTGTGTACTTTAGCCTTTGGAAGGGAGTCAAGACATCAGGAAAGGTATGGCTCCAGAACTTCACCGTTAAGAAAATGGCTCCATGGTCGGCATTTTCAGGGAGGCGCCTGTTGAATACCGTGGTATGGTTCTTTTTCATAACCACGTAAATGGAGTGGGAGTGGAAATGTTTTCAATTACTTAGGTGCTCTAAGCCATGTTATATTAGGCCAATAAGTGATTTAATCTAATCTCCATGAGATGTTATTTCATGCTCTAACAAAAAAAAAAAAAAAAAAAAAAAGTGTTCACAGAAAAAAAAGGGAAAAAAAGCAGTCTTATTTTTTTATTGGAGCCAGACCACCTTGCAGTTCCATTGATTCACCCTGTCAGAGTGCTTACATTTTCACCTCTTGTAAATATCCTGAAAGCCGTGTGCAAATTCCTTTGCCTGAAACAATTCGCTACAACGGCATGTTACATCAACCCGTTTGGCATTCTTACAGTCTGTTTACCCATCCTGTTTAAATAATTTCTTCCTTTTATATGATTGTGAATGTACCGGTCTGTTGTCGATGAGTTACATACAGTGTGCAAGGCATTACTTGTATTCTCCGAAACACTCGTCGACATCTCTATATTGTACATTTATATCTAGAAGCATCGCCCTTTACATTAACTGTTTTGAAGACACTTTGAGGCTCATCACACATTCAAATTACACAGTACATTTATTTACAATATGCATGGACACATATTTCTAATGGCCCATACTTTATGCCAGCCTTAAAGCCATTTTTCACAAAAACAATAATCCTTTCCAATCTTTTCCTTAAGTCTTTTCCTTAAGTCTTTTCTGTTGTTCTCTTTTGTTTCTGGATGCAGATCTTGCCATTGACTGACTGAATCACTGACACTGAATCAGGTCTGACTGACCTGAATTTCTATAACCTGGGTAACATTCTGTCTCAGTCCTCAAAACATTCCTGGGTAAAACGATCCAAACACACATAGGCAAGGTCTCAGTACTGTAAGTGTTCTCCTGACTACAAGAACCCACAGGGAGCACTGTAACTGTAAATATCTTGGAAGAGAATGGTGTCTGACTTCACTAGGACCTCTCCTGTGTCTTTCATGACATAAATGAACAATACGGTGTTGCGGTCCAGATTTTAAAGAAAAAATGATATCTGCCTGCCGTCCTTTCTGCTTTATTCTGGTGTAACAGAGGGTTACAGGGATACTTTGAAATGCTTTCAAAAATGATGTTCCCTCTGATTTATGGTCCTCTTTGGCCAATGCTACAGTAGCAAACAATGCATGATAGTAATGGCAAGAATAGTGTGAAATATGGTGAATAATCCTCAAATAGTTCATTAATTAATACATATATATATATATATGCCATTTAGCAGACACTTTTATCCAAAGCAACTTAATGAATGCATTCATTTTCAGTATATGTGGCCCCAATGGGGATCAAACCCACAACCGAAGCATTGTCAGTGCCGTGCTCTACCTACTGAGCCACACAGAACCAATGTAATGGAAATAGAGGGCATTCTTAGGCAAGAGCGGGTTAATGATGCTTTTGAGCTTCTTCAGATGGTAACCTGTGTATCAAAGGTCATGTCAAAGATCTGCCCTTGTTTCTGTGAGCGATTACAGATTAGTGGTACAATAGGATAAGCTACAACAACGGAAGAAACAAAATAGCTGGGGACCTAAGCATTCTGTGGAGCAGGGAAAGAAGTGTCACAGTAGGCACAATGTTATCCTGTTGTAGTGGTACGATAGGATAACACAAGAAACAAAATAACTGGGTTGGGGTATGTAGTGTAGCTTGTTAGCATCAGTATTTATTGTGTGGAATCTGGATGCATTCAACGGTAGCTATGTGGCAAGGGGGAAAAGTTAAATATGGAGTGAATATGGAAGGTGGAGAGACCTGAAGCATAACAGAAACCACAGCTAAACATTCCGTGGAGCAGGGAAAGAAGACTTGTAATGGGGTTATCCCTCCTCTCAAGTTTCATCTAAACAGAACTAGATTTAGGGGTCCAGTAATTTCTCCCTCCTCTCCCCCCTTCCTGCCAGGTGGTGTGGGTGACCGCCACTCTTCCCTATGTGGTCCTTTTCATCCTGCTCATCCGTGGTGCCACCCTCCCGGGGGCATGGAGGGGTGTGGTCTTCTACCTGAAACCAAAATGGGAGAAGCTTCTGGAGACCAGCGTGAGTAATACCTGTGGGATATCCACCCCCATAATCACCCTTTCCACCCCCACACACACCTCCATTTTGGACCTCCGTGGGCTCTCTGGCTGTAGTCACCCTGTACAGATACACTCACCCAATACACTCACACCAGTAAAATGCATCATGAGCATGACATCTATTCTTACACCTTCTGTATGCTTCCAACATTTAGTTTACTTGGCAAGTGAGCAAAATGCACACACACATGCAGTTGGAGAGATTAGGGGTTTTTGTTTGACCAAGAGCAGCTGATATAATTTGGTCCTTGTCACATTGTTTGAAAGGCTAGTTTCCAAAATGTTTGGGATAAATGGCTTCGGTTGTTTACCTGTTTCTGTATGGTTGTTTCCCCCACCATCTCCACCCTGAAAAAGCAGGCACAGTGACAACTAGGTAGCAGCCCGCTGCCATTTAAGCAAACATACAGCTGATGAGATGTGTAAATAAAGCCCAGTAGATAATGAGATGCTTAATTTGGTTAGAATTTTCCATTATCAAAAGCTCTCTCTCCCTCCCCTTTGCTCCTTGTGTGCCTCTTCAGATCTCAGCCCGAGCATGGCAGTGTGAGAGCCCTTAGATTTCATTTCATTTCATTTCAGAAAGAGGCCCTCATGGCCTCGTTCATCATAGCAACTGCTAATATCGCAATACTGTCTCCATTTATCCTTTTCAAAATGGGTTCAGTGCAAAAACCCAAAATATTTTAGGTTCTGCTGTAAGAGACAAACAATCTCAGTGACTCATTACATTACAGGTATTTAGCAGACGCTCTTATCCAGAGCGACTTACAGTTTACATTTTTTATTTTACATACAATCCATTTATACAGCTGGATATTAACTGAAGCAGTTCAGGTTAGGTACCTTGCTCAAGGGTACAACGGCAGTGTCCCACCTGGGGATTGAACCTGCAACCTTAACGTTACAAGCCCAGTTCCCTAACCATTATACCACACTGCCGACCACACGATGAACATGGGCAGTTGGTGTTCTGGGGGAAATATTAGGTAAATTCGGTAACAGCTCACCACTTGTCCATTCTTCCAGGTACAGTAGAGACTCCAACTCTACTGTGTGATTATGGACTGCCAGACCATCTTTGTCCTAAAGCATGTCAGTTGTGTAATCTGCCAGAGGTATTGTGCTCTGGTCAGAGGGGGGAAATGGCATAGTGACAAGCCATTACGTGTCATTAGAGGAGATGTGTTGACTTTGTTGCCTGTGACCTCTTCTCAGGTGTGGGTGGACGCTGCCGCTCAGATATTCTTCTCCCTGGGCCCTGGTTTCGGTGTACTCCTTGCCCTTGCCAGCTACAACCCCTTCACCAACAACTGTTACCGGTGAGGGTGCTGCTTGGGGGTCCAGCCATCTTCATCCCTGCTCCCATGAGTGCAGGTGCCTCACGCTAACGTCCAATCGCAGGGTTTTTTAGAAGAGCAGAGCCCATTTCTCTGGCTATCTCTTGAATCTGCAGCAAGCTTGGTGTGTTGGTGTCTGGTGTAGACAGTATTCAGATAAGGCGGAAACAACCAACCAAAGCAACAGGATTTGGCATGCAAAATAGATGAGCTAAATGTCCCAAAACTCTTCGGAAAATTCAATTAAACATGAACGATGACGCCAGTCTAGTGGGAGACAAATGAACGGCAGGGTCTTCAGATGGGACAAATTGAATTGTAAGCCCCTGTAAGATTATGTGTGTGTGTTTGTGTGTGAATGTGAATGTGTGTGTGTGTGTGTGTGTATGTGCGTGTGTGCGGTTAATGCAATTGGTGCAGGGTCAGTGCACACAAGGAAGCTTATCACATGGTAAAGGCTAAGGAAGCAACAAATGAATTGCACCCCTCCCCCATGAGTCTTTTGGTGAACATTGTCTTCATCCAGGCATACTTATCGAACAGAATACCTTCAGACAGCATCCTCAATCTTCACAGTGATGTCCTGACCCTTGGGCACATGCAAGATCATATGCTCCTTGATCCTAAAAATGAGATCATGCCTGGGATACCCCACAGAATTTCTATCAATGGCTCTATCAATCAGAGTCTTTCCATACCCTCAGCATTGCAAGTGCTATGTCAGCAAAAGCAAACCGATCATGTGTTCATTCCTGATAAATCATCACCCCTCCCTCTCCCTGTGTGACTCTCTCCTTGTCTGTGTGACAGCGACGCCATCGTGACCAGTCTGGTGAACTGTCTGACCAGTTTTGTGTCAGGGTTCGTCATTTTCACGGTGCTGGGTTACATGGCTGAGAAGAGGAATGTGGAAGTGGAGGATGTGGCAAGGGATAAAGGTACTTGTCGTTTTTTATCTCTATGAATCTCTCTCTTGAATGTCTACCAAAAGCATGTTGAGTGGCATAACTCATAGTCGAGGTTGAGATTAAGCATCCACAGACCGATTTGTAGCTGCCAATGTTATTTCACATGCAATTAACAGACATTTGCCACGAACAGAGTCAGATTGTTTTGCTTCTACTGTCAATGAGTATAAACGTAATTTCGCAAGCTGCTTACACAGAGCCATCTCTGAGTAATTGCCGTTGATACTGTAGCAGCAGCGGATGATGGATGGTATGATGGACGGTAGTACAAACAACATGTGGTACAGTACAGCCGCAGGATCTACTTCTCCTCAAATGTGAAGACAACGTGTGAAATGCCCTTTGGTGGCCTTGATCTATTGCTCATTCAATGTCTACTGCTGCTCCTAGGACCCAGTCTGCTTTTCATCACCTACCCAGAAGCCATTGCGAACATGGTGGGATCCACTTTTTTTGCCATCATTTTCTTCGTGATGATGATCACGCTGGGCCTCGACAGCACGGTACGGAAGCAGGAGCTCCCGCCGGGAGACCTTCCCTTGGCACTGAGCCTCTCTCTCACCTTCTTTGTTGTTCATGAATATCGCATCAATGTGCCACGGTTGTGGGATTCTGGGAAGGCAACATACTCACCAGGAACCTATGTGTTTTCAGTTTGGAGGGCTGGAGGCCATTATTACTGCCGTGATGGATGAGTACCCAGAGTTTTTGGCCCATCGACGGGAGCTGTTTGTACTCGGCCTGGTCTCCATTTGCTTTCTAGGCTCCCTCAGCACTCTTACATACGTGAGTTGTTTGACTACATCATGGAGTTATGTGATCATTTGATAACGTTGTTGAGTGGTAAAAACTCAAACTAATGATTATGTGTCAGTCAGTCCTGGTGTAAATGAAAGATTTGTCCTGACAAATCTCTAAATCTCAGTCTCCATGTCATGTCATCTCACCGCACTAGCTGTGATTAAATGGAAATGTGAGACTGTAGAAAGATTTGTGGACTACCATGCATTATTTGCAGGGTGGAGCCTATGTGGTCAAACTATTGGAAGAATTTGGTGTGAGCAGTTCCATCATTGCAGTTGGCTTCTTGGAGGCTATTGCTGTTTCCTGGTTCTATGGTAAGTCATCGTCTACCTTCAATCCACTCTCCTACAGATGTTTGTTTATAATTATAATTTGTTTCTGATTTTTATCCAGTTTTTTCTCCCAATTTGGTAGCCAATTACACCCGCTATTTTCAAGTCAACCCCCCGTAATGTGAGTTCGCTGCCGTAGCCTTGTGACCGGTAGTAACGAGAGAAAAGTATCTTCTCCTCCGAGACGGCACCTGCCATGCCATAGACCGCAACCCGGTACTACAGAACCTCTCCTGGGCGCAGTGAATGCCCTGTCGGCTTCCCTCCCCCCTTCCTGGGGCGGGCAGCCAATCGCTGCCCCCAGTGGCTGGTAGAATCAAACCCCGGTTGCTGTGGACAGCATCGGACGTTGAAACCACTGGACCACGCGGGAGGCCCAGTTAGCATTCAATTTGCTGCAGAAATGTACAACTTATTAACCACAGCATCATATTCTGGAGGAAATAACCTGTGAGCAAATAACATGCAGATGTGAGACATTTCATGGAATAAAGGCTGCAGTCTGAATCGGCTTGGCTTTGTACTCACGACCTTTCACCTATTTCTCTCTTAGGTATCCAGAGATTCAGCAATGACATCAAATCCATGTTGGGCTACAGTCCAGGAATCTTCTGGAAAGTGTGTTGGGTGGCCATCAGTCCTGCGTTTCTAGCCGTAAGTCAAAAAATCATTTTTAGTCCTAATTTTTTAATTATTTGATTTAACACGGCATTTGCCTTTGTATTAAACTAACAAAACTGATGTTGCCAATTCGTCCCATATCAGAATTTTTTTTTCTCAACAGTATCATCAGTTAGCTCCTGGAACTTGGGTATTGAAATCTTAAGCAGAGCTAGGCCAAGTACTTACTTTAACTACTTTGAACTCTTTCGATTTAGAAATCTTTACTCTTTAGAAAATATGAAAACACTCCTACAGATCTCTGATCATTTTCAATGAAATGTTACCAACCCAAAATGCACAACACACAAGAATTCTGTTCTGAATTGCTGGTGAAAATAGATGTTTCTTCTAACGCTGTCAGTAATCTGCAGACATTTTTACTGCTGCCTAAAGGATTAAAGTATTTCCATCTAGGAAGGAAGGATTTGACCCAGATCTGATGACAAAGTAACACCACCATTTCTGCATGGCATCTCAGAGGGTATTACTGGGAAGTGCTTTCCATTTGTCACTGAGTGTAGAATTCTAAGAAGTAAATCTCCCTATCCCCACCCGCGTGTAGCCATTTGATTATCTGTGGATCAATGGATCCTGTGCAGGACAGGTTAGTTGATGCAGGGTGATCAGCAGGGATCAGGTGCACGTACTTTGTATTAATTGAGTGGGGCTGTGCCACTGGGGGCTTCGCCTTCACTAAACACTGTGACCCCACCCCTCCCCTCTGATCTGCGCGCTCCAGCATGAATGTCAGGGAAAGATTTGAAGACTAATCAATCTTTTGCATTGTACATATAGGAGCCTGAGGTTCACCTGTGTTATGGTATCATTGAAAGGTCCACTTCAATATGTTATGGAAAGTCAGTGGGTAAAATTTAATTCATTTTTCTTTAGATAAAGGGTGGGCTACTGCTCAAAGGCTGCTGGATCTGGCTTTTTCATTTGTAATTAACGTATAATGTATAACTGAAGTTATTACTTGGATAGGAAGTCACCTCGCCTGTTGTTACTGGCTATAGTTCTTCTAAAACCAGAAGAACTATAGCTTCTGCAGACTGCATTTTCCCTCTCCTGCTTTAGGCAATTAACAAAAATGAAAAATGAGCCCTGGGTTCTGTCATTTGATGCAATGTGCAGACTGTATACATTGCACATGTGAAATTATAGTAAAAAAGAAAGGTCATGTGACATCAACTTTGGCCACTGTCTGCCTGCAGTCCAATGCATCTCATGCCTCATGAAACATGCAGTAGTAGTCAGTCATGAGCTTGCGTGCGGTGAGGCAACACATTGCTCCCCTCAATACCTAACCCTGGTGACAGACACACAACTCCCCCCTGTTCTCAATTCGCATCTCCAGCCCATAAATCCCCAGCCGCAAATGTCAACTCCATTCACCTGCATAACTTACTATTCCTGCCTCCACTTTGCATGCATCTGCACTAATCTCCCTGGTCTCTCCCACCTCAAAGTGCTGACATTTACCAATCTCCCAGTCACCCTGTTGCTTATTCCTTTCCTCTGAGATAAAGTGTTGCTGTTCTCATCCCCGATGGTTATGGTCATTTAAAAATGGAGGATTGGGAGAATAATCATTATTGTACAACAAAGGCTGTCTTTTAAAGGCAAAAAGGATGCTTGTTCCCATATGTGTCCCGGGACATTGAACAGATTTCGATTTGATTTTGAGAAACTTCCTCACATTGCTGGTTTCGTGCTTACACTTTCCTAAGAGGAAATAACAGAGTATCAAATATCATGTTTTGAGTGTATCAAAATAACCAAACTTCAAGACCAGTGCCAAGAGTGGTGAGTTACATCACAGTGAGTCACTCTGGCTTCATCCTGAGGTCATGTATAATTTGATCAATCTGTTATCAATGATGGGGAGCGTGCAGTTAATCTCTTCCCACCTGTTTGTATTAGAAAGGCTTTCTGGCCAACAATGGACCCCAGTTGGACCACAGGGGAAGAGGAAGAGCTCCTTCCCCTACATGTTGTTTGCATCTTTGGCCTAAGAAAAAGCACAAGCCTCACTTCTCATTCTCCTGTGTCATTCCCCAGTACATCATAGTGAGCTCTTTCCTGAACCAGAACCCCCTCACGCTGTTTGACTATCAGTATCCAGACTGGACCATCACTGTGGGCTACTGCATTGGTGCCTCTTCCTTCATGTGGATTCCCATATATATGGTCTACAAGCTGGTGTGGACCCCCGGATCTCTCAAACAGGTCAGTCTACCAATGCAAAATTATAACAATCAAGCTTAGGACTAAGAGAAGGATGAAGTATGGATATTTGAATCGCCATTTAAATGTATTAATAGGCCTCCTGCGTGGTCCAGTGGTTACAACTTTCGACGCTGGCCACGGCGACCGGGGTTCGATTCCCCGTTGCGCCAGAGTCGGCTCTGGCCGGGAGTGCCACCAGGGGTGGCAATTGGCTGTACGCCCCAGGGAGGGGGGAGGGAAGCCGACAGGATGTTTGCTGTGCACAGGAGTGGCTCTGGGGTGCCGGAGTTAAGGTCGACGGCTTGGTGTCGGCAATGCTTCGCCTTTGACACCGCCGGTCACAGGGCTACGGCAGCAAACTCATAGAACGAGGAGGGGATTGACATGAAAAAATTGTGGGTGTGATTGGGTACCGAATTGGGAGAAAATGGGAGAAAAAATCTGAAACAAAATGTCCTTTAACCCATTAAGACCTGGAGTGACGTTTAGGTCACTTCGATTTTGCGATTAATGAAATGCGCTGTGATTCGCTGAAATAGACGTGGGGGAAATGAAGTGCACGTTGGTGTCTGCTTTTTTTTTTTTAATTTTTTCCAGAAAACTCTCAGGTTTTAAGAGGTTGTGTAGAATAATTGCTTAGGTTTTAATAGGCGTTTTTAGCAGGCATTTTAGGTCTAAATGGGTTAAATGTATTTATACCACTGACGAACCTATCTGAGAACATCTTGCAGTGCTTATAGTTGACCTTATTCCTGTGCCCATTTGCACAGAAGGGCATTAAGTGCACTCGGAATGATGTCTGCACACCGTCTCGCGAGATTTGTGCATTGTGCACTGTGTTTTGTTTGTTCTGCTTGATGTTGTGTGTGCGTGACAGCGCAAACACAGTGTCCCCCTGGGGACGGTAAAGTGAGGTAAAGTGTGTGCTGATGTCTCCCGCTCCCCTCCGCAGCGCCTGGCTGTGTGCCTGCGGCCCGAGCGGACCATGCCAGGCCTTCAGACGGACTCCCTCAGCATGACTCCTATCCCCTAGAGCCGCCGGGGATGCAGGACCAAACAGTGCATACGTGCACACGGATGGGGAAACTCCAACCAACAAACCAACAACAACAAAATCGCCCACACAATTTTTGACAGACTTCAGACAAAACAAGTTAATTTAAATACAAAGGAAACTACTGGCCCAGCGTTTTTTTTTTTCGTTTTTTTTATCAAACAAGAGAGAAGTGCTGTTTAATGTCTCTCTCTCCCGCCTCCATTCTGAGCCATGGATTGAAGGTAGGAGAGGGAGGGGAGACTAATGTTGTGATGAATAAATGCCGCATTGCCAACAGGGATGCTTGGAGGGAAAGATTCATGTTGGTTTCTTCTGTGCTAAGGTCTTGAAAGTGAAAAATATGTGGGTGTATGTGAAAAATTACAATAAATCTGTTCCAAAGTGTTTCAACTAGGGAATGCTGTGTGTGTGCGGCCACCCAACATCCATATGTTTTGCTATAGCTTGTAAGGCTTTTAACTGTATATCATGAGAGTAAGAGTGAGTATTCATATATACACATATATATATATAGCAGGTGACTGCCAAGACATCCCTTGTTCCTATGTTCTCTGGCTCTAAAGTACCCTTAAAAGGTATTACAAAGAGGGCCTAAAGAGGAAACTCATTACAAAAAGTAAAGCTCTGATGATTATGAATTGTTTATCCCTTAGAAGGTGTATCTCTGTTGCTGACCATCTCCATGGGGTCATGTTTGATCGCGTTAGAATCGCTCATTCGTTTAACGCTTGTGTAATTGCTTCAGAGATAAGATAGGTTATTAGAAACATTCTGTTTTATAGCCATATGGAACTCAACTACCGTGTTAGAATCACTCACTTATTGAAGTTTGGGTCGTTGCTTTGGCGGGACGCTAAGTCCTTAGAAGCACGCTGTTTTACTGCCATTTGAAATGCCAACGGGTGCTACCTGTAACACAAACCTGCCAAGTAAAAAAAAAAAAAAAACGAAATTCTCAAGACCAAAGTGAGTTTACGAACAGAATTTCATGAGAATGTTTGTAAGATTCTACACCATGGGGTAAAAATGCATAAATATAAATTAATTTACAGAACTGTGCATTTATCCAGTCCACACCAGAATGCACATCTTCTTAATTCCTTATTCCTCTTGGCAAGGGCTGTCCATTATTCTGCTCTTGGTTTTGTTATTGCAATGAGTGATGTCAGCCATGGCCAATTGCCTGTGTTTTCCTCTTCTATAAGCTCCTTTTTATTGCCTTGTCAGAGAATGCCCTTGCCTGGGACCAAAGAGTATGTGTCATTCCCATTGAGTCATCTCATTACATGCAACAGACTGCTACCATTTCCATAATAAACAAGCTCGTAAATCATGGCGACAGAAGCTAAGATAAAACCGCTGATTTGTCCTGAAACCGATAGGGTGTTTGATTTTACACCCGCTTTTTCATATCAGACAAAAATGAATTTAGCCCACGTTTAATTTAAACCTCGTGTACGCAAACTCTCCAAATGCAACGGGCACAGAAAATACATTTCTAAAAGATTGAGCATGCCCAGTTAAACACATAAATAATTCACCATGTGTTGCAAAGTATGTCCAGTGTGAAATTAATGTTCAGAGTAATAATAGTATTAATGCACATTTTAAAAGACTAAATTCCATATATAGCCTACTGTAAGGTGGTGATAAATGTAATATGGTAGAGGTAAGCTCATTTGACGTGTGGTTGCTGAATGGTGGACATGTTTAAAACATATTTTGTGACTATAGAAAAGACGATACTTTTGGGCCAACATGCAAGTCATTAAGATTACCTCAGAGAAGAAGTTAGCAGATGGGAGACCAAATATGCTGCTAAAGATAGTTTTTGTTTGCCATCTAGATCAACAACTTCTATTGTATTCTGCCTTAACTTGAGCCCTGGTAGCCACGTCAAAGCATTGTATTCTCTGTGACGACTGTGTCTGTCCATCAGAAAGTACAGGTTTTTCAAATCTACTCCAAATAATCCAAACAAACAATTGATATGTGACCGTCTGGAATTCCTTTGAGTTGTTGTGTAAAAAACCCTCGCAAACAACTACGCTTCCAAGAACAGCAAATTCAATACAGTTTGTGAATATATTTCCAATTATGCTTAAGATCAAAGGTCTTAAAAGCCATGCGATGAACTAGGAGTCAAAACATAAAACTATTTGGAAATATTGCCCCATGAGTCACCTGAGTGGGAAATTCCGGTTTTGGTTTGGTAGGATGTGACAGCAAATTTCTCTCTATTACACATTATAAATAATAATACAAATAAATAAATATGTATTTAATCATTGTGTGTCATGCTTGGTTTGTCTCCAAAAAGAACTGGCTGATGAATTTACAAGTGTCCTCTTTGACACACTGCAATGACACTGATAATGCTCGCATGAATAATTGCCTCTGGTGTGCACATTTCTACAGCACAATAACACTGAATCTAGGGAATGCATATTAATTCTAATCTCAAAGTTCCTCTCCTTGAAATTATAATAAAAATCTTATCCACGAGTAAGAAAATATCCGACTCAAAATAATTGTATCAGAATCTCTATCTGATCGTACAATAACTTGCCTGCTATTGATCGCGTCCGTTGCTGCTCCTGTTAGCTCATTGTCAGCTTGTCATCGGACGCTTTCATGAAAGCTTTTAATTAACATGTTGATTTGCATCGAGCTGCAGCATTCAGCAACTACGAACATAGGAAAAAGCCGCCAAGCTTCAAATGTTTTTAATTAAATGTTTTATTAAAGAGTGGCCTCAAATTACAGCCGTAGCCCTGCTGGCGAGAGCTCGCGTAAATAACGGTGTGGGGGTCAGCACAAATAAAGAAGAATATCATTATTTCTCTTTCAGGTACCTCGGCAGGGGAAAAAAACAGATCAAAGCCTTCTGCGCGAGCTGTTATGGCAGAGGTTTATAGAAAGTGAACCGAAACAAGGGGGAAATAAAAGGCTCGATAGATGCTCTCTAATTGTATACAGCAGATGAATGGCAATGGTGCCAACCAGCATAGGCTAGACGAGAAACAGCGATCGACGTGGAGTCCTCGTCGGAAGCCTACATTAATATAGCCTAGCGCCCTGAGATGCCTGGAAAACGATGAGGTATGCTCAGCAAAGATCCAAAGTTATTATGACCTGTTCCAATGTAAATGAGACAGAGTATCTGGAGCAACCACAGCGGCAGACATGCCATCCAACCAACTGATCTACAGCCCCCTGATCTACGCTCAAGTTCCCATTATAGAAAAATAATTGCATTAATGACAGACCCGCCACTGAAAATTGATTGTATCCATTGCACGGATCTGATTATGATGATTGTTTTCAGTCTCTAATATTTTTTGTTTGTTTTGCGAGGACTTGCTGCTCGTCCTCTTCACAGGCCCCTGTACATATACCGAGGAAAACCACCTCAGCGTCCAGCTCAAACGAGGACGTTCCAGAGATCAAACAGTGGATCAGTGAAAGCGATAAAGACCTTAATAAAAAAACAATGCAGTGGATTTTCATATACGACTGAGATTAGTGTACGCAATAAACACATGCACGGGTGCCCAGAGACAGAGGAGATCGATTGGGAGATTGAGAGAAAGAGAACTAGAGCGAGAGAGAGAGAGAGAGAGAGAGAGAGAGAGAGAGAGAGAGAGAGAGAGAGAGGGAGAGAGGGGTATGAAGGGACACTGCCTAAGTCAGCGTGGAAGTGAGAGCCATGGTGCTCCAATCGCATTACGCACGGGCTCCTCGCTGGAGTGATTTACGGGGACAGGAAGCCTCCTCAGCCGATTGAGAGAATCTCATTTCCAATCTTACAAGGCAGGGAGACACACTCCAGACTCACAGGACTGCCTGCGCTCAACTCACAGACTATCATTAGAAAGAGCAGAAAAACAACACAATGGTTGCAATTGAAGTACATTGTTACTTATGGGATAATGAATATTGTGCGTCAGCCCGTAGGGATTCATGTCTCCCAGAGTCTCGTCGACGTTCTTATGATGTTCGTAAATGGCTTTACATACTACGTTAATTTGATAAAGCATGCACGAAAATCTCACATAGGAAACCCTGACACAATCCAGTGCATATGTTATTTATCATTGTGACAAGTGTTCCCAAAACAGACCAAGGTCAACATCTCAGTCGATGGGAAAAAACGTTTTTCTATGAAACTGAATCTCATATTTGTTTCTACAATCTGTGTTCTTTCCAAAACCACTGCCCTCCAAGATACTGATATGGGTGTTTGAATTTTTTTTGTACAGTTTATTCGCGCCCAAAAAATATCGAGCAGTACAATCAATTTGACACTGAATAAGTTTAAAGTTGAACAAATTTGGTTGTTGTTTTGTCTTCTGTACGAACCTTAAATTCCTGAAGTGGTTAGTATTTCAGTCATTATTACAGTATCCTCCAATATTATTCTCAACCCTTGATAAAAATGAGCAAAGGTTGTGTAAAACAATAGAGGTAATATATTGCATGCTCAATAAATGGGAAAATGATACTTTTGTACTAATACAATTGCTTAGAGAAAATTATTTTGTTTAACAAGTAGCCTAATATTTTCCCCCAAAAAGATGTGTCCCAATTATTCACACATAATAATTATTGCATTAACATGCTACTTTTTAAAGTTAATCTCAAACTTAGGGAATTGTATTGTCGCTTCTCACGGCTTCCTATTTCACTGTATGTTTTATGTCACATTATGTAACACACACAAAAATCTATTTGTCACCATGGGGAAAGGCAAAGAATTCTGAGAGGATGTAAGTGCATCTTGCACCCATGCACAAAGATGCAGAGGGTTTGGGAGGCAAAGAAAAATCCAAGGGCCACAGTTGAAGATCTACAAAATTTGATTGCATTTTGGGGACACAAGATCTAAAAATCTGCCAATATCTGCCACCCCTCCATGCCAAAAGGCTTTTTGGAAGTATCACCAGAAAAAGAGCCTCTATTGAGAGCAATCAACAAAAATATTTATCTGGAGTTTGCTAAATGCCATCAGAACTCTGGTTGGAACAAAATGGAGCTTTTTGGCCATGCACACCAGCTATGGGTTTGGGGTCAGAAGAAGGATGCTTATGTTGAAAATAACAACTCAAGGTGTAATATGGTTGTGGATCTTTGATGTTATGGGGTTGTTTTGCATATACTGGTCTTGGGGCTTTTGTTAAGGTTAATGGAATCATCCAGGAAAACTCTAGCAAGTCATTGTGATGTCATTCACATCAAAGGACAATAAGCATACATTTTTCCCAGGATATTGATTGTTTTGATTTTTTGTCATCAGATTTAACTTTGGCGGCCACTGTGCTGTTCATGGTAGCTCGCTCTGATGTGTCCATGCCTGCCTGATCTGTTCATTTGTGACCAGTGAAATGCTTGAAATGTAAAATGAAATTGCGGACAATTGATTTGACCTGGTATCCATCAATTGAAATTGAAATCAATCAATCCTCCACCTCAAAGGAAGCAACCTGCCCCCTCCTCCCCCTCTCTTCTTTAGCATTTCCCTAAGCTGGTGGAATAGCCTGTCACTATTTCAAAATTAAATGTTCCTTTTCTTATTTTTGTAAGTATTTAATACACTTCTCCCACAAAAACTGGCTCTCTACCTCTGCCCACAAAATCATCCCCTACATCTGATTGGCTACACAATTCCTTGCATTCCTTACAATTTGATTCCTCAGGTAGACGCTTCAAAAGATAAATAAATTCTCAGTTGATCTACCTGGTTAAATATGTGTAAAGTAAATAAATAAATGAAAGTTCTCAGAGATCAGTGCATACTTTGCTTGAGGTAACAATTTAAAACCTTTTCTTAACAGCACCCAGGCTAGGACTGTTCCCAGAAACCAGCATATCAGTAGTGTACTTTATGACAATCGTTTAACATGCATTTCTTATTGTGCCCTGCATTGAATTAGAGGTTTTCATGAAAAAAAGTCAGAAGATTTGAAAAGGAACATGAAGAAAAGTATTTAGTTGAATGCACAAAGCATGTACCAAGTAAATCACCCTTACAAGATTGATTAATAAATTATTGGGGTGTCTAACCAGTTTACCTATGTGTTGCCTTCTCATATGGCAACCATAGATGCCTTTCAAAACATATGAGGTTTGGCCTAAAATACTTGCGAATGCTTTCATTATTAGATTCACCTGGGAATAAATCAGCAGTTATATAAAGCAACCGTCTTCCTTATAAGAGAAGTAATGAATGTGTCCCCTCTTCCCTTCTATCTGTGATGTGCACACAATGAAAGGCCTATTTCTCAGGCACTGCAGTTCACGTGATAATATCAGAGTATCTGGGAATATGACACTGCCATAGATATCCTGGCAGCAATTTCTTTTTGTGTTTCCTGAAAACTGATTAACAGGAAATCAAAGAAGCTCCCAGTACTATGCTTATCACAGAGCACAACCCAATACCTTAATGTTCAACAAACATTTTTGGAACAGAAGAACATTTTGGATGTTTTTTTTGGTTTTGAAATCAAGGTATAATTGTTCTTTTCAATAATGTATAGTTTGGGACTGAAATTTATCAGTGGTACAAGAAAACAAACCAAGTAAAAACAAAAAAAAATTACGTTCACGGGTATCACAGTTTGGCATGTGTCATATTATATTTATTTAACTGTATATGTCATCGATTTCTGGGATTATGGCTACAACATATTTCACAAAATTGCATTCTTGTGTGTTACAGATTGTGTTAAAACACTGTATGTAATTCAGTAACAAAAAACAAACAAGGTTTATTAACAGCTAACAGTTTTCCAGTTTTGGCGATGCACATTACTAACACCTTATAATTATCCCTTATAATGTATGTTATATATTTCTGATATATAAAATGTATCAAAAAATGTATCTGGACACGGGATATTTCACTTCAGGGAAAGAATAATGACAAGAGTGATCATATCAGGGTGGTGTAGGAAGAAGAGTCCCTCAGGGTCAGTGTTAGGACAATTGCTTTTACTTACGCCCATGAGAATACAGCTGGACCCTGGTTGCTTCTGTAGTTGCTTGGAATTCAATAGAAGACGCCTGTGTAAATCCAATAAGGAGGAAAGATCTACCTTTCTCCTGTAAAAATATAAAGGGTGTTTTCTTTTCGTATGAAGCCTATCATGACTAATTCATTCAAAATATGGAAGCAGACATTTGGGCATTTGTAGTATTTTCATGGGTTTTTGTCCATTTGGCACAAAAATAATTTACTGAAGGGTTCCAAACCATATGTTTTGATTGATGACCAAGGTCTTCAGTCTTTTCAGTTTCACAAAAGAAACACTCTCTCCTCTTCTTATTTCTGGCATATCAGACTTCATTCTGCCCTTTAAGCGTATTGAGTTCCCTACAGTCCCATGTTCTTGTTTAATCTCTCAGGATTTGGGGTGTGTTTAATTTCTTTATAACAAATGTATAACTGTTAAAATATCCCCTTTGTTGTAACTTTTTTCATCCTGTAAAAATGTATCCCAGTTAAATTTATATTTATGCCTCCTTATTGTCACTTTAAATTTAAACAAAACTTGTAGTAGATGCTTGAGTTGTGCACTTTCACGCACCTTTCGGAAATGCTAATATTGTTATGGTTTTACATTTTCTGTGAAAGTATAGAAATCTAAACATAATGCTGGGATATAAACAATGCCAAAACATATTGAGTGCAAAGAAGTAGAATAGAATAGAATAGCCTTTATTAATCCCGGGGGGGATGAAATTTGGTTTGTCACAGCAACAATGGTTGAGGTTATATACATTTTAAATGATGCCTTTATCAGACTATGTTTATAGTAGTGTCCAGTTCTGGGCACCATAGTAAATTGGGCGTTTTCTACAAAAGGGGAGTAAGATTGGTACTGGGTATCAAACTTTAAAGAAGGACTTAACACACTTAATGTCTTCAGGCTGAGAAAAAGGAGACTCAGGGCAGGTTTTCTTTGAGGTTTCACATTTTTAAAATGAATGAATGAATTGGATTACAGAAACAATTTCAGGTTCACAAGGGGACACGTGTGGAAATTGGTTAAAGGTAAATTTCACAGATCCTACAGCATATTTTTTCACAGTAAGTGAATAATACGTGGAATAGCTTACCAGGATTTGCGGTAGAAGCATAGACCTTTGAGGTGTACAGTGTACAGTCTAGTGAATTTAGACTATAGGTCAAATAATGAGTCTATAGATCGGCTGAATGGCCTGTTGCCATTATCAAACACTCGTACGTTCTTGTGTGGAGGAGGTAAAGAGGAATATGCTGTCTGGTAATCCAGGCACCCTTTATGAGCCCAAGTGGGGTCATAAGGGTTCAGAATGGGCCACAGGTGTGTATCACTACCATTGTGGATAAACAAAGGGAGACATAAAGGGTGCTGACCGGGCCCTCACTGTGGAACCCAAATCATTGTTTCTACAGTGTCTCCAAGTGTGCCCCAAATATGGCTTCCCTAGGTTGTTACTATGTGTCATTTACATGTTTATTACTAGTCTTTTCAAGAATGCCACACATAGGCATAAATTGTGCCTATGTGTGATCCCAATCCAGGCTCTCAAATAGGATCCTGCTAATTTGGAGAACCTTGAACATATGGCATCATTTCACAAATGTAACCTAAATCCACAAAGCCTGTACTGAGAAAGATAGATCTCCTTTTGGTTTTATCTGGTTTTTGGTTTGAGCTGGTTAGCTGGAACAGTTATGTGACCGTTTCCTGACAACCTAAGAGCATTATTTGGTTTGTGAGGCATCACTAGTTCCAGTATGTAATCTGGGTTTAAACCAGGTAGTGCTTCAAAGGTGATAAATAAAATCTTTAAATCTATTTTTAACGCCACTAGCAGGAAGGAGGTCCAGGACTTGGTTAATATATGACCTCTTGTTCATTTTAGTAAGTCTCCTTGCAGCAGAATTTTAAACCAGCTGGTGCTGATATAAAACCTAACTATTTACACTTGAGTACAGGGCATTGCACTAATCCAATCTAGAGGAAATTAAAGCATGGATGACTTTAGCTATATCCTTAAAAAATATATAACCTAATATATGTTCCATAGCTAGAAGTTCCATGCCTGGCAAGTCTTTGTAATTTGTTTATCAAATCCCAAATCAGGGTCAAAGATAACACGCAACGCACAATTTTTTTAAATTCTGTTTTACATTTGGGGGTTAGGATCCTACGATTGTAGCTCAGACTCATGTTGAGGACTCAGGATCAAGACTTAAATATAATTCAGACTATCATATAAGTGTAAAAATTCTGACAATCATGTACATTTACATTACATTTTAAGCATTTAGCAGACAGAGACATCCAGAGCAACTTACAAGATGTGCATTAATACATGGTATGATCAACCATTGTTCGCGCAAGAGATCAGTGCAGTTTTCATAGTAATGTAAGATATTTTACAGATATCGCCAGATAAATACAGTTGTGTAGCATCGACATAAAACTGAAAGGGGATGCTGTGATTGTGAATGGTGTTCATTGTTAACATGAAACCATGTTACTGACATGTGTATATTGTTGAAAGAAAGGTCTTTCAGTTGTAGGCCCAATTTATTTTTGTACAAGAAAATTGCTGTGGTCGCTATAATTATTAAAGCCACAAAAGCCAAGGTAGAGTACACAAGAGCAAAAAGGTTTGTTTTTGTACAGTTTTGACACAAAAAGTTATGATTTCTCAACAAAAAAAACCTGTTTAATCAAAAGGATACATATGTCATCAAATTAATATCTCTCATTGGATGACTTTTCTCCTAGCTACAACATGGAAGGGACAAGGGAGGGGGACAGAGGACACGATTCTGTGATAATATCAAAGCGCACCTCACAAAGTGCCATCTAAACCCCAAGGACTGGGAACAAGTGGTCCTCGACCGAAACATCCAGAAGGGCCAAGATGTGTCTGCAAGTAAAACAACTGGAGATAACAAGAAGGGAGGTTGAGGCTGGAAAAAAAGATCCAACGTAGGAAACACCGAACTGAGGCACCTAACATTCCTGCCATCACCACCAAGCACCCCTGCCCCCACTGTGACAAGATCTACAGGTTTTAGGATAGGCTTAAGCAAACATATTCGCATCCATGTTAGCAAGATGTAACCACACAAGTCATCAACTGCAAGTCTTGGAGGGAAATAATACTAAAGAAATGAGGGATCCCGCCCCCTACAAAAAAGATCACACTGACAATTACTGTAATGCCCTGTTACATTCCATTTACAAGTACGAAATGTAAACGGAAAGTAATCTCATCACTATGCCACTTACTGTATGTTCTGATGAAATCATGTGATCATGTTACTCATTCACGCTTGCTGAGAATATCAAGCATATCTGTAAAAATGAATGGCCTACTTGTATCACAAGTCATCACAGTTATGCTTCTTCCATTGAGACACTAATATCTAAATGGCAACGATCGAAGGGACAAATTTGATCTGATGTTAGTTTTAATAACCTTATCTGTATCCCATTGAAGCCTACGTTATCTCCTTCTGTTTGCACTGCTAACAAGATCAGTTTGAGTTTATTCAATTCATGATCTCGAATCTAGCCTTGACGCTTCCATCCTTAGCAACTGCAGGTAAATTCCCATACTTCCTTTACTGACTAAAGTTAGTTTTAGCAGCTAATTAAAAAAATAGTTTTCACAGCTAATTACTTTTCTGAGCAAAAACAGCCTTTTCAAAAACTGTCAGTCTGGTTTCCACTCCAACCATGGTACTGAAACTACCCTGGTTAGAGTAGTAAATGACTAACTAAAGAATGCAGACTCTAATATATCATCTACATCCATTCTCTTGGAGCCGAGTGCAGCTTTCAACACCATTGATCATGTGATCTTAATGGAATGACTAATAACTTGGGTTTGTCATGGTGATAGTGTATCGGGTTGGTTCAATTCCTCCCCTGTTTTTCTCCCAATTTGGTTGCCAATTATACCCTCTATTTATCTCAAATCCCCCTCCCCCATGAGTCTGCCGCCCATCCTCAGGGGCGAGACATTATTTCCGGGCCGAATTTATTCGCCTCTTCCGAGACGGAATTCTACCACGGACGCCTTTTTCCTGCTCCTCGACGGACTCGTGCCGGCTCACCCTCCCCCCTTCCCCGGAGGCGGACAGCCAAACGCCGCCTCCGATCAGGCTAATGGCCAGGGCCGGTCTGGTAGAGACGCGGGTTTCGAACCGCGTCCCTGACAGGCAGCGCACACCACAGCCACCACAGCCAAAGTGTGGTGCATTAGACCGCCACGCTATCCGCTAGCCCCAGGAGACCATTTTTAGTGCCAATTGGTGAATATGTGTCCTCCTTCACTCCTATTACCTGTTGAGTCCCACAGGGATCGATACTAGGACCAATCTTGTCCTCAATTTACATATTATTTGTAAGCACAACATCTCATTTCATTGTTATGCAGATGATACACAATTGTATTTTCAACCAAACCGGGTGCTACAAGTAAAGTACTTGCTCTCCTTGATTGTCTGTCAGATATCAAATATTGGGCGTGTCAGAATTTCCCCCAGCTTTGGGCCCAGTTCTGACACTGGGCCCAAAGCAGCAGTCTAATTTGATGTATTCAGGACTGGACACCTTAATCCCAAATGTTAAATCTGAAGTCAAAAACCTTGCAGTTATTTTTGCCACTAATCTAGATTTTGAAAAGCAGATTAAAAAGACATCCCAGTCATGCTATTATCATTTAAGAAATGTTTCAAAAATCAGATCTTTGTTGCCAGTTGGAGATACAGAGAAAGTCATACATGCATTAATATCATCAAGATTAGACTGCTGCAATGCTATCTATTCATGCCTGAATGGCCATGCATTATCTCACGTGTAGCTGGTACAAAATGCAGCTGCTGGACTTTTAATCAGAAGAAAAAAGAAGATACATATCACTCCAAACTTGGCCTCATTACACTGGCTACTAGTTACAGTGGATATTTTTATTTAACCTTTATTTAACCAGGCAAGCCATTAAGAACAAATTCTTATTTACAATGGCGGCCGGATATAATACGTTTTCACATTTTACTTTCTTACCTCATGGAATCAAAATGTATTTCTTTCTTTCCACTGATCAACACAAGATATTTTCTAATGTCAAATAAAAAACAACTATTCACCCCATTTAGGGTTCATCCCATTGAGAATCAGTGGAAAGATTCGAAAATTGCTGTGGACCAATGGCCCCCAACTAAGTCAAAGTCAGTCAGTCAAAGTCAGCTTTATTGTCAATCACAGTATATACACGACATACAGGGATTGAAATTGCGTTCTCTCACATCCACAGTGCAGTTTAACTGCACGAAAAGGGCAGTGTCCAGATGTGCAAAGCTGGTAGAGACTTACCCAAATAGACTCACAGCTGTAACTACAGCTAAAGGTGCTTCTACCAAGTATTAAGGCAAGGGGGCTGAATAATTATGGAATCAATTAGTCGTTTTTTATTTGTAACTAATTACGAAAAAGCTTTTGAATTAAAGCTTTAAATATATATACTGTATTCATGTATTTGCTTAATTATGATATCAGCAAGTTTGATGATTTAAATTTGAGAGCTACCAATTGCTATCTCAAGTAGCCTAATCTTTCTTGAGTTGCTGTAAATTGTAGGCTTTAGGACCCAGCGACACATAAACACAGTGCTTATCTCTCCTCCTTCCTCCCGTGCCCCATCTGTCGAATCAACCAATGTTTACAATCATGCATTACAGTCACTCTAGTTTTATTCTGTACTTAATTTTGGCTTATTCGTTTGCTAACGGACAACAAGAACCCAAGTGGAACGACAGGCCGTTTGAGGTGCTGCAAAACCAGAACATAGGTAAGCATTTCTACAGCGAAGAGAGCATACAAACGCCAAGGCCCATCTACCAGCGCTTCGGATTTAGTAGGCTAGGGGTTGACAGGACATGGCAAAGCATTTACGAAGGAGTAATAAGGAAGTTAAATCCATATTTTAATGTCGCATACATTTAACATTTCGCTGCGAATTATTATTATTATTTAGCTGCGAATTATTGCAAGGAAACCTGTATTTATATTTGATTCAGTGACGATTCGCGAAAGTTCTCAAGGCCTCAAGGTTCGCTGCAAGGAAGAAACGTTTGACTACGATCTGTATTTCATTGTCTATGCTTGTGATGTGTGCGTCTTTTGTCCCCCACGGTGACAGACAATGTCCTCTCTTTCTCTGTTGCAGCACTACTCGTGAGCGTGCTCTGCGTGCTGCTGTTCGTGATGATCGTCATGGCAGTCTGTGTGTACAAGCCTTTGCGCCGACGCTAAACTTCACAGCGACCCCGGTCCAATTTGGGAACCGTAGAATTAGCGGGTTGAGCCATGTCTGCAGAACCAATGGGTTTACAGAGCCGTCTCGCCGGCTCCATATGGCTGTTTTTCGACCGTCCCAATGCCATGGCCGTGAGGAAAACACAAATAATGAACGCTGTCCTAAATATGCCGTCTTACACACTGTTAATTTGTTACTGTAAGTCAGTGTTACACGAGGTACATCGAGCTGTATGTCACAAAATACCTGTAACCGCGTTGTGATTTTGTGACCCCCCCTTTGTTGTAGGCCACCCGCGGACCCTTGTGTACGCAGGACAATGGGAGGAATTACAAATCAGATTATGTTAATACTCCGGGCACATTGTAACAGCTGTCGAAGGGCCAGAGCACATGAATAGTCTCACCTTTAAGAGCCAACTCTTGATTATCTCTATTAGCTTGTTCCTGCATCTTAATGCGCGACTATTTGCAAAGGGTTTGAGTAAATAGGGTGGGAAATGTGTTATGTTTATAGAAACGACCAGAACTGAGGGTAGCCTATATGCGACATTGTGTGGGAACCGCCTTGCATTATAATTTTGTTTGAATTGTTATTGCTATTATTGGAAAATGTATGATTGTAAATTGACCGTTGTACTTTTTGTTTTCATCCCAACTTAATCAAAAGCTGCTATTTGATTGACACTGTTCAACTTCTAATGCACTTTTCCGTTTGCTAAATTGATTTGAATTATTTTTATATTTTTGTATGTTATTTATTTGTATGCAATTTTATTTTCTTAACACGTGGGAAACAAGTTGAAGTATTTATTTTAACATGATTTGAGTATATTGTTTATTGATTATATTGCTTTGGATGTGATACTGTCTCAACAGTTGGAGAAACTACAAAAAATGAATCCGTGTAGCCTAAATGTGGACTTCTGTGATGTAATTTGTATTTATTTGTCACCTGGTTTTACAAAGTGTTTTTTATCATCTCTGTAGTTACAGCAAACTAGTACGTGACTGAGACATGAACCCTAAACTCCCTCCACTGATTACATTTGTGGTAGTACAGAACACTTATTGTAGGAGCAGGGCATCCACAAATATAAAACCTGATTATGACGTTTCAAATGGTAAATACGACCTGGGTTTCTGAATGCCCATACCACGTTTGTTTTTATCATATTGATATCTAATCACAATAGTATTTATCAAAATGAAAATGAAATGCAAATATAAACTGGAAATAAATACAACCTCATGTAGAGTTGGTAAAGTTTTTGCATGCATGCTACAAAACCAGAGAAACGGCTTATATAATCTCATTGAAGACTCAGAATGGTGAACTGGAACCAGTTTTAATTGGCTTTGCTGGTGCATCGACATTGGACGACAGGAGGCACATAAGTGTGCCGTAGATAGGTCAAAGCTTTCGATGAGTACCCACCATGTGTTACGCAGGGCATCTGCAGCATCTTTTAGTGCACCATGGCCAATCGGAGCCTTTGCACCAGTTCCCCATTCATTGGGAGAGGAAACAAAAAAAGATGAAGGAGGAGAGAGGGCATCACATATTCCAGAGCCATGGTAACAGAGTGCTTTGCTGGGTCTCTTTCCTTCCTTCATGTTCCAAGGGGAAAAAAACCTGAAGTACCTTTCCAGAGGCCTAATTTATTTACTTACCTGTCTGACAAAATCTATTTACAATCACCCTCTTTCCCACTAGAAGGTTGTTTATGTGGCCTGAATGACTTACATCTGAGGTCTGTATACTGACAAAAAGCAGGACAGGAACACATAAACTACAACATGAAGGAAAGGTGCTCTTAATTTAGGGCAAGATGAGATCTTAATTTAAAATGGTACGCAGATTTTGAAGAGTAATTTTAACCCTGTATTTACCATGATAGAACATTTGCTACATAGAGTTATCGAGTAGGTAACCTTTCACTATACATTTTCAATATTGAATTGTCAAATTCAACATCCAATATCCAACGTTGGGGAGGCAACAATAAAAAAAAAATGACATTGTGTTTTTGTTTGAATTACACCATTCTTGAGATGTTCTGGTAAAAATATATGATTTTTGTATGCACAACAACCTTTCAAAATGTTCAGTTGAACAAGATCATAAAAAATATGTAAAAAAACAACAAAGTCCATAGTCGTTCTCACGGTTGTACACATTTAAATAGTGTAAGATTTCCAGCTGAGTCCAATCATCCAAGAACTTAGTCCAATTTTAATTATGTCACGTACAAAGCAATCATGTAGGCTGGACGCTGAAGTTTCCACTTAAAATGCAGTTGTAAGTATTAAAAGGTGGGAAAGGGGCCAAAACATTCCTCAAACACTTCCTAAATCAAGAAACGAGGCTTCAGACTTCAAAGGCCCCTACAAATGGCATTCAAATGTCTGTCAAGATTAGAAACTGTCAATAACCTCCAAGGTTACCTGAGGTTATGCGATTACCATTTACATTTTAATTAAAATCTGCATAAACCTGAGACTCTTAGGACTAAAATGTCAAACAACATTAAACACATTATATAACCTCTAATATACTGTACATAAAAGTGAACCAACATTTTTATAACCAATAAGAATGTTTGCAATGGGCCATTTAGAGTTTAAAATGGCAAACTATTTTATGGGGGCATTTTCTGAATTCAGTGGAACATGTTATGCATTTGCAGAACGGTATCAGAAGAGATTATGTTGTTCCAGTTCTGACTATGAACAATCATTCTCAGTTCTCCTAGTCAGTCTGTTGCATGGAAGGGTAATCTTTTGGAATTGAATTTTCCACAGCAGTTATAGAGAAGGTTCCTCCTACACATGGTGAAGCCCGTGTGCATCCACAGTAATATTCTTATGGAACCAAACTGAATTAACGTAAACAGTTCAGATCCTCTAATTGCTCAATACAGTAAAAACTGCGCAGATGCTGGGATGCGATTAATGAACGTAGGTGGTAGCTATGTTTAGAAAATGAAACCAAATGGATACCATCCAGGGTCTACTGGACAAACTAAAAATACAAAATCAATAATTGTTACGACAAACAGATGAGGACCAAGTTTATTATTGACAAATATATATATATATATATATAAAAAGAAAAGACGATCAGTCCTTTTTTGTCTATCAGGAAAGGGCACTGTGAGCTACAAACAAGTATCAAAGAACACTGCCATCACCTGTTTAACTTAGGAAGTGCAATAAAATGTCACATTAAAAAAAACTTCTGTAGAATGAATTAAACAGGAAATTGTGAGTATCTTGGTTATTACAATCATTTTTTTCTCCTAAATAGACATTTAAGGATCAGTCTCTTAAATCTCGCTGGAAATAAAGTGCTTTTATTTATTTTTTTAAAAGACAAAAATTTACATTTTGAAACTGACACCACAGTTTACAAATGTCTTTATGAAGGAAATTCTTCAACATGTTAAAACAAGCTCTCCAGCAAAATTAATGCAGCATACAAAGTCTCCCCCCACCCCCCATCGAAACCAAAATTATTCCTGCAATGTTATTTTAGATGAGAGAGACCTCTTGTTTGGCCATATGATCCTCTCTGGTTCAGAGTACCAGCCCAAAGAAAACACATTAAGTAGATTATTCAGTAACTGTTTGATCTCAAATACTTTATATGTACTGTAGCTTCCCAGTGTCGTCAACTACATCAATGAATTTATTCCGTATCAAGCAAAACACTTTCTAAGTATAAATTATTGAATTCCCCAGTATCTGAGGCCAATCCTCACAGATATCCTGCCATATTTTTCACAATTTTGGTCTCGTCACATTGCACGCCAGCCAGTGGAAAGCTGAAGCATCAGGAGTCTCTCTCCACAGGCCATTGCAGACGGTGATGCTACATTCAGCTGGTGTCCGTGTTCAGCCATGGAGGAGTAACCAGCTGCCCTGGAGTTCACATGCCAGCCAACCACAGGTCTGAGAATGCACTACAGTGGGGGGGGGGGGGGGGGGGGGGTGGCGGGTGTCCCTCTTAATACTTGCATTAAAGCTCTGGCACATTACTGGTTTTGCGAGTCAACTCTCAACATTTACAAACGGAAAGCGAATCATAAATAGCCCATGCTGATTAGGGAGATGCAGACCTGAGCACTGGACTCCGCAGGAGAGTGGTATTATCGTGTGTCGCCGGTTCTAAGCCGTGCGCCTTTTTTAGCAGGCACACCGGCGTTGCTATTGCTTGGTCGTTCCGATTACCTGTTTGCGGAGTCCTGCTGTTGGTAATGTCTCTCCACACGTCGTACTGGTACTGACCTCAGTGGCCCAGATGTGAAAGGCTTACATTGGCCTGGATGGCGATTTTAAAAATGCGATACAACGCAACGTCTTATTGTTTGACACCGTCCTGTCCACAGCAACAAACATTCATTTGTTTCTTTTCAACAACACGTCCTGCCCTGCCTTACTTTCACAACCCCTTTTCGAACAAGGACGGGAACCCTGAGATATCTTTTCATTGAAACACTAAAGCCCCCCCTAAAACCCTGCAGCTACCCGCTACGCTATCCACGGCTCTCACCGCCTGAGACGTCGCCGATCGATCCGCGGTCTATGCACCGCCGGATCACAGCTGCAATACCTCATTTACCTTCACAGAACAAATTCTCACAATTGCCCAAAAACGATGCAGTCCACAGGCCCTACGATGACAGTTGAGCTCCCTCCTCTCAAAGTAGTGTTCAGAACCCGACCACTGCGCACGGAACTTGCCACAGAGGCGTCCCTTAAGAAACAAGTGTGTGTACAAAATTATGAAGGGATACAAATATATATATATACATATATATATAAATGTATATGCATATAAAACAGTAAGAAATAATGTGTCTCACACATTAAGAAACTTTGCTTTCGGTGGATGGGTCCACCTGCTACACGTTAGACTGATGCCTGCAGGTTTAAGGGCTTTTCTATGTAGCAGGTGGCAATGGTCGCCGCTGGAGTTAGAACGTTAACGCAGTTATGGCAATGGTCGACTCACTCTTTTTTTTTTCTTTTTAAAGTTTTTTTTTTCCTTTTTGGCTCCCCTTTCTTCTTCATTTCTCGGTGAGCGAGAGCTGCAATATCCGCTCCAGCTCCTCTTCCTCCGCTCTCTGGCGCTGCTCTTCCTCCTCCTGTGCCTGGGCGGAGAGCACCATGGCAAGCCGGAGATCCGAGTCTGGGCTGACGGTGGATGCAGTGCTGGCTGGGCTAACGGAGTCTCCCAGGTCCACCAGCACCCCCTCTGGGACAGATCTGGAACAGCATCAACATAAATATCAGAGTAGGGCAGGATGGTAGAGATGAACAGGAGAGACAGATAAAAGCAATTTTGTTCTCATCCCACACCCCAATTTCAGTATACCTTTCACCCGGGCTGTTGATCGTCGATTCCGTGAGCACCCCATTGCTGCCGACCCAAGTTGTGTCCTTGGAAAACAAAATCAAAACATTGAGCCTTGTTTTTTACATTTACATTTATTTCAGATTTTTTTTCTCTCAGTTTGGTGGCCAATTGTACCTTCTATTTCTTCAATTCACCCTCCCCCACGAGCTACAACTACGAGACCAGCCACTACCCGGGGGCTGGCAATGAACCGTTTCCTTCGAGATGGAACTTGCCTATTCGTTTTGCCTACAGGGAAGCTTTCTGTTAGCTCGTGCTGGCTTTCCCTCCCTCTAGGGCGGACAGCCAATTGCCGCCCCCAAACGGGGCTCTTAGTCAGAGCCAGGCTGGCGCAGTGCGCAACCTGCACTCCGGGGTGAGTGCCTTTATCGGTCGCGTCACCCAGGGGCCCCGTTGATTCTTGTTGATCATGAGAAACGAACCTGCTTAAGCAAAGAACGACAACAAAATAATCAGGTATTAGCTAAAGCTCATGTTCGGTTGCTAAATTAACCTATTAATGTAATCCAAGTTTCTGAAGAAACATAATGCACTGTTTAATACAGCAAGGCACACAGAAAGGAAAATAAAGATCGAATGCCGATAGACATCTTTTTCCTGACAGGCTAACAGGCACATGGCCGTGTTGGGAGGAGCAGTCTCTGACCTGAGGTCGGCCTCCGCTGGACTCCAGCAAACTCTGGTGGATGGCGAACTGCAGCAGCTCTTCGTCGTGGTTCGACACGGGCGTGGTCCTGCTGCCCCCTCGGTGCCGGTAGTGCGGGGGCACATCAAACACAGTGGGGCACACCTGGAATGGAGGGAGGGCTGGGGGAAGGGGGGCCACAGGAACACAGTAGTTGGCGTCAAATGTGACCCAGGAGCGGTCCATATAGGGACACCAGGCTAACAGAGCCCCAGGGTGTGGGGGGCCAGAGGGCGGCCCTACCGGTGGCGTTTCCGTCCTCCTCCGTGGGCGTCTCCGTTGGCGTGGCGGCGGCGGTCGGCGGGGTCGCCTCCGGGGGCTCTGCCGTGCTGCACTTGTTCACGTTCCCGAACGTGATCCGGGCGTTCAGCACGTGGAACAGCGGGATCTCTGTGAGAGTGGCACAAACGCACGGGTCTCCGACACCGGCCAAGAGATCAACCCGTCGCCCTGTCACTACCCACGCTAATGGGGCACACCTGAATTATGCAAGGCCCATTAAACACGCGGTCAAGAGGGATTCCCAGGTCGCCGTGGCATGAACTGAGGAGGTATTACATTGCAGGAGGCCCGTTCTGTTTTTAAGGAGAGGCCGTGACAGACTTATTTTACCAACAGGAGGCAGCACTGGACTTTGGAGAGAGAGTGTTAGAACATTTGGGCCAGCCATTTAAGTCCATCCCAAACCAAACCCAGCCAATTCACGTCTGAACCCAATCCACAATGTTAAAAATGGTAAGAATCTTGATAATCATAAATTGAGTGGCAGGTGCATAGAATGAAAAAAAAAAAAAAAAAAAAAAAAAAAGGATAGAACTTAATTACACTTCGTAGCATTCTCCTTGGCAATAAAGACAAAAACAGGAGACTAAGTCTGAGATGTAATTAAGACGTATTTTTCATTCAGAGCGTACGCCAGTCTGCAGTGATGTTTTGATATTTTCCAGGTTACCGCATCGCGTGAAGGCTCCCTTATCTTTCCTTCTTTTTATCATCAACAGAGGATCACAGTCTTGATTGTGTTTTTATTCAATTTCCGGTTTTATTAAAGCCCACTGGATATAAATTAAACCTAAATATATTCATATATTCAACCAACATACTAGTGGTAAAATAAATTATGTATCAAAACATTGAAAACATGCTTTTCACCGTGAATATTGGACGAATAAATGGCTCAATAAAACTGTCATTTAAGTATTAAAAAATGATAGCAGCTAAGGCATCTGAGATTAGTAGGTTCCAGAGAATTTATTTCTATGGTTATACTGGGGGTAGACAAAACAATGGAAAATAAAAAGGACTCATATGTTGAGTAACTAATTAAGGAACTCATTTTTAAGTAACTAAATTGTAATTAAAAGGGAGTCTACACATGTGTTTCATATTAATGTCAATTCTATTTACTAATGTGTTTCTGCAAGAAAAAACATTTTAAATTCACTTCAATATCTGAGTTTCTAAAGTAACATGAGAGATGTAACAGATTTTGAGAGGTCAAATAGTTGGTAGATGAATTGCAGGTGCGTCATTCACAGAAATTACTAAATTATTTAGCGAGTCAAGGGTAAGTGTCAAAAATCTAGAATATATGCCAAACAAGGAAAAACTGTCAAAGCTCACTGACAGGGATAGGTGGACACTTAACAAGATAGTTGCTAAAACCCACAAAATCATGGTCTCAAAACTATCCGCAGAACTGAAACTAATCACATTGTGATCTTTACAAAGCTTTATGCTAGAGCTGCAATTTGGAAACTGGTTGTAACCAAGGCCAATGCGCAACAACTCATTACCTAGTGTAATGAGCACAAAACCTGGAATTCTTAGCAGTGGAAGAAAGTAAAGTAATGTAAGCCAAAGAAATTACTATTTAATATGGTGGTGGATCTGTTATAGTTTGGGCAGCCATCTCGTGGGAGTCATTGGGTCTGATTATTACTCTGCATGGTGGAAATAAGGAATAGGAAGCCATTTTAGGTGACCAGATGCACCCTATGGTGCAAACACTGTTTCCTCATGATGTTCCTATACTACAGGACAATAACACCCCCAAACACACTGTCAAACAGATTCAAGAGTGGTTTAATGAACACCAGGGTGAAATCAAACACCTTCCATGGCCTCCCCAATCACTAGATCTAAACATCGCTAAACTCTCAAAGAATCTGAGACTTTCCTTCATGAAGAATGGTCCAACACCCCACTAGAAACAGTTAAAAACTTGTATAACAGCATTCCAAGAAGGACTGAAGCTGTTCTGAAAGCAAAGGGCAGCCCAACTCCTTATTAGTTAATAAATATTCATATAGTTTGGTGTTTCCATTATTTTGTCTACCCCCTGCATGTCTTATGCATTTTGCACTGTAGACATCCATGGGAACTTTCTAGTAATAATTAAATCAAAGTTTTTCCATACCTCAGACTTTCCATTTGAGCCATTTGCCACTGCAACACATTCTCCTGATAAATGTCTAAAAATAATGCCCTCAGCTTCCATTCATTAAGCCAGTAATCGACAAGATGCCCTATATTCAGTTAAGGTGTTGGCGTGCGAGACCAACAGAAAAGCATTAAAGGGAGCTTCTATCAAGAATCCAAGTCAGTCGCCTGGTGCTGCTCATTCAATCCTTTTTAAAAGATATTCTGGATTGACCCGTCCCGTGACCGAAAGCCTAACAATATCCTAAACCCAACCTGAACAGAACTCGCGGGTCCCATCAAATTCTTCAGAAATCTAGACCATACCTATTTTGACTGGGAATCCTGGGGGAAACTTGAGGGTGACAAAGTCGCGCAGTCGAGCAAAGTGCGTGCTGGTCCGCGCCATGAGGTCGATGATGGGCGTCACCTGCTCCACTAGGGAGAGGGGGTGCTCTTCACTCATCCACAGGGTGGCCTTGAACCTGCGCAGCACAGAGAACACAAAAAACAAAAACTATTGTCATCCAACACCAGTGCAGAAACAAAAAGACAGTTAATGGTGCGGTTCTCCTGCCTGGTGGGTTTAGGTTTCAGTGGCATGGGCTGGGCCAGTGGCATTCACTCTTGTCCTTAGATAGCCTCAAGGTGGTTGGTTTTTGTTTTCACCTTAAAATCAGTGACCAGTTCAGATATAAGAGACCAGGTGAGGTGAGTTAGTTGTGTAATCACCTGCTTTAATTGATCAGTTATGTGCTGAGTAACGATGAAAAACCTCCCCATCCCCGCAGCCCTCCAAGGGCAAGACCACACCAATCAAGGCCATGTTGAGATGTCCTGAAACATACAAGAAAGTCTAACGAAAAGGTTTTTGAGAATCATCCCTTACTGCCTTCCATGTAAACCCATTTTAATGGCTGGGTTCCAACTGTGGGTTTGGGAAAGGCAGTGTCACGACGGTAATTCTCATTCTGCCACGTTTCGCGGTCAAAGGCTTTGAAACGGGACCCACTTTTGGGTTCGGATGGTGAGCTCGATGGGCCGGCCGATGTCTCGGTCCTTCAGGTCGAACTCCGGGTCGAAGTACTCGTCGGGTGTGATGGCGGTGGGGTTGGTGGCTGTGGCGTACTCCAAGGTAAGGTCCTTTGTTCAAAACCAAATCAAAGAGTCACCTTCACAGCGGTCGAATTCAGCTCCGTTAGTCAAGAGTCTCCACACATTACAGACATGAATCAAGAACACCTTTATCTGGGTGGGTCTGCTGAACAGCTTTAGCTTTAAGCTTCAATGCACAAAACACATAAAATACTTGCTGCAATAACACATTTTAGCAAGTGTATCTTTTCCCAAGTATGGTTATACAAGTTATGAGCTTTTTTTCCTCTCCAAAACTACAGTACTAATGCTTTATAGAAATATATTTTTGAAACAAATGAACTGATGTCTTACCCCCTGGGCACTAAACTGCTGCTCCACTGTACCCAGGAGAGATTCCAGAACATTGCGCTCATCTACAAAACACAATGAAAGATGGAAGATGTTATAGTGGCTCTCAAACTCGGTCCTGGGGTACCACTGTGCATGCTGGTTTTTGTTCCAACCACACAACTGCCACCTCGGAATTGTAATGAGCTGTTAGTTGTTCTTAATTAGACATGTTCAATGTCTGTTGAGACTTGATTTAGGCCACTTAATGTCAGAAATATCTATGCATGCCATGAAGAATAGATGTCCATATTCACATCCCAGGACTCTTAGTTAAAGAGTTAGTTAAATACTTTTAGGATTATCAACTATCAAATCATTCTTAAATTTTCTGTAATGTGCTATATAACAAATGATTCCTTTTTTTCCCCCAAAATTTTGGTTTTTTTTTCACCCCAATTTATAGCCAATTATACCCTATATTTATTTCGATTCGTCCCCCCACAAACTCGGCACCCCTCCTCCGGGTCAAGCCAATTCTCCAAGGCCAGCGATGATCTGGCTCCACGAACTGCGACCGCAATAGGCAGCTCACACTCGCAAAGCACCAGTCAACACGAGTGCATTAGAGCGCTACGTTATCCAAGGCCCTGGGGTAAAAATTTTTTAAATTGATTCAATGGTAGACTGACAGCTGAAATCAGTGCAGTTCCAATTGCTGTTGGACACCTGGCAACAGAAACTAAACCATTTGGGGAAAATGAACAGTTCAATGACAGAACAAATGCCAACGAGCCAAACTTGAATAAAATTGAAGGAAATGAAGGTAGAACTTAAAGACAGGTTTTCAACAACCTTAACTGGTCAAGAGACTGGCTGTAATAAACACCAGCACACACCGTGGCCCCCCATGACCGGGTTTAAGCACCACTGCTATAGGCTACTGTATTTGATAAGATAATCAATTCATCGTGCGGGTACACTTTCAGTTTTTGAAATATTCAGCGTTAAAATTGTTGTGCAAGTGTTCCTGCACTGCATACTGCTTATCTGATCATAATTTACACCCCCAAAAAATGCAGGATATAGAAAAAGAGTCAGGACCTTGGTTCAGCATTTCATCACAAAGATATTATTACACACCCAACCCTTATGACTGCAGGAAAAATGCAAACAGTTCTGATATTGAAACGAGAGGCTCCTACACGGCTGTAGGCATGCTGCCTTCCTTACCTTTTATCCTAGCTTTCTCCTCATCTGTAAGGTGCTCTGTCCTTGTCCGGATCACAACATTGACATTGTTCACAGTAAAAACCTGCCATGAAGGTTGAAGATCGGTGTTACAACAGTACACGAGTGACAAGAGGTAAGGCAAAGGATTCCAATGGTCTCCATCACCAACCAATCATTCACTAACGATGTAATAATCATTACAAACACCCACTCAAATCAAATTTACATTTTCCATGACGTCAATTACAAATTTAAGGTTTTCAGTCATTTTTTGGACTTTAATGGACTTTACTTTCATAACTTAACACATTTTATTGCCAGTGTGAATACACATCCCATTGTGTTTGTCTCTGTGTGTGTGTGTGTGTGTGTGTGTGTGTGTGTGTGTGTGTGTGTGAGTGAGAACAGCCCTGGCAGGTGGCAACAACGGTGGCAGGGGAACAGACATTTAGCAGATACGTTATCGGAAAAGAAGAAAGAAATATATAACGTTACATGGAATCAGACATTTCTATGACATTTCCATGATATTCCATTGCAGAATAATTATCAATGATTTTGAACGTTTTTCCATGATGCGTGTGAACCCTGAATAACAAAAGAACAGTCCCGAAATATTAATGCAACGATGCATCATATCAGAAAATATGCACATTATACATACTCTGAATATTATATTTATCAAACATTGTGTTAATAAAAGGAAACGAGCAAGGATTAGAACTTGAAATGTGGACTAAGTGTTTCTCTGAAGATAAGAAGCATTATACAAGCAGTGTGACTTCACAGATGTGTTTACCTAATGAGGCATGTCCAATCGTCCAATAAGAAGAAACCCGGGGCTTAATTTCCATGTCATTTAAATGAATAGCAACAAAACAGTCAACAAACATGTTCAAAGGTAAAAGGTGACGCTAGCATTTTAATTTAAAAAGGCCTTAGGTACCTGGTAACTAATCTAATAAATACACCAAATAAGTGATAAGACCTTTAGCCTATAAGGCCGTGGCAGCTTGCAGGGATACATAAACGCGTTTAGTTTTAACGAGCGACTCAGGTAGGCCTTTCAGCTAATGCTGAGGAAGTAACACTGGCTGAGATGTTGATGCATAATGTGCACACCTCTCTGTATTAGTGCACCGGTGTTGTGCCCTCGCCACAAGTCTATGCATGCACACGGCATCGTTCTAGCAGCAGCTGAGTGGCCCTGCTATGCACAAACGCATCGCTCACCTTTGCCTCAAATCCATTGACAACCTCTGTTTTGTCAGTCCTCCAGCCCCAAATTCCAGACTTATTTCTGTAGAGATAAAAAAAAAAAAAAAAATCATAAATAAAATCACCATTTATTTTCTCCCTGTGTTGTGGAATGTTGTGTATTCCATTTATGCCTCACTTGCTTCTGGCTCACGCTACCAAACCAAATAAATCTAGGCAGCGATTTGGCACAGCGAATGAAACATTAAAAGAAGAATTTTAGAGTTTGCATTTTTGTGCTTCTTTTGGCTCCTAACTGAATCTCAAGCTCCTAACTTGTCAACGAGGTTGTTTTTAACTCTGGTTGTGGTCAGGCTTCACATCATTTTAGCTACCTCTGCTCCTTACCTTTTCTTTTGCTCGTTTCTTTCTCAGCCTTCTTCTGAGCCTGTCTAATTTCAGTCAAAAGACATAACGAGGCCAGTAATGTTTTCCAACAGAAGCACGCAAACACTCCACTACCTGATACTACCTCAAGCTGTGGGAGGAGCCATACCTCTCAAAGGCAATGTGGCGGGTGTCCAGGTAGGTGTTGACGATGGAAGTGGTCAATCTCTTAGCCACCTCCTGTTCAGCTGGCTGCATGGAGTCTAGCGTTACATCCTCAATCTCCCGGGAGATGTCAAATCGCTCTGTGTCCACGACCTCTTCATCATGGTTCACCTCCATCAGTTCTGTGCAGCTGTCTGTGCGCCACACACGGACACACACAGACACACACAGACACACACACACAGACACACACACACACACACAGACAGACACATACACACAGACACACACACAGACACACACAGACACACACACACACACACACACACACACACACACACACAGACACACACAGACACACACAGACACACACACAGACACACACAGACACACATGGAGAGGTGGGTTCAGCTTCCGATTCAAAATCAGGGATACAGGACTTCTGGAAGGACAAATCTCAACTTCAAAGTGAGGACAGCCCCGTTAAGACTGAGAAGCCCTGTTTTACAAAACCAGCAGCTCCTGAATATGCTCTTTGGAGCCCCCATCTCCACCCCGCTGGACCCTGACAGATGTCCCACCATCTCCTCTGAAGATGTAGCTCCTTCGGCCTCGAATCCAGGTCATGTTCTCAAATCCCAGCAGTGTGGCATCCACGCGAATGTTGGCACCACTCTTCCAAATTCGACACACGTCACTGGGGCACACCCGTGACACCAGGGGGACTGGAGAAGGAATGGACATGAGGCAGTTCATATGAGCACACTGGGGCCAGTTAATGCAAACTGTCTGAGAATCTCAAAATTATTATCTTCAATAATTCAATGCCATAATCTGATACACACAACATTAGTTTTACACGCTCAGAAACCGCACCTTATCCAAAACTGGACATGCATGAGTTCTTTTGAAATTTGGTACATTTTCACACACACGCTATTTGTTCATTTGTTTACTACAGCATAATTGCACAGCTGCCATTCTGAAAACTTGAGACTGCTCCAAAATCATCAACAAAGAGGTCAGTTAGGCGTGAAGGTACAATTTCAAATAGGCAGGACTTACTCCAGCTGGTGAACTCCCACTTCATTTCCATATAAAAATCTGGAGACTAGGACAGTCAAAAAAAAGAAAAAGGAAAAAAAGAAGAAGAATTAGTCCCTCAATGCTCTCCATTCAGACTCAATACCCCTTTTCCACCTGACTGACCGAATGCAGCACAATTGCTTTTTCCATTACAACATCCTCAATCAAAGCAGTGGCACATGATGTCACACTGAATTCTTGTGTCTGCCCAGATCGAGACAACTCCTTGGACTTGGCAGTCCAAGGCTGAGGCTGACATTTTCCAGAAAGGAAAAATAAAGACAAAATGCTGTGCTCAGTGATTGCAGTGTGCTCCTGCCTTCATTCCACATTTATGTCCTACATTTTTGGCAGAGGCACCATAAGAAGCAATCTAATTAGGCAACTTCCATCCACAACTTTCTTGTAAGTGACAGAACACTTGACGGTAAACCACCTGGAAAATGAACTAAGTGAGCCAGGTTGGTACCAGCCCCACAGTGGTAAAAGAGTTTAACAAGTGTGCAGGGGAACGTTGAGGACGGAATAGAGAGAGGGTGAGCAGCACCTCACGGATCTTGCACAGCAGCTCGGGCACCCCGCCCAGGGCTGTGGAGGCTTTGAGGTAGTCCCGTCGCTGCAGTACCAGCTGTACCATCTCTGGGTCCCCAGTACTGACCGCCTCCTGCAGCGCTGTGCAAACACACACGTACATGCACACACACACACACGCACACACACACACACACAAACATGCACACACACACACACACACACACACACACACACACACACACACACACACACACAAAACAAGCACACATACACACAAGCATTTGCATAAAACACTGATCCATTACATTACATTTTACATTTTAGCAGATGCTCTTATCCAGAGCGACTTACACAGTTTACATGTCTTTACATACAATCCATTTATGCAGCTGGATATATTTTTACTGAAGCAATTCAGATTAAGTATTCTGAGTTACAAGCCCAGCTCCCAAACCATTACACTACACTGCCCCCCTACACTGGTATTTAGATCCAATGCTAGATACCGCACAGGCTGACGTGCATCAACCTACTGCAAACTTCCTGCTCAAATACCACTCATAGACATGCAGAGACGACTGCCATCAAAACAGTCTGAAACAAAATATGTATTTGTATAGCTGATACAAATCTGCATGCCAGCTGGGTAAACTGTACAATTTCATCAGAAACTCTGGATCTCTTTACAATGACGTTGCCGGCAGTGGGAGGCATGGGGTGGGAATTATTCGAATAATTGTCTTCGACCACCAGCAAAGCCGATGGCAAATACCACACATTGGTGTGAGAGAGCTGCAACTCATACAGCAGTCTATGTTAGTCCCTGAGCTCCAGATGTAGCCAGATTGTGGTCTCACCTGTCCATCCCTTTGCATTCTCTTTGGTTACTTCTGCACCATGTCTCAATAAGACTCTCACTGACTCCAGATGTCCCAGCGAGACTGCCAGGTGGAGCGGAGTCCGTCCTCTGGGATCGACCTCCTCTATGTTGCTCTTTGAAATGTAAATAGCCAGCAAGACTTCAGCACAATTCATGGTAGCATTTGAAGAAAGACAAAACTTGTATATTATTATACAGATAAAACGACAAAACCATACAATGTGTTGGTAGTGTATTCAGTCATTACTTTTTTATTCTTCGGAGATACAGGTTGAATCCGGATCTTTTTATCAACCTGGACTTTACTTTTTATGGGATGGTCCTCGTATTAGACACATGACACTGACACATGGACTATACTTGCAATATTTTAGCTACACGGTTTACAACTAAAATGACAAACTTCAAAGGTCAGTTTGTCTGAAATGAGGTGCAAGTGGCCAAGCTCCAACGATTTTAAACTATAAATATGTTGTTCTATCCGGAAAAACGGGTTTGGTTTCATTGTCCGTGCCGCTGCATACTGCAAACATCAACAACGCAGCTGCTAGCTAGACAGCTACTGCCGAACTAGATACCTTAACATAAACATAACAAAACAAACTAGAGTTAGTGAGTGATATTACTGGAGGTAAAGCTCAAATGGAAATAATTCAATAAATGCATTTAAAAAACTAGCTAGCAGGCTATATATCACTTATAGTGCGGTGCAGACATTGGTAGCTAACTAGATATATAGCTAAGCACAGTGCTACCAAGCTCGCAAGTTAACGTTGGCTAGCTAGCAATCAAGCTAGCCAACTCCTAAGAGGAAGCTAGCTTGCTAGCTAGCACAACGAAAATGCATAGGGCAATACATTATTACTAGTTAGCTGAACATGCAATACAGTCAAACTTTCCGTGATACATTTTACATACCTTTTTCAACTCATTTTCCAATTTCCTGTAATCATTCTCCCAGACCCAACAATGCAGAGGAAACTTAACCCTGAAATCTTCGTTGGCGGCGGAACACATTCTCCCTCGGTGAACTAACGTTAAGCTACTAGCCAGCTAGTTCAGCACCACACTGGCATGAAACAACGTGTGCCACAAGCCTGTAAGTTGTAGTGCAGATAGCAAATATAAAATGATACTGAAAGAAACGTCTGTTCGTCCAACTTTAAGACGACAATGCCACTAGATACATGTAAAATACGCTGCTAACTTCTCAAAATAAAACTTTTCAAAAACAAGGAAGTGACAGGTTGAGTCTAACGCTGCGGTGGGGGTGTTTGAAATATATTATCTATATATAATAACTAATGAAAGCTTTCCTCTAATGTCTACACAGTTTTTGTAATTAAGTATATGTTGGTTATAGCATAACTTGTTTACATTTAACTTACATGCTTGAATTAAAAATACTAAATATCCTTGCGTGAAAAATGATTAGTTCCAAAACACAGACGTGACCATTATTTTACTTCGGGGTTGCAATTGTGATGATTAACAATGAACTCCTCGACTCTCAACTTTCAACATAATTGTACCAACACAATTTGTTTCAACGTTTACAAAATAAATAAAAACTGCGTAAATTACTACACGCCATGTATTACCCTGTCATTTCAATGCCGTTAACCAGCTAGCTAACACTACTCTTCAGTTGTCGGGTTGATGTCATCCTGTAAACGGGCGAGCTAGCCAGCTATCTTACGTTACGTAACTTACCTAAGTTATGAACCCAACTAGTAACAAGCGCAAAAATATCATTCGTATCTTGTTTGAAGAATACGACTTTTGACGTCCGTGACCCAGAACTCTGACAGGCGGACGTTTTTGTGTCCTGTCTATTAGGCAAAAGACTTAATTCTACGTAAGCTATTTCTACGCAGTGTTTAAGCTGCAGTCTTCACTCCACGCTAGATATATCCCGTACATGTATTTCATGAATAAGAGTTCCGTCCTAAGAACTGCAGCTGCTGGCTTCCCGTCTGTGTTGTAGAATAAAACCGAAGAGGAAAAAAATACTGTTGTCGCTAGCCAATTATTTAGTTGTTCGTTTTTCTCAGTTGGACTTGTATCTGGAGAGTTTCGACACCGCCATTTGCTAGCCGTCATATGAATATATAAATTGAACAAAACACATTTTGACCTTTTAAAGGCCTTTTTATCTGGAAAAAGGATGTCGAAGCGGTTACGGAACAGCGAGGTTTGCGCTGATTGTAGCGTTCCAGGTAAGTGAAACGATAGCTAGCTAGTTGGGTGTCATCGCTAGTTAGCCACATAAATGCGCTGACGTATTTTATAAGACTTAATGATAATAATAATAATAATAAGGCGCCATTCTGTACACTAGCTAGTTAGCTGGCTTGCTATTAATTCCAGTTACCACTGCAACTAAAAGTATTTCTGAAATGCACGGCTGCGTGGCTAGTTCGTTAACTAGCTAGCTAGCAAGCGAACCCCATGGACACATGGTAACCTACATGGAAAGCTAATTATATAGCTAAATAGTAACTAGTTGGCAGCTCTAAGTTGCTTGGTGAGCTATCTGACGTTAGCTAGCTAGCGAAGTTAATTCCCTTTACCGTTGGATAATTAGTGAAGTGCTTTTTGTTAGCTTGGGAAACTATCATTAAATGTATATATTACATTAATGGCTAGTTAACTAGTAGTGGATGAGTAATCAGTCATTTGACTAGCTAGCTGGCTATGTCAAGTAGGTAACGTTATGTGCATTCTAGCTAGCTAGTTCACTGCCTAGTTAACGTTAGCTATCAAAGCTAGTTGGCGTTAGCTAAGCTAGCTGTTGTAAAGGAATGTTTGCTACGTAAATGGTTGTCTACACTACAACGTGTGTTTTTCTACCAGGTATACTAGCAGGATAACTATGTTTTGTCTTCACTTGTGATTTATGGTAGGTCATGTTAGCATAGCTAGCTATCTAGCCCATTAACGTTACTTGGGGGAGCAAGTTTATGCATGGTGATGTCATGATGCAGAACGCTCATTGCAGTGGTTTTACAGAATTTAGTTTTAAGCAGGTTATTCGATAAAACGCGAAGTTAGGTCAATTGTATCAACTAGCTTCTACAGTGTTGCGGGTGTGGGCCGGGGGTACTTGGTAGTCATATTACGAGTGTAGTATTCTTGGTATGCCAGGATCCAAAGGAATTAATAACACATGGGTTGGTATTGCTAGATGACTAGCTAAATGGCAGAGGGTAGGGTTGGGTGTCGGACCCTTATATCACTTAGCTAAGTCTAGTGTAGTCGGAGTGTGCTAAAAAACCATCGCCATCCGAAGAAAATCCTCTCCCTGGGCCAGGCAAATGTCACATATGTAGCGAGGGGGGTAGGCTTACGTTGGTACGTCTGGGTTGTTGATCCCATTACGTATAGGACTTCCTGCTGTCCACACTGTCTTGGCCGTCAGGGCCATGTGTGTTGGCACCGATTCAGCATTCTGAGAGTGGTTGGTTGGTTGGTTGGTGAAGTGTACTCTCTCTGTTAGCACACCTGGCCAATGGAATTGTATGTGTGTTGTGCAAAGTTTGTGCCCTGGGGGAAAGGGGGTGGTGTGGTCAGCCCTGTGTACATGGTTAGATTGATGGCGAGTACAATCCAGAATCTGACTGCTGCTCAAGAGGTGCTGTACTTTGGGTGAACCCTTTAATAACTTTGGGACAGGATTTTGACAGTTTGGAGCTAAACTCAGTGTCCAGAGTACATGCATGGGTAAACGCCTCGAGAAGTTACACATTTTTGGAGGACTGTGGCAAAACAGTATTTTCTCACCGACACCAATGGTCAGCACTGTACTGTTGTGCTTGTATTTATGGCGCTCCCCATGCTTGTGCTTCGCGGCTATCACTTACACAGTGAATTGATTGTGTCAAAATGTAAGGTTGCTGATGCCAATTGCATCTTTAATTTAGAGGTGCTTTATTTAATGGCCAGGAGATAAATGATCTGTCACTATACCAAAGAGTAGCACTGTACCGCTGCCAATTTGTTCCTGTAACAGTAGCCCATATGCATCTAAATGTACTTAGCTGTCACTGCAGGGAATTCTCCATTTTTAATCATTAAATATTGAAAATAACGATACTGCTTGTTGCTATTGCATGTCATAGACAACTGGCTACTTGCTGTCTGGCCATCTGGATACAGGAATGAAGCTGATTGTTGTCCAGTAAGCACAGGAAAAATAACAGGATGCAGAGCAAATGAGCTGGATCTTGCTATTGTATGAGGCTTTTTATATGGTGCAACTACTCAAAATCCAAAGCGTTCCCTGCCCAGGGTTTGCTCTTCACTCAGTATGCGAGTTGTAAGAAGCCGAAAGATAGGATTCTGCTTTTCTTGTGGGCTTTGCCAGTGCGCTTGCATCATTCACGCAACTCCTAAGGCTGCACTTGTGTTTCGCCAAGCCCAAGCTCTCCATTTCCTTATTAAGTGAACACACACAAAAAATACCTTAATAAAGGACTCTCGAAGGAATGAAAGAAAGAAGACCGCTTTCATCCTAACTGGCACTGTTGATTTCTAGCCTTGCAGGAGATGATTGGCACTCTGTTAGAGGGACGCCTGGGCTCTGTCTTCACTACTGTCACTGGCATGCCTCCGGGTGACGCGTCTTAATTGGGAGTGTAAGGCAAATTGAGTGAGGGTGGTACATGATGAATGGCTGATGCTGTAATGTGGCTTAGAAGGTCGACGTGGGCTATTGGCAGGTGTGCTTAGTGCATGCCGAGACCGGACCGATCAATGCACGACGACTGCGTGCTTCATCAGCGAGCAAAAAAGCGCGGGCACCCTTTTCATTCAGGTTTTCACACCGTAAGGAAACGGAGCCCCAGACCTCCTCCTGCAATCCATCATGGCGCGGACACCAGTTGCCCCGGCTGACTGCGCGCGGCGGTGTCACTTGACAGTTGTTGCACGGGGCCTGAATATTTGGAGCAGTTGCCTTGCGCAGCGCGAAAGCGAAACACGACGGGTTTATTTTAGCAGCCCTCGCTGCAGTGGAGCCTGGTCTCAGAAGCAGGAAGGAAGCGACGCAGATCTGCACGCCAGGTGCCAAGGCCCGCCGTGGCTCGCCGCAGCTGTTTGGAAATGCCCGGCACTGGGCGACCAGCGAGCCCCCACCCCGACGCTGCACGGCTCAAGCTGTCAGTCAGGCACCTGCAACGCCAAGTTGCTGAGGTTGCAGACGATGGTATTGAATCCAGCCAGATATCGCAAATCTTTCAGAGAATGGCCGGAGGGTGTGATTTCATAGGCCCTGATTGTACAAAGCTTACAGACGCTTGATGTTTAGTCTATACATAGGCGTGCTAAATTAGGGAAATCTTTTGCGGAAACTGTACATTTTGTTCACTGAGAGAGATGGCGCTTTGAAGGATAAGCGAAAGCTCTCGAGGGTGCACTTTGGATTTCAGTGCAGGGCAATTTAGGGTAGCCTCATATCGGGTGTGTTCCAGCCCCTTCTAAGTATCTTGTGCTTCTGAACTGTGATCCCTTTTTCTGTGGAGTGCATTCAAAAGTCTGTTTTGCAATGTGTTGGCGTGAGGACAGTTGGCTATCACTTCTCATTGGAAATGAGGAAGTGACCCCCAAATAATGTCAAATCAAACTGTTTTGTGCACCCTGGAGTCCAAAAACGGAGAAGACCCTGGGAAGCAGGCACTTCGCTTTTCATTATAGCATTGAGCTACAAGGCTGCAGAGGCGCCCCACTGCCGAAGCGGACCATCTTCAAATGCAGATACAGATCAGCACATCGTTAATCAACCGCTCCTTTGTGTTGCATGTGTCATATGACCCAGCGCCTTCTGGCCACAGGCAGTCTGCTCGGCGGAAGGTCGCAGGGACAGCTGGGTTACAAGGCCATTTTAAGGATGTTAGATGGTACGTTTCACTTTTTGTTTTGCACCTCTTGGACACACTTGATGGCGGTGAGCACTTCTGAGTGCAGGCACTTCTTCGGCAGGCCTGCCCTGTCTCCCCTTGTGCACGCAAATAGCCTAGTGCGTGTTGGAACCAGTACTGTTTCAGCGCAGTGCCTCCTGGCTCTGAGACCCCTGGCCATCTGTGCCGTAATTTGAATGAGTGAACATGTCCCGTCTGAGGTAAACGTTTGCCCATTATCCACGCTGTCACCCGTAAGCACAGATTTCTGAGTCCGCTGCGCCACGGGTATGCAGAATAAAAACCACCAGCGTCTCAGACGCTGCGTCTCCTGCTCTTTATTTCCCTGTCACGGTATCTATTCTCTTGTGAGAGTGCCGTGCCGTGTTTGATCCACGTGCGGAAGCGAAAGAGGAAGCGAGTTTCACAAGCAGCACTTTGACATTGTCCATATATGGAAATGTGTGGTTCCACTTCCTCTTTGTACCCTTGCGTGAGGACAGTTTACATCTTAGAGATTGAAGGCGTTCGAATGATTGTCAGTGTTTAGCCATTCTTGTCCCAGTTGCCCCATTTAAATAAATTCACATCACGGTGCTTTCTTAAAAGCAAATGCAAATGTTCAGGTTAATCTAAAAACATAAAAAAACGGGTTGAAAAGCACTGTTCATTCACTGACGTTCACCTCAAGAAGAAAATCTTTGCTATTGTGCACAGACTGCATTAGCGTCTGACCACTGGGCCTCGAGCAGATACGGAGTTTGACATGAGACTGAGATTGAGTGTCTGAGGGCTGTTTGGAAAAGGAGCCCCTTCCACAGCGTGCTTTAAAAGAACTGAGCCGTCGGCCTAAATTCGCAGCTGAGTGCAAAGTCAAGCGGCCTGCCAGGGTCAGGCAGGCTTTGAATAATGGATTTGAGGAACAGAACGCCCTCAGTGGTGAGGACGGTGTCAGAAACCAAGGGAAGCTGCAATGGCAATGTGAAACGCCATTTTTCAATGTCAAAAAGAGTCCCAGTCCCCTGCCCCCCCCCCCCTCCCAAATTCATGGTTACATGTAAAAATGTTGACATGGATTTCGACGTGGATTGCATGTAAAAATGTAGCCATGGATCGATGTAAGGATGAGGATGTTTGGTGCCATTCTGCAGCAAGGTGTGACACCGGAACATGTAACATGGCTCCCGGAACCAGCGTTGCTGTGACAAGTAGGGCAAGCTGTTACTGGGCGGGTCTGCGGGGCGATCCATGAATACTAATAGATTTCCACCCGAGTAGGATGAAGATGACTAAAGGGACGCAGCAGAAATAAGACCAAGACGAGCAGTTGTGTATCAGGGAGAAAGTCTTATGAAAAATCTGCTTAACAGAATGCGACTTTTAAATATAGCAATTTAGCTGTAAGCATGGAGGGCCCCCTGTTTGGTCTGCAGAAATAAAAGTATAGGGCATTGTGTTAACGATGTGCTTTTTTTTCTTTCTTTCTCTCTTTCCCCTGTGAGCCAGTCACCGTTGTAATATTAACGTTGGATAATTTCACACAGATGCTCAGCTCCGAGGCCAACGCGCTTGAGTTGCATTGCAGGGCACCCGGGATCCCTCGCAGAAAGGAAGTCTTTTCCTCACATTCCTTTCCTCGCCGAATAAAAGCGAATAACGCAGTCCTCTCCCATACCACATCCTTTTCACTGGTATAACGGAGCCCCTCTCCTTTCTGTTGCCGAGTTTGAGTTGTTTTGAATCTTCGTTATTCAGCCTTTGTGTCCAAAAAAAGAAGAAAAAACTTCCCGCAGTATCGATTGCGAAAAATTTGCCGAGCGTGTACACTAGGTCATTGATTCCCTGCTCCTGAAATGCGCCGGAGCTGTAGAGTGAGGCAATAATGTAAGTGCTCTCGAACGTGCATTGATTACCGCTGGTATCGATGTGGGACGCTAATGCATTGGGCCGTGTGTTTTCGCAGAGCCTCGCTGGGCCTCGGTGAACAGGGGCGTGCTGATCTGCGACGAGTGCTGCAGCGTCCACCGCAGCCTCGGCCGGCACAGCTCCCAGGTGCGCCACCTGACGCACACGCCCTGGCCTCCCACCCAACTTCAGGTGAGTGTCTCTGAAACCCCTCTTTGCTGGGGGCGGGGCGCCTGGCTGTGGTTCTGTGCGGCTCGGTTGGCAGAGCACGGCGTTGGCAACGCTTAGGTTGTGGGTTCAATTCCCACTGGGACCACATGTACTGAAAAAATAAATGTATGCATTCACTCCTGTAAGTCGCCAAATCGCTAAATGGCATATATTATATATTGTTATTATATTCCTCCATGTCACGTCACTGTCGATGAAGCCAAGCGAATTGGTTGAGTCTTCAAGGAGGTGGATTGGGAACGAATAAAACCACGCAGAGAGGGGTTCAGATCCTGTCCCTCTGCTCTGGTCACGATGTTGTGGTTGCAAAAATTGCTCTGCACTGTTAGGTTGCTCTGGATAAGAGCGTCTGCCAAATGAATGTTATGTAGCTCCAGTCCACACACACACACACACACACACACACGCAGGACTGGATTGGCTCGATGCGTGACCCCCCCCAGCAATGCACACAGCTCTCCCAACGCAGTTCCTGTTCATATCTGCCTTCGTTCACTGGACAGACTGCAGAAGTGAGATCATGGACCTGGCTGACATTCAAGCATCGACCCGTCACCACGCTGTGTTTCTCGGAGATAAGGTGTATCGCGGCGCTGCTCTTTCCTGGCCGGAAAAATCCATGGATCGGGATTAGCGTGTGTCATTGAAGCGAGGCCTCAGGGCACAGAGTCACTCAATCCATTTAGAACGGCCATGCACCACCGATCTGCTCAAACGGCGCTTATAGATCGTGTCCCGGAATAGCAGCACTTCAAACGGGCTGGCACAGATTTATTGAGAGACGGGCGTTTTTGTGAGGTTTCGAGTTAATACCGTTTAAAAAAAATGTTTTACATTGTTTTTGTTTTTTTGTTGCTAGCCTTTCGATCTCTCTCTCGGGGGCGTTTTAAGGATGTGGCGTAAGTGTGACGACGTGCAGATGTGCTTGTCAAATGGTTTTTCTACTTTGTAAGCGCGCCTGTTCACTTACAGGCTGGGAAATGCCTGCACCAGCCTTCAAGTTCATGTTTAATGACAATTGCTTTGTTCCCCTCAGATGGTCCAGACGTTGTATAACAATGGTGCAAATTCAATATGGGAGCACTCCCTGCTGGATCCTGCCTCCGTATTGAGTGGGAAACGCAAGGCCAACCCGCAGGACAAAGTGCAGTGAGTCTTGACCTTTCTCTGGGTGGCATCCATGCAGTCAGGCTACAGCAGGTGTTCTCAGTGCTGAGGGAAGGACTGTGTCAAAGTACCTGCCCCTCTCTCACCTGTGCACCTTCCATCTCTTTTGCCTTCCCCAGCCCTAACAAAACCGAGTTCATAAAAGCCAAATATCAAATGTTGGCGTTTGTCCACCGGATGCCTTGCCGTGACGACGACAGCTTGACGGCCAAGGACCTGAGCAAGGTGAGTGGGATCCACCTCAGGTTCCCCTGAGATTTAATGTATTTTTGGTTGCAGTTTGTTAAAAATTGCTATTCAGTTTACTCTGATGTGTGACGGCAGTGTTTCTCAGTATGGTTGTGTTTCCACACAAGTTGAGCTCGGGGTGTTCAGACTCTACACCTCTTAACAGTATTTTGAAAATATTTGAAGGGTCTTAATTTACACCGAACCTCAGCAGTTGATCTTACCTATCCTGGGGGACTGCTCTGTTGAAACTTCAAAGTGGTTTTGGGCCAGCTTGTCCCATAAATATGCCCTCAGTGATCACTCACTGTCATGGAAATGTGCCATGGAAATTTGCCATGGAAAGTCAGCCATTTTTATTTTATTTTTTTCAAAGAAAGCTTTTGCTTGGCCATGTTGTTTCTATCTCCAGCAACTTCACTCGAGCGTCCGGACTGGTAATCTGGAGACGTGCCTGAGGTTGCTCTCCTTGGGAGCCCAGGCCAACTTCTTCCACCCGGTAAGACACTGAAATATAAGCGCCTAAGGCTGAGTGCCGGACCTGATGAGTCAATTCCGTAACTGTAAGTGGGCTCCAGGCTCACACAGTGTGGGTTTTCTGCCCCCTCCCCCACCAGGAGAAAGGTAACACCCCCCTGCATGTGGCCGCCAAGGCGGGACAGGTCTCCCAGGCAGAGCTGCTCACCGTCTACGGGGCTGACCCAGGGGCACCTGACACCAGCGGCAAAACTCCTATTGACTATGCAAGGTAAGGCCATTAAACTACCCTATTGACTATGCAAATAAGAACCTGTAAGGCCTAAATAAATAAATAAAAATAAAATAAATGTAACTGTTCTGAATTCAGCCCGTCCTCTTGGGAGGTTCTTGTGCACATATACAGGCTGGTGATGCATGAGGGAGAAGCCTTTGCCTTGTTTGTAAGCATGCACTTCCTTGATGTCTCTTCCAGGCAAGCTGGGCACCACGACCTCGCTGACAGACTGGTGGAAATTCAGTACGAGCTCACCGATAGGCTAGCGTTCTACCTCTGCGGGAGGAGGCCAGGTGAGGGCTGAGAAGCCGGTGACACGGCCAGGTGAAGTGCGTCTCAGTCATGCGACTCTGATAGTAATGGGCCCCCGTCTTTCCTTGCTTCCTTTCAGATCATAAAAACGGACAACATTTCATAATCCCACAGATGGCAGACAGGTAAGGTGCATTTTAAGGTTCAAAGGCTTAAGGAGCTAGGCCTGTCCCAGAGAACTTCAAACAGATGTCAGGAAAGGCGGCCACAAGTGCATAAGCCTCTCATTTCAAAAGGGGCCAGGGTTCAAAGCGGCAGTTGATTTGGTGTTACGAGCGCTCCGCTCTGAGGAGTCGCACACACATTCTTGTAAGCGGTCCGTTTTTTTCCCTCTGGAGCAGGAGACAACACCCAGGCAGATTTTCCTTACCTGTCCGCACACGTTTCTGGGTCAGCCCCATCGTTACCCTCATTTGAACATTCCGTTAGAATCTTTCGCGTGCTGAAGTTGAAGGATCTGCTCCTTCGAGCGTAATCTGAAAAAAATGATCTCTTCTGTGTTTATTTTTGGACTCGCGGTAAATCCCCCTGCACACAAATGTTAATACGGATAAGTCTCACATCCTTATCCATTTTGTCTCTCTTTTTTTTGTTGCACCCTTTTAATGGATAAGAAACATGTAAGTATACTACTAAAGAATAGACTTAAGACTTAAGTCTTGCTGTTTAGTTTTCAAAGTATAACATTTACATTTTTTTTATCTGTAGCAGTCTGGATTTATCAGAACTGGCCAAAGCTGCTAAGAAAAAACTTCAATCTGTAAGTATTTTCATCTTTTTTTTTTTTTTTTTTTTTTTTTCATGAAGGCCTTAATGACATACAGTTGGATAATCCCTACAAACCACACAAGTCAATGATCCTTTTTTCTTTCTTTCTTTCTTTAAAAAAAATTATTCTGATTTCCCCCTTTCTCTCCCAATTTGGTGGCCAATTGTACCCTCTATTTCTTCAATTCACCCTCCCCCACAAGCCCGCCGCCCGCAACTACGGGACCAGCCACTACCCCGGGGGCTGGCAATGAACCGTTTCCTTCGAGACGGAACTTGCCTATTCGTTTTGCCCACAGGGAAGCTTTCTGTGCTCACGGTGAACATGTGCTGGCTTTCCCTCTCCTCTCCCTCCGGGGCGGACAGCCAAATGCCGCCCCTGAACGGGGCTCCCAGCCAGAGCCCCGGCCTCAGTGGGCAACCTGCAATCCGGACGAGTGCCTTTACCGGTTACGCCACCCGGGGCCCCCCAATGATCCATTTGGGGGAAATGGTATTTGGATTGTTAGATTATGACCAATAAGTGGATTTTAGTAGAGGAAAAAAATTGCCAGCAGCAAACATCTTAATAATCTGCATTGTTCATGCCTTGATGCCTGAATTAAAAGCAAAAGATTAATGAATTAAACAAAAGTGAACTTGAGCAGTGTGGAAACGCTCGTCTATAAACAGTTCAGCCACACACACACACACAATGGCATTGCAGCAAATTGTCTTAAGAAAAAGTTTAACTAATAAAGAAACTTCCGGATGGCAAATTTGAGTTGCACAAGCTCCTGTAAGATTTAACGTTAAAAACTCTGAAATTCGAACAGTCTTTTTTCTGTATGAAATGCATGTAATGCTCTAAGTAAAGCCACGAGTAACACACACACACAACGGATGTTAAACCTTCGGCTCTGAATTTAATTTCAGCTCAGTAATCACTTGTTTGAAGAATTGGCGATGGATGTGTACGATGAAGTGGACAGACGAGAGACTGATGCTGGTGGGTCACTGATCAGATCTGAATGGGGCTGGGTATTCACGGGGCATCATTTTGAACCCCGTTTCCTCTGCTCTTACAATTGTCTATTCTTATTTTTATCTGCTTTGACTTTTTAATTTATTCATTTTAATTTATGTATTATATATTTTATTTATTGCCCACTCCATTGTAAAGCTTTGTTAGCTGCAATCTGTATATGAAAGGTGCTTTATAAGTACAATTGTATTATTATTACTATTATTATTATTATTATTATTTTATTATTTTAAAGAGGACAGGCCTTTGGATTAACCTAGAGCTCTGATATCCTTGGCCAGGGCTGACTGAAAAACATTTTGTATAAGTCAATCAGGCAATTTATTATTCTGGCAAATGCCTTTATCTAAAGGGAGCAACAGGATAATTAAAGTATTAAATAGCACAGTAGCCATTCATGCAGTGCCTAATCAGCGCCAGCCAAATGCCATGGGGAGCAACAAAAGAAGGCGCAAATCGATACAAAGAAAGGTTGATTTGCAAGTGCTGTTCGGTGGGTGAGTTAAAATATACCTGCTCTATTATTTACAGTATGGCTAGCAACTCAGAACCATAGCACCCTGGTAACGGAAACAACAGTTGTGCCTTTCCTTCCTGTCAACCCTGAATATTCATCGACGAGAAACCAGGCAAGTCTTTGAAGTCACTCAAAGGGAAATGCTCTATGACATATACACTACAAAGAGAGATTTCCTTTTACAGACATGACAGGATAAAGAATATTAAATTTGTGGTTTATTAAATTTTAGATTCTTACAGAAATGGTCAAAGTATTTTGGTTATTTTCTGATTTGTTTATATTGTATATCCAAAGTGAAATATGATAGCCAAGTGAATGAATTAAGCTTTTTTGGTCAAGTCTTATTTCTCAAAATTCTGTTCTTTCCAGGGGCGACAGAAGCTCGCAAGGTTCAATGCACACGAGTTTGCAACACTTGTTATTGATATTTTAAGCGATGCGAAACGTCGACAACAGGGAAATTCTATCGCGAGCCCAAAAGGTACAGGACTTTTCCCTCTGCTCTGACAAACGAGGAAGTGTTGTCTTCATTCTTTTTCCCTTGAACAGAAATGCTCAGGTATTTTGACTAGAACTGTCCAACTGCCTCTTTTTTAAACAGAAAATGTGGAACTAATCCTGAAGGCAGTTGGCAGTCGGCATGGCAGCGAAGGTCAGGACAATGACCAGCCTGACTACGACAGTGTGGCCTCAGACGAGGATACTGACCAAGACCCGCCCTCCGGCAAGGGAGACCGGACCAAGGTACTGTCCGCTTCATTCCAGTCAGAGCGCAAATATATCAGAGAGTCTGTGCCTTAAAAACTGAAAAAGACATGGTAAACTCTGGATGACCTCCAACTTGGGAAGGGGAGAGGAGGGAGGGGGAGGGAGGTAGATTAAATAAAATACTGTTTTTGACTTTGAGCAAACTCAGAAGCTGAATAAAATTTAGAAAAGGATTTTCTAGTGCAAGGTTTTAATTTCTTTTTAGAGCAAATATTGATTTGAATGAACTCCTTCAAATGCGTCTGAAAACGACTGCCTTTTCTAAAATGTAAATCACAGTGATGGCATTCGGAAAAGTTTGCATGTATCCGAAAGCGCTACACAAAAAAAAGTTGTGTTTTCACGACTAGCAGTCTTGCTGAGGCCAAAGGGGGGGTCTATTCTACCAGTACAGTCCACTCACACTGACCTCCCAGTGCTGACCTCCCACCCCACTGACCTCCGCAGAGTGTGGATTCGGACTTGTCGGATGGGCCCATCACGGTACAGGAGTTCCTTGAGGTGAAGAATGCTCTGACCGCCTCAGAGGCCAAGATCCAACAGCTCATGAAGGTCAACAGCAACCTGAGCGATGAGCTGCGACTTATGCAGAAAAAGGTACCATCAGAGCTCCGCCATCATGGCACTAACACAGACACTTAACCTGGGGCCAAGGACTGGCCCCGGGGGCACACCACAGCTCTGTCCTCACCATCCTTCTGGAAGGCTACACACTGGGGTAATTGAGGGGCTTACCAGCAGACTGGTTAATCTTCATGCTTCCGCCGTAAAGATGAAATTGTATTCCACCGCGCAGCTTTTCAGTGTGTCAGATGAAATTGTAGGCCATTACATGTGTAAAGCAGTATGGACAAGAGCCAATAGGACAAATCCTGTATTTTTTTTCCATACAGTGTTAAAAATCTGCAATCCCTTTTTCTTTAGAGATTTCCATTCCGTGATGATTTTTTCCAGAATGATGCTTTTTCAAAGTTTGTTTTAATCTCTTCTTTTAAAAGAAATGTTACCTCACTACAAATACTGCTGTGGTATAATATATAAGCCTTTGGGCTAAATGTTACCCAGCGAGCTTTAAATAACTGTGACAGTTTGACTTTAGAACCAGCAGTGTTTGCCGCTAAAGATTGTTACATTGTAACTCTTCCGTTACAGCCTAAAGCTGTAAGGTCAAAATGTTCAATATGTATTTTATGTTATTTTATTTTATTTTATTGTTTATTCTGGTGGTTTGAATTCTGGGAATGGGCATGAAAGCATGCAGAGCCATCCAATAGTGTCACAGGGGGTCACCACACATTCTCAGTTGGATCTGATATGTGCCTCATAAACCTGCAAACATTAGTTGGTGGAGATGCAGAACTGCTTTGTTCAAGAGGAGCATTCGACAGTGACTTGGGCGGGACTTCCCAAATGTGTGCATTGCTCAATATTACCTGGAAAAGGGAAGCCTGAGTTTCAGTTTTTTTTTTCTTTCTTTCGTGTGACAGGATCTCAATTAGTGAAGCCAAAAGTAAAATCAAGCATGTAATTGAGTACTGAAGTGCTCAAGAGATGTTGAAAAAGTAATGAGTTCCAAATGAATGCATGCATGCATGCACTGTTAATGGGGCGACTTAGACCAAACTAAAGTGTGGAATCAGATCTGGCATTATATTTGGCCTTGGAGAAACGAGAGCTGTTATTGAATCTCTGGTTACTGGTCTCCTTAGAAGTTCCTAACCCCATTCATAGAAGTGTTTTGGATTTTGTGTGCGAGTGTGTTAGCTTTACATGTATTTGCTGTGAATACTAATTTTGGAACATTTCGTATTTTTCCTGCCATGGGAAGAAGTTAATGTCTGAAACGACTGGAGACTGCTTTTGGGTTCTTGGGCAGATCACATTGCAAGCACAAAAGGCTATAAGACCAGGTCTGGAACTATAGCAGTGTGTGACTTAAATGCCATGTCTTTACTAGGTTCAGTCAGTCTAGTAAAGGGTCCTTGCATTTGGACACAAAACTAAAACTAAGCCCTAAACTGTGCCCTGAGAGATCACATGGGCATTCCTCAGTGATTTGAAATGAATGCGATTTAGCTGTGTGGGCTGGCATTGTGTGAACGTATGGCTGATCGAAACTTCATCCGAATTGGCCTATGACAATTGCCCCTCAGCAAACAAAATACCATTATTCCCTTCTGGCTCTGTTGCAACCAATGGTTTCACCTCCTCAGAATCACTATTACAGAAATATTTAACCTTTGCTGATAATTTCCCACTTCCTTCGAATATTCAGTCCTGCAGGCCCAGAGTTCTTTGGCTTCTGAATGCTTCTTTCTGTTTCTGCCTGCGCATCGACGGCATGGTGTCTGTCCATTGTCCCCTCGACGACCTCTGACAGGAGTTGTATCTGAAATGTCAGGCTTGCCTGCTGCACACTCTGCTTGCTTTTACATTTTGCTGCGCTTACACATTTTATGCTCAGCATGTTTAACACGAGAGAGTGAGGATTGTTTTTTTTTTTACAAAATTAACTTTATTGTATTGGACACAGTACCACCAGACGGGGGGGGGGCGGGGCGGGGGTAGCAAGATTTGATTCCATTGGTTCATCGATCAACCCTGCTTTTAGTTGGAACGGCATAAATTTGCACAAATCACACTTTTTTTTTTTTTTTTTTAACAACTGAAAGCCACCCAGAGTATTTAAACTGCTTTTTAAGACCAGGACAGGGCAGAGAGAAGGAAAACACGGCTTGCTGCGAAAGCACTTCTTAGCGTATTTGCTGACCGTCTCTTCCAGCTGCAATCACTGCAATGCGAGAACTCCTCTCTGAGGCGGCAGGTCACAACCAATATCTGTCAGGTTCCCAGCGGTTCAGACTACTACCCCGACCCCTCCGGCCCCTCTGCCCTGAAGCGCCGACCGTCCGCGCGGGGCAGCCGCCCCATGTCTATGTATGAGACTGGCTCAGGCCTGAAGCCCTATCTCCCCAAGGGAGAGGCCCCCTACCCAGAAGAGGGTATCCCCACCCTGCAGCCCTTCCCGCCTCATGTAAGTAATATCTGCAATTAGCCTTTGCCATTCTTTTCTACTTCTCAAGTCTACATTTATTTTTTTTGACTTTGAGGTTTTTTTTTCATTTTCTTTTTCCAAATTTTTTTTCTCCGTTATTTCCTCCTTGCAGCTATTTTTCCTGGTTGTTCTATTGCTTTCGTAGAAATGATCAATGCTCCTTCAGAGCAGAATCCACTAGCACTCTGAGACACGGACAGTTATCAGCCAAAACAATGCCAAGCTTGTCAGTCAGACACACAGCTTAGTCCCATCCTGCTTCTCAGACTGAAATGTGAGGGGTTCTATTCCCAGCATGGGAGCAGGACTCCAAACGTCTCAACTTTCACAATATTTTCAAGATATTTCCAATGTTTCTCCCCCCCCCCAAAAAAACAAAACCCCCCCCCCAAAAAAAAAAAACCCCCACAGAAAGGGTGGAAACGATTTGAGTGATCCGGGTGTTTTTCTTTTTGTATTTTTTTTTTAATAACTTATCTGAAGTATTGTGAAGGTTTGTACACTCATTTCAAATTAGTATTAAACATTGTCTTTCAAGTACTCCATTGCTTTTGTCCTTTGTTTTTTTAAAATCATAACAAACAAGATCACCTCTGTTCGTGTTTGTAACAAGCCACCCATTTATTTGAATACTGTCGGAGTGAAACGAAGTGCCACCTTGTATTTTAGGCTCCTTCATGAAAGCCTGCTAGTTGGGCCAAATACTTTCTAAATAAGTGAAAATCATTACGTCAGTGACACTGCATTTGTTATGTAAAGCTGAATGCAGACATATCTTCAAAAATTAAGGGAATTCGTTTTTCTTTTTTCTTAATGGATGCATAGACTATCCTTAGCCATTAAGCCATTTCCATACCCAAAAGTGTCCCTTGCATATCACATACCATTCATATACTGTCTGTGGTGTATGTTTTTGTTTTTCATTTTCACTTGTTTCATTTTTCTTTGTTTTTTTTTTTTTTTGCCAAGAAAATTTGGTATCGATGTTGCCCCCAAGCACTGATCTATGATCAGTCTCAGCTTTTTGTTTGGAGTGACCCTCAGGCCAAGCTGATGTAATCCTGGATCAGTGCTTGGGGGTGAGCACCATCTACCCAGAAGAGTATTTTTCCCATTGGTTGTATTTTTAATTTTTTTGGTGGTTGGGGGTGGTGGTGGGCGGGAGGATTATTTTTTTTCTTTTTAAATTTGGTTTGAACCCTTTCTAGATCGGGAGAGGGGCATTTGTGACCACCTCTTCATCCCTTCCCTCCTTCCCTTCCACCCTGTCCTGGTCTCGGGACGAGAGCACACAAAGGGTTAAGTACCTCCTCAATCGGCCTGGTCCCGGCGGGAGCCCCTGCTGCCTCCTACAGCTCCTCCTCCCCGCCCCCTTTTGCATGAGTCACCCCTCCATCACTTACTGGGCTGCCTCCACCACTCAATATATGTACCCCTCCTCCATCTCTGTTCCTCCCTCCATACCTTTTCCAGTAATTTCTGTGCCTCATGTCCACTAAAGCTCACTCCCTCCGGAATGCGGCATTTCTAAACTAAGGCTGTAACCCACGTCAGTGTTCAATTAGGCTCCAGTGCATTGGCGCCCGGAGCACACGTTGGCAGAGATTGGTTCAAATTTCTGATCAGCGTTGATGACCTGTGATTTTTTTTACATGTTTGTATAAGTACATGCTTTTAGATTTGCAATTGGTTTGCTGGAAAAGTTATTATGCATATATGAAATGGCAGCATACAGTCCCATATGTAGTGACACGTCGCTTCGGGAAGTTGTGTCAGTACAGTTTTGCATGAGTCCGTTACGAGCGCTCGATAGAGCAATGGAGAGCAAAGCGCAGTACTGAATGCATCGGTAATCCTATCCCAAAACATATCTGCTGGTTTAGGCTAATTCAACGTTTTCTTAGTCACACTTTTTCTTATTTTGGTATAAAACTGTTTGCATTGATGTATACGCCCCTACGTTTTTGATTAAATTTTTTCATTTATTTTCTTTTCATTTGTAATTTCATGTTTTTGTTTATATTTTCCCCTGCCATGTACTTGACATTTCAAACATTGTATGTAGGTGTCTTCAGCACCCAGACTTTCTCTCCACCCCCCCCCCCCCAAGCCAGCAGCAGCGTTGGGTTATGCGTCGTGGGCTCACCATTAACCTGAACGCACAGCCATAACCTGACCGCTTCATCCAGCATGTTTCACACGCTACAGTAACACAAAACTGCCCCCCCCCCCCACCTCCCCTCTGGTTATTCAGAGTCCTTATCATTGTCATGAGCAGAATCGGCCTGTGCTCAGGAGGTTGAAACCCTGTGACCCAAGTGGTGTGTGTGCGTGTGCGTGCGTGCATGTATGTATGTATGTGTGCGTGTGTGTGCAGGTGTGTATGTGTGTGTATGTGTGCGTGTGTGCATGTGTGTATGTGTGTATGTGTGCGTGTATGCAGGCTATGTATGTATGTGTGCGTGCGTGTGGTGGTATCCAGAGGTGGACAACGTGAAATGTAACCTTTTGGCTCATTGTGCTGTAGTGTGCAGTGTGGCACCTTTCCCAGCAGATCAGAAGAGGATATTTGTGTGCACTGGGGTAAAAAAAAAAAAAAAAAAAAAAAAGGGTACGTATGTGTGTGGTTTCTGTAGCTGCTTGACATGCTCCCTTGAAATGCAACTCCCTGCCCGTTTCTTTGAGCGAAGGGGATTTGCATGAATGCGACAGTGCAGAGTTAGCGCCGCGCTCTCTCCGAACCCCCAGAACACGGCCGCAGAAGAGAGGAATCCGAGCGGGTTATTACCCCCAGTGAGTCACAGTTGGCACTGCGGGGTCAAAACATGTGATCTATTAGGTAATGCTGTAAAAAAAATATGGGCTTAAAACAACATCCGAAGCATCTCCCATTTCCCCGCGCATATCTCACAGAGTGAGTCATGCGAAATCGAGAGTGCCTGAATACTACTGCACAGTGTCGTGTTGCACAGACTTGTAGCACTGCCTGTGGACTCTGGGCCAGATTACATCAGAACTTTGACTCCATTAGCGGCTGATTGAGTCTCATTTTGGGGCTTTTTAGACCAGATTCGAAAGGTAGCTGACCGAGCCGATTGTTGCAGTCTTGTGTACGAGTCAAAGTTTTGTTCTAATGCAACTGGTCGCATTTCTTCATGTGAATGTTAGCCGGCGGTTGAAAGCCAGCGGCGAGTGTAAGCTTTGTGGACTGCACTTGTCCGCGCACGCTCTCTCGAGAAGGAGAAGAAAACCGATCCGCCGGTGTTCGAAGCTTCCCTGGGACACGTGTGCTCCCCCTCCTCCTCCTGTTCTGCCGCTCTACACCGAGGCTCTGCTGGGCGCAACACGTGAGCCCTCGTTTTACGTCAGTGGCTCAGAACGTTCGACCTGAGGCAAAAAGCACCTCGGTCACGGTGTTGCTAACTCTGTGTACGGGGTGTAGATGTCCAGTGACCATCGCGATTTCCTAAATGGCAGAACTCTAACTCAGGCTGAACGCTGAGTTATTTTCTTTCAGAGAGAGAGAGAGAGAAAAACAAAACCATTTGAACCCCCCCCGGATAACCTTTTCTGACTAACTCTGACAATTAAAATCCTAACTGCTTCTTCATGACGACATTGAGTCCATGCCTTGCTTTTGAGGTTTCGTTTGCTTGTTTCATGCAAAGTGCTTGTGTTTTATCTCTTTTCAGTCCTCATTATTTTAGTTTTCACTTTGGTCATTGCCATGCCATGTAGGTCATTCAGTCATGGGCAAAAGTTAAAATAGTCTAAATTGAATGGATGGTAGTGTATATACTATGATGCAAAATTGGTCTCTCTTCCCCTCAATTTTTCCTGATATATTTAACTGTTTTTATGGGAGCAGCAGGTTCAGTGTAGCAAAATGTAAATTAACGGAATGGATATCGATAAAGCAAGTGAGGATCTGTCTGACTACGTTCAAGTACTTGACTTTGCATCAAAACAGCGAAACTTGCCCAATATCTGCAGCATTTCTTCAAATGTAAGCTGGATTTGCGTTTGAAGGTCTTTACGTAAATGGTGGCAGTTTCTGTTACTTTGTTTTTTTCCGTCTTTTTTTTAGGCGTCCAAACTGGAAAAGCAGAGCAGCATGCCAGACAGTGACTATGACAACACGACCAATGACGCTGAGCTGGACGATTCGGGGTAGGGCTTTTTTAAGAACCCCGTTCTAGTGCACACCAGCACCAATGTGTTCCATTTTGGGATTTAAACCTGCAACCCTCCTGCGTTCCCTCCAGCGCTTTCATCGCCAGTGTTACTCTGTTCTCAACAAACCCTTTAATCACAAAATATTAGACACCATTAAAATTCATCTTATGTAAATAAGGCCATAATAAAAAAAATCTATACAAATCTGAATTCCAGTTTACCATGCAATCCAAGGAATTCTATCTTGTTTCTACGTTTCTAACTATTTGAATTCCACGAAGGCATCAAATTACAATTTAATTTGTTGGCTTAAGTGTCTCAGACTTTAGTTGATGTGCTTTTATTTATGTCAGCACACCAGTGTTGTCCTCCTTTCCAGTGCTCGCTCTTCTCAGATGGGGTTGACATGGCACTAGAAAAAAGTGAAACGGAGGTTGGGCCCGCAAGCGCAGCTCACTTTATGATTCCTCTAATGCTTGCCATCCCGCCTGGCTGAGCTGGTAGACTGCAGAGCGAAAAGTGGCCAGCTGGCTTGCGTTTAGGGGACTGTGTGCGGCAGTCTGCGTCCTTCTGAATTGATTGTGGGACGTGGCGGTGATGGTACAGGGTTGGAATTCTTATTGGCCGTTCAAAATCTGGGGATGGGGGGGGGGGGGGTGGAGGAGGAGTGTGAGTGCTCGATGTCATGTGTGTGGGAGGGGGTGGGTTGCTGATCCCTGGTGTGGAGTGTTGACAGTCTGTCCCCCCACAGCCTGGGTAGGAAGAGCAGGCTGAGGAGCAGCGGCTGGCAGGGGGAGGGCTCTATCCCAGAGCTGGACGACCTGGAGGCAGAGCTGGACCCCACCCTGCCCAGCACCGAGGACGTCATCCGCAAGACGGAGCAGATCACCAAGAACATCCAGGAGCTGCTGCGGGCCGCACAGGAGAACAAGCACGAGAGGTGAGGTGGGGGGGCCAAAACCCCAAACCCCAGCAGGAGACCGGACGCAGCCTCCCAAGACCGCCCGCGAGACACGACACATCCACGCCCAGTGTTTCACCTCTCTTCTACCACCATCTGCTAAATTTGTGTTCCACACTGGCCCCTCTGGATTCTTGTTGCCTCATAATTTATGCATTACATTTACATTTATGCCATCATTTTTTTTTATTTTTTTTACTTCTTTACCATATTTCTATAAATGTGTCACTAACTTCCTTTTATTTCCTTGCTCCCCTTTCATAGTTTCATAGTTGTTCCCCCTTTTTCCTTGTTTTTTTTTTTTTTTTTTTGACAGTTACAAACATTTGAGTTTTTTTTCTGTTTTATCGCCTCCCCTATGATTTCACCCTCTCTATTTCTCTGTCTCCCTCTCTCCTCTTCCTCCTCCTCCTCTTCCCACGGCGGGCGGCTACGCGGCTGGCGTTTCTCGGGGCCACCCTCCTCCCCCCCCCCCCCCACCCTCTCCGCTCTGAGCAGACCCTCTGAACGGGAGGGCGTGCGCAAGCTCAGGCACAGCCTGGGCTGTTTCAGTACCCTGGTGCCCTGGGCCGAGAAGGCCCCCTCCCTGCAGCCCGCTCTCAGCCTCCAGCAGCCCGACCCTGCCTCCTGGTACTCTGGCCTCTGTCCCTGCCTCCCAGGCACAGTGTCTCCTCTCTCACTACTGTGTGCTGCCCGGCTCTGCATGAAAGGCAGTGTTCCTGAAAACAAAAGGGCCTCAGAGACTGGGGTGGGGGCGAGAGTGCCCCCGCCGTGTCTGCTCTTATGTGGAATCGAGCGCAGGCGTGCTAAGAGGAGGCCACAACAGCCCCTTTCAGCCACGGCGGCTCTGTAAAACGACGTGGCCTCCGTGCTCCAAACTATCGATACATTTGTACAAGTACAATGGCTCTCTTTAGAGCTGAAATACGAAATCTGGCGATGGAAAAAGGTGTCTCTCTGTAAAAAGGGGAACCGCCTGGGGCCGGATAGCTTGAGGAAATGCCACGCACGATCTCGGCGAGGCCTGGATTGCACGTAGCGCGACAATGTGATTAGCGTTGACCACTGCCTTTCATGCACAGTCTCGGATTCCTTTCTCTGGGCGTGATCTGCTTGCTTTTTTGGCCTTTCTCCCCTTCTGACAACCCATGTTTACAGCCATTTATCTTGTTCTGTTCTCTTTACGCAAACAAATCAGTCCATACCTTCATATACCAAACCCATGAGCCACTGTCACAACTGGGTGGGTTGTAATATTCCAGGTATTTGCCATGGGTGTTTAGTTTGTTCTGAATTTGTGTAGAGTAGAATTAAGGAGAAGTAGCAACTTACCAACCGTACCAAAACTGTTTAAGGATAGATTTTCTTACTTGTAATTGTATATGAATGTATTCCTGTGTTTGGATATTTAATCTTTTTAAAATTAAAGCTGAACTATTTAAATAATTTGTAGGTTTTTAACACATCATAGCATGCTAGCATTCACCATAACGTTATGTGTATTTTGCTGTGTGCTTTGAATAAAAGTAGTGTAGTTCCCATAATGGTGTATTTGGTGATACACCGATGAAACAAGCAGTTTTCACGAATTCAGTTATAAATTTGCTGTAGTTCCAAGTAGGGTTTAAGGTGACATGTGGACCAGGATTCACGCTGGCATACATTTCAGAAGGGCGTCAATGTGATATTTGTTGATGGTAGGATTTTTGGATGAAAGTCATTTGCTAACAGGTCACTCCTGAGTTTTCCCCCCACTAACCCCAGAGTGAATGCAGTCAGCTTCGACTTATTTAACCTCATTGTTCCCAATGCTGTTATTCCTGCAGCTTTATACCGTGCTCAGAAAGGATACATGTGGCTGTGACGGAGATGGCCGCCTTGTTTCCCAAGGTAAGAGGGCGTGGAGTGCCGCTGATTCATGAGGAACATTGCGCCTCATTTTGGAGATTCAACACTTTAATGTTTGTTACAGAGTTGGTGTGGGTGTGGGTGTGGGTACATATATATTTGTGTATACAGTGCTCCTTTAAAGCCCACACGAAAAATTAACCCTTTGTTGCCTTATAACTGAATTATTCTTGTTTACTTTTAATTAATGTTCAGATATTGAGGGAAACATTTTTCCACTTGGAAGCTGTAAGGTAAAATGTGTAAAGGTGGAAAAACGTCTGATTTAATGTTTTAATTTCAAGCAGCAAGGCAACAAAAGGTTACTTTTTTTGAGACATATTTTACATTTACAGTTTGGCATTTAGCAGACGCTCTTATCCAGGCCGACTTACAAGATGTGCATTAATACATGGTAAGACTTTGAAGGGGCACTCGTATGCATAAAACGTGTGTGTGTCTGTGCGTAACGCCCGGCTCGCTCTCTGCCTGGCTCCCCCAGAAACCGCGGTCAGAGACGGTGCGTGGCTCCCTACGCCTCCTGACGTCCAGCGCCTACCGGCTGCAGTGCGAGTGTAAGAAGGCGGCGCCGGCGGAGAGCGGGCCCGGGCCGGACATGCAGCTGGTCACCCAGCAGGTCATCCAGTGCGCCTACGACATCGCCAAGGCCGCCAAGCAGCTGGTCACCATCACCACCAAAGAGAACAACAACTGACCACGCCCCGACGGGGAGGTCACACGCTGACCGCACAAGGCCCGACAGTTCTGCTAGGTTAACGTGCTATTTGCCTTCTTTTTTTTACGTTACTTTTTTTAATATGTAATAATTGGAGACATTAACATTTTTTTGACATTTTTGTTTTCGTTTTTTCTATTTTATATCAGTATTATTACTATTTGCATGTTATTTTTTTATTTAAAGAAAAATAAAGTTTTAAAAAACAAAAAAAACGTTCCCTGCAACTATAGCCAAATGCCACGGGACAAAGCCTGCTCTGCACCAGTGTTAAAAAAAATAACTACGCGCCGTTTATACATGCGGAAAGTAGGGCAGTGAACGCCGTTTGAGTTTATTTTCAATGGACGCACTTCCACTAAACGCGTGAAAGAACAAGGGGGCGTGGCTACTCGGGACGGGTCGGCAAGCGAAGCGGCAGTCTCCAGAAGAAGGCGCTTAAAAGGGGCCTGACAGGAATTTTCTCGAGAGCGTCGCTCAGGGTGGCGGTTCTTGACAGACCAGTCGTTTTCTCAAGCGATAACTGTGCATTGCACCCAGGCTCCATCCACTTTTCCCCTCACTCTGGAGACCGAATAGCCAGTCGCTGTAACGTTTTCTGTTCCCTTAGTATACGTTTCCATTAGTATAAATAGGCCTTTGGTTGATCATGTGCTTTCATTCAAAATATATCACACAGCACTCCGTTTGAGCAGAAGCCCTGCCCCCCCCAAACAAAATGCCCCGCCCAGCCCAGACATTTTGGTGCCGTGATAGACAAGACTTAGATGGGACCGAAGATTGACTTCTGCAAACTACTTTTAATATCCCAACCCCCCTATAAGCTATAAAACAAGACTGCCCCAGACCACGGGTGACATCTGGAAACTGAGCCGCAACAGTCAGGGACTCGTCCGTGTGGTTGTCTCGTATAGAATGCAATGCTTGTTTCCCCTTCCCGCCCCAAGGCCCAGAAACCAGGCTGAAGCTGCACATCTTCTAGCTGATAACAGTATTTGGTTGAGTTTATTTTTGGCGACTTTGGTGATGTGTTTAAAAACCCCAACAGTTTAGCCGAGATGTTGTGAAACCTAAAGCCATAACTAGTGATGTATTAAAAGTGCTAATATACCTCATGCTTGTGTCATCCTCACCCCGGAAACAACATTCACGAACAAAAAAAACTAGACCTGAAATTCATATTTTTGGCTTTTTGCGTGACCACATGGGGACTATATTTAGAGGTGCTTTTGGAAGGCTTCCTTATATTTATCTCTCTGCGTCGTGGGTTAAACTTTAAGGGAGATGCTAAATAAAACTAATGGGAGATTAATTCAAATGCAAACATTTCAAACCTCAGTGTGTGTGTGTGTGTATGTATGTGTGTTTGTTTGTCAGACTTTTTGTTTTGTTTTTATTCCTTCCAGCTTGAACGATCCTGCTACAACAAATGTTGCATCTTCCATTTCAAATGCACTTTCTACTTGTACTTCCTATAGTGGATATGTCAAAACACAAGAAGCCTCATTCAGGATGAGTGGAAAAGCAATTTGTATCCAAATATCCACCAGCAGCCTGTTGTACTTGTGTTCATGTTTGTGTATTGGTGGTGCTTTTAAGTAGAAAAGCTAATACAGTATACTGGACATGGTGCCATATTCGTTGCATTTTCATTTGTATGCTAGAATCGTATTTGTTACTGTTAGTGGCTCGCAGATCTGGTAAAAACCTTTTTTCTTTATGTGTGATTTTTCTCTTTCGTGCTGCTAGGTTTATAATTTATGTGCAACTAATGGGATGTTGGATATCCTTTTTGTTATTCTGCCATCAGAGGGTCTTCAACTGCAAACGGTTCAGAGCTTAGTGTTATACTGTACTTGAAACTCATGATCAAGGAAACGTCCGTCAAGTCTCTGATTCTAAAAGGGGCGTGGTCTTCACACAGGGATCTCAGTCAAGCAGTTGTCATGGCTGCGGTGCAAAACTTGCCTTTTATTTTTTAATAAACTTAATTTATAATTGTAACCTGAAAATGTTTGTTTTTGACCTTAATGTACAAACCTGTTGTAAGATTATTTTATTTGCATTCATGTATTATATTTTTTGCCTGATAATTATACAATAAACCAGGCTTCAAATTAACCACCTACGAACCATTTACGATTATTATTTTTTTGTCCATTGAATGAATGCTAAATCGGGTTTTGTTCTTTTTAAATGTTTACTTTAAAATCATTTAAATAACTATTTAAAAGAGTGCATTATAAAAATATAAATTCATGCTAGAAAACTATGCTTGTATAACCACTTCATATTGAAAAACAGGGTAAAGGACCCCAGCAATTTTTTCCTGCCTACACATGCAGTATTTTATATGTGACTACTTGGCCAGACCCTATGACTTGGAATCGAAATCTAAAAACCTGTAATTATGGTACAGAATGCAGGCTCAAAGTGTTCCCCATTATACAATAGTTGGACCTAATTTGTGAACAAAAAAACCAAACATGCCAACAGTTGTACTGTCTCAGCATTGTCCAGCTCATGTTCTCATGTCCATGCAGTCCTGGGTCTGCTGTGAATCTATAAAAAGAGAGGAAAGGGTTAAGATTTGGGAGGAAGGGTGCATTTTGAAAATGCGTTGCAAAAACCGTGCCTGGAAACCACCTATAGTACCTTGTCCTGATAGCCCCGTCGAGTAAGCGCCTTGGTCTCTAGATGAATCATCTCATCGTAGCGCTTCTGGGCCTCCAGGGCCACTGCTTCCTCCTCCTCTTTCCTGCGCTCCTCCTCCAGCAGTTGCTTGTGCCGCTCTTCCACCTGCGCGGTGCACATGACACCCAGCCCACGGCCAAATCAGTGGGGTTCTTCGCAGGGTTCCAACTTTGGGTTAGGGTGACCTAGGTTTAAGAGCTCAACCAAAAGGAGGTGCGTGTGTATCATGGCACAGTGCAGTCACAGTGAAGGCCGCTGCTTTCAGTTTAAGAGGGGGCACGGGGTAAACTGTCACGCCATTCTTTTGTAGTACCCATTTCTGATCCCTCACGTCATCTTCCTCAGGCAAAACTACGGATACTAACAGAATGGAAGGAACTTAACATTGCTACTGAAAGACGTTATCTTTTGTGGATGGGCAACTCCCAACTCCTTAACATGTAAGCCTGGTACACAGAACCCAACTTTGGAACATTGCCAACGAGTTTACAGTGAGTGACGGTGACACAATCCAACTGGAACAACCGCAGAATCTGCTGTGCCTCTTGAGGGTTTGTGGTACCTGTGCTTTCATGTCCTGCATGCGCGCCGTCCTCTGCCCCTCCTGCTCCTCCTTCTCTTGGCGCCTCGTCTCCCTCTCCTGCTCCAGCTCCTGGATCAGCTCCTCGCGCCTCTGGAGGGACTCTTCCTGGGCCCGCCGGTTCTCCTGCATCTTCAGCTCCAGCTGCTGTTGCCGGCCCGTCAGCACCTGCTCAAAAACCAGAGGGGTTCTGGTCGGGCTGCTGCTACCTTCCCCTGCCAGTGCTCCCTCTGACCTCCACTGGGGGGCACCACTCACCTCCTGCATCAGCCGCTCCCGGGCCTTCCTCTCCTTCCGCCACTCCATCTCGCGCTTCTCCCACATGCGCTGGGCGTCCTCCCTGGGGGGACGAGAGGAATCATGGCATGATTAATTCCCCGAGGCAAACGGCGTACGCCTGTGCAATCCCACCGGAATTCCCCTCACACTGCCGACCTGTAGAGGATGTCGAATTCAGCCTCCCTCTGCCGCTCCACCTGCAGCTGCTCCTCGATGACCCGCTTCATCCAGGCCACATCGGCCACCGCCTTCTCCCTCCGAGCACTCTCCAGCTTGTGGTCCTCCGTCTCGCCCTCCAGCAGAGCGGCTAGGATCTTGCGGTCCGCCTCCTGTCACAAGAAACGGGATTGCACCAATCACAGGGGGTGCACCTGGAGGAGTTCCATTCGCATCACATGCAGAAGTAAAGGGGGGGCTTCCCCTCCATCCCTCCCCCAAATGGGTCCCTCCTCCTTTCAACTCACCAGTTCCTCCTGTACCTGCTGGGCCCGTCTCTTGAGCTGAGCGCGGTACTGCCGGGTCAGGAATCGCCTGTGGGACCGAGCCGAAGGAGAACGATTTTAAAATCTGGCGGCCAACGATCTGATTTCACGATTCCCGTTCGTTCCTCCCCCATTTCACAGTGATGCTGAACCCCACTCTCCACGGTCGCGTCGTACCCTAGTTCGGTCTTCCTCCGGCTCTCCTCCAGCTTCTTTCTCTCTTCCTCCAGTCTCTCCACCTCCCAGTGCTGGGTCAGCAAGGCCTGCTGCTCCTTCCTCAGCCGGCTGGCCTGAAACACACGGTGTCACCTTTCACCGAGAACCTGCAAGGCTTGCATCCCACATCCCATTCCCCCTCCCAACCCACATCCCTTTCAAAGAGAGGGAAGGAGAAGGAAAAAAAATACACACTTCCTCCTCCCGCAGTTTCAGCTCCTCCATCTGCTGCCGAAGCTCCTCCCCCAACTCTTTCTCCTCTGCTTTCTTCTTCTCCTCTGCTTGCTTCATCCTCTCTATTGCTTCTCGGCGAGTCTTCTCGTACTCATTCTCAAGACGCTTCTCCTCTGTGCGATCTGCCTCCTCTTGCTGAAGGTTAGAAAGGTTTTTTCAGAAACAGCCACTTTATTTGCAGTTTTGAGCCTCGCCTCAATAAGCAGATGCATAGTAGTGGTTGTTGCTGTTGCTGTTGTTGTTTTAGGTAAAAGAGCAGTGTCACAGTAGAGCAGTGGCTAAACTGGGAGAAAATGTGAAACCAGGACTTGATACTCCAGACAGTCTGAGACTGGATAGAGTGCCAGACTAAAGAAAACTGGTCTAGAGATTCTGATATCAGTGGATTAATTCTTAAACCTTAAGTACAACAAATACAGTCTGGATTTCAGGGATATCATTTCAACGTCTCTTGAAAACCACACGGTTTATTGCACACAAACAGTGTAAGCTCATTAAATTGCCTTGAAGTACAGTGAGAGTCATTTATCTTTGTTTTAATCAAGTCTGGTCGTAAAGCTCATGCATCTTACTTTCCACTTGCAGGGTCAATTTCTCTGATAAAATGATAATGAGTGAAAGAACACACAACCGAAATGAGCTCCTCTTGCGCAGGACTTGTGAGGCGCTCCTGAAAACATGAATTAAATTTTACCTCAAGGGCACACTGGTTAATCTCGAGCATACCTCCTCCTTTTCCGACCGCTGTGTTTGCCACTGGCCCACTACGTGGTCTTGGTGCAGCATTGACTCAACCTGTGAGAAACAGCAGGCTAAGATTCAGTCTTTATAAGAAACCGATAAAGCACGCAAAAACATTTGTCTGAAACTCAATCTAGAGGCTGGGTTTTCAGTATGTCACGGAACAATTACATCAGAAGCCTATTGATTTACGGATCAAGTCCACTTCCTGACGCACAACCTCTCAGGTTCTCCCTACATGCGAGTCTCTTCCGCTGTGTACTTTTCTTTCAAGACTCCTTTGCACCAGCGCCTTAAATCAGCTGTGGCTTCGGCAGCAATAGTATAGTAGTAGTAGTAGCCCTAAAGAAGGGCAAAATGTTACAGTTTACTCCATTTACTTTATCGTTGCTCCAGTTCTTACTCCACAAAGCACCGCAGAAGCATTTTTGCTCATAACACTGGTAGAGACACGCCTTCACTGACCTTTCGCAGCTCTGGGTCATTCTTTTTCCAGTGTTCCCGCAGCAGCTCCTGGGCCAGCTGAGGACAGAAGACAATGCACTTTTACTCCTGTTTCACAGCGTGACCCAGTCGGTGCGACTCACCGTTTTGTGGTGGCCTAGATATTGCCGGGGCTTACCGTTTTCCTGCGTAGTTCCCTGGCAGACTTGAGGTCCTCCGTTCTCTCCACCAGCTGCGCCTGCCTGTCAGGGATTGCCTCCCGGAGCTCGGCCTCCATCTGATCCCGCTCCTCCTGCATCAGGGCCCGCAGCCGCTTCCTTCGCTGCTCCAGGCTGCGCTTCTTCTCCTCCTTAAGCCTCTCTTGATGATAGGCCACCATACTGACAAGTAGACGTGGAAGAACAAATAAATGAGCTGTGATGTGAGACTCAAAACCCACCTTTTCAGACTCCGCTACCACTGAATTCTGTACATCTAGCTAATTGTCATCACCGCTGCCTACTTGCTCCACACTTTGTATCCCTGCTTACTCAATAAAAAAATTTTTTTTTTTTTTTTTTACTAACCTTTTCCTTCCCAGTGTTACAGGCATGGTACGCAGCTGCCTGCAATGATGTCTATCGCTGTATTACTGCACTGATCTTGGGCACAAACTATGATTGTTCCTACCATGTATTTATGCACATCTTGTAAGTCGCTCTCGATAAGAGTGTCTGCTAAATGCTTAAAATGTAAAATGTAAATGTAGATGGTTACAACGTTCGATGCTGGTCATGGCGACTGGGGTTCGATTCCCCGGTTCTGGCCAGGAGTGCCAACTGGGGGCGGCAATTGGCTGTCCGCCCCAGGGAGGGGGGAGGGAAGCCGACAGGATGTTCGCTGCGCACAGGAGTGGCTCTGGGGTGCCGGTGTTACGGTCAACGGCTTGGCGAGTGCCGTCTCGAAAGAGACGATGCTTCGCCACCACCGGTCACAGGGCTACGGCAGCGAACTCATAGTACGAGGGGGAGATTGACATGAAAATAGCGGGGTGTTGGGAGAAAAATCTGAAACAAAATTTCCTTTAAATAAATAATATTATATATGCCATTTAGCAGACGCTTTTATCCAAAGCGACTTACAGTAGTGAATGCATACATTTTCAGTATATGTGGCCCCAGTGGGGATTGAACCCACAACCTAAGTGTTGCCAACGCTGTGCTCTACCAACTGAGCCACAGAGCCACTAAATGAGCTAGCTGTTGTCTCCAAATCGTGAATGTGTTAGGATTAGGGACACGCGCAGTACCTACAGGTAACAGGCAAAATAAAGGACTCACCAACATACACAAAGTATCCTAATAAGGCGTTGGGCCACCATGAGCCACCAGAACAGCTTTAATGTGCCTTAGCATAGATTCTACAACTGTCTGGAACTATATTGGAGGAATGCAACACCATTCTCCCACAAGAAATTCCATCATCTGGTGTTTTGTTGATAGTCAGTGGAAAACGCTGTCTAAGGTGCTGCTCCACAATCTCCCATAAGTGTTCAATTGGGTTAAGATCTGGTGACTGAGACGGTTATGCTATATGGTTTACATAGTTTTCATGCTCATCAAACCATTCAGTGACCACTCGTGCCACTCCCATTAGGATAGAAATGCTTCACTAGGCCTAGGATGAAGGTGGCCACTAGTATAAATGTAGCTTTGTATTTATTGACGTTTACTTTGCCCTCTAAGGGGTTGAGTGGATTGAAACAATGGCAGGAAAATGCAGCCCACATCATAACAGAGCCACCAGAACCCTTCACACTGTGATACAAGCACTTAGCCCTGTAGGTTTCTTTTGGCGTGTGCCACATATGCACTTGACGAGATCAGGGTGAAGGATGACTTAGCTAACCATATGACCTTCGCACTGCTCAATAGACCACTGCCTGTGTTCTCTGCACAATTTTACTTGCAAACGTACGTCTATAGCTGTAATAAGTGGTGCACCTTCTGACTATAGTACTCCTCTCTGTGAAGTTCTCGACAGACTGGTCTTGGAAAAAAACTGCCTGTTTTGCCTTGCATCTCAAACTAATGCACAGACATCATGATTGAGGACTATGTGCTTACAACCACAGTTGCCCCAAGTTGATGATGGAGACTTCCATGCCAAGGTCACCTTAGCCACTGTTGCTCCTGAAACATCCGCAAGTTGAGCAGTCTTTGTCACTGAAGCTCCTGCCAAACATGCCCCAACAATCACCCCTCTTTCAAAGTCAAATCTCTTCTTCTAGGCATGGTAGGCAAAAAATGGGCAACTGGGCCTGACCAGCATTTTCATACATGACCCTAAGGATGATGGGATGTTAATTGCTTAATTAACTGAGGCACCACATCTGTGTGGAAGCACGTACTTTCAACATACTTTGTATCCCTCATTTACTCAAGTGTTTCCTTTATTTTGGCAGTTTCCTGTATGTAATCGTACTTTTGAGTTTGCGTATCTCTTATTTTTTTTCTCAACGACATGCAAATAATTAAGTTATACTAGCTACAGCCAATATCTTCCTACGATATTGGGATTGTAGTTCCATAACTATAACAAATAACAGCGGGTGAGTCCATTTTAATTGGTGCACAAACAATATCCTATACATTAGCAAGGTAGGGTTACCTCTGTTGGTAGGACTGACGGGAGCTCCACTGAGCCTGTTTACTGCTGCGGACGTTCTGCTCTCTGAAATACATCGAGTGCACCTCCCATTGCTGCCGCCAATGAGCCTCATGCTCCCGCTGTCGCACAAGCCGCTGCTCCAATGTCCGCGTACGATTTGACCAATGCGTAGAAATCGTTGGAAGGGCCATTGATCTTTAGCAGCTATTTAGTAGCTTCTCGGCGGGAAAGAGACACGATTCTAACAATCTATAGCTAGCTAAACAAACAAACAAACAAACAAACAAAAAGAAATCTAGCAAGTCTGCAAAAAAAGTCAGCTAATGGAAATACTAATACTAGCTTAGTAACTAGAACAATTTCGGTACTGCTAAAAATCTAACAAGCTGTGTTAGCAATTCGAACATTCGAACATGTTGGTAGCTGGCTAGTTAGCTCGCTATCTAGCTTTTTTTAAGTTACCGGCTCAGCGCACAGTGTCCACAGAGCAGTCGACTATTGTTATAGCTAATCAGTAGTTTGATGTTTTGCTGTAATTTCAAATCTCAGTTGGTAGCTAGCTTGTAATCAAACCACTTAACGTTATGACCCCTTGCAAGTACAACTTCCCGTTTCCCTTGGTTACTCTCTTTGAGTTCCTGGTTACACTACGGGGTATGACAAGGCTCAAAAAGACTTGCTCGCTACAAAGTGTCCAGCTTAGTAGTAGTATCAACGTCGTAAATAAATAATACAACGTTGGACATCTAGGTATTGTAGTTAATCTAATAGCTAACGTCTGCCAAACTAAACTACATTAGCTAGATGTCTAAATTATTTATTTAAGACGAACTGATCATGACATTGCCGCCCGTAGAATAGCCAATTGAAATTAAAAATAATTTATTATAAGAATTGTATTATTAGTTAGTGAGTGGCGTTATACATAAATACGTTGTAACTACTGTACAACGTACCAACTACCAACTACTGTAGTAAACTCGTTTAACTATGGCGAAGTATACCATATAACTATGATATACGTTGAACAAATATTGCCAAATCGGTATAAATATTTTCCAATCTTCCTCGTATTGGGTACCCACAGACATCCTGGCTAAGTTGCAAGAACAGAAAGTAAATGATTAATAGGGAATTGATGTTAATGTTAGTTTGTAGGCAACTACCCCTAAATATACTATACTTTATTATATTTAGCCTGACCTGTAGTCAAGGCCGAAACGACCATATATATTGGGGGGGACACATCCCCCCCAATATTCAGATATGCTCAAATTGTCCCCCCAATATATGAGCTGATATAAAAATATAAATAAATTGATTTGGTCCCCCCAATGTTGACTCCATGGTTACGGCCTTGCCTGTAGTAATACCACACGTTGAGGTAACGATCTCTATATAACGATTTATTTGATTTAAAATGTGAATAACCGCATAGGCATGGGATCTGGACACCAGCTGGGAGTCAGCATTGACCTGCTGGTTTCCAACTTTTACTCCCCCACTTAGTACTTATTAACTAGGCCTATACTTGTCTAGCTCCACAACTGGTAAAATTGTTTAAGACTACAAACTTTAAAAACATCTGTGAGAGCTGGCACTCAGTGACAACCCGACTAGAACTACTTATTTGAACACCAGGATTTAATAATATTTTTTACTATACTTTTAATATGCGTCTTTGTCGTAAAGATGCTTTAGGCACAGAACTGTACTTTCCTGTAAGCGAGTACAACACTTTGAAGGTGCAAAGCACAAAGGGACACTCCACCCAAATAGGTGTATTCGATTGTCTGTCAGTTAAATTATGCATTACTCAAAGCTAAATGTTTAATGGTGACTAGATAATATTGTCTAATTGTACCCTGAAACTTTTGCTGTTTATGGATAACGTCAGAAACAGGGTGAAGAGTGTCGGAACCATGGCTAAGAACGTCACAAATCACCACACTGTAGGGTCCAAATAAAAAAGAACCTGCACAGCGCCTCATTCGACAGTCTCCTGAGCGCAAGTTAAACCAGAGAGTTTAAATACAGTATCTATGGTTAACCTGGAGCCACATTTTGTCTTATCTATTACCCTGACCAAAATAGCAATAACTGTCAACCGGTTGAATGAAAATAAGTTTCCCTTATATGTAAATCAATTAAAATGTACGCCAACTGAATATCACTGGAGTTAAGAGAGTAAAAATGGGGTAAATACAAAGCAAGTGTTTGGATGAGCAACGTGAGTGCCGGTGCAAGCAAATTAAGTAATTGGCTAGCTAACGAACTCACTTAGCCAGATAACATTAGCTAATGCTTGTCCGTCCGTCGTGTGGCTTAATGTAATTTGCGTGGGCATAAACCACACTCTGTCAATGTAACACACACACACACACACACACACAAACACAAACACACACACACACACAAGCACAAGCAGTCGGGTTTCGAAACCAGTTCGCTTGTTCCCTCTACCCCCCCCTCCCCTCCCGTATGGGCGGGACTTGTCCCTCCCACTGTTGCCGGATTGGCTCTCCGTTGCTCACCTGTTGAAACGACCACTCCGTGTGCGTCCCGTAGAAGTGTCAGTACTTGTCACATATCAGTAGATTTTGCATTGGGGAGTTGGAGAGCCTGGCTTCGTGGGCAGTTCCGGGTTCTCTCCAAATCTTTACACAGCTGTATTTTAGTTGGAAAGAAAGCTAGATTTTTGACGCGAGTTGGACATCCTTCGCTGGATTCTGTGAACCATGGCGCTGCTAATGGATCACCAATTTAAACAGCTCCCCGCCGACAAGCAAGTGGAGACAAGGTCCTTTCTGGATTCCGTGGCTTACCTCCCGCCATTCTTCGGTAAGTTTACTTAGGTTCAGGTAGCTAGCTTGCTGACTAGTTACAGTAGTAGTAGCTAATGTTGGTTAGCAGCCTTCATTTAGACTCACGTCTTGAGTAACGACCACCGCCTCCTAAATCGGTGTTAAAAGGAGATTTGACTTGCTTGCTGGCTAGCTAGCCATCTAGTTTGTGGTTAATGTTCATAAAAGTCAGAGAATCTTCTACCTGCAACCAAGTAGTTGGCTAGCTAATAGTAGTCCAATCATTTTGGGGGATGACTTCGTAGTGGACGTATGAATGCCAATCTGAGTAGCTAAATTAGCTAACGTGAGCTACAATACAGGAATTTTGTTTCACTTTCAATAATAATATTGCTAATATTGAGTAATTCTCCAGTCATAATAAACAGACCTGGTATTTTGTCTGTAAATCTGAGTAGCATGCACTCATGTTTTTCTTGACCTCGGTTTTGCATTTTACTAGCTTTAGTTATCTAGCTCTGTCTATAGGCTCTATTTATCTAGCTCTACTTAAAAGTAGTTTTATTGTCGTTATCTTGCCAGCAAGCGCATTGGTTTGACGGTTATTTATTCTGTACTGAGATTTCAGGGGTTATCAATTTGCATTTAGTGGTGAAGTTTATCGCTATAGCGCGTTTGACGAGATACAGTCGTGTTGGCATTTTGAAACGCCCGATTTTCAAAACACCTGCCCATTGTTTACTGTAACCAGTCCGGGGTCAGGAACTTGTTTTGTAATCAAATCCCCCTTTCACAAACTGTAGACAAAGCAGCACGGTTATCACTCGCTATTCACTATGTTAACGAGGGAGACGTATTTTAGAAACAGTCAAACAGTTTAAAAGTAATAATAATTTATTGTGACTTTGACGATTTAAGGGTACAATCTGTTACATCTATCAACCATGCTATATGAGGATAGCATATACTACGGTGCTCTAGAAACCTCCTCAATTTCTCATCAAATTCAAGTCTTGAATTCTGTATTTTCTTAAAACAAAAAGAAAGGCATTGGGATATTCTGTGTTGCATTGTATTCCCTCCTGTACTCGCGTCTAGTGAAATAAAATCTTGCAATGATGAAATACTGTATACGTTCAGGCAGAGACATAGGCGGGGCTCCGTAGGGATATTTTCACAAAGGCCTGCCGAATGTGTTGCCTACATGGAGATAAATTCAGGGACACTTTGTGTTAAAATTTAACTTGGAGTGCCGTTTAGTGTTTTTTTAACACGATATCTGCCAAACATTTCAGGGCTGCTTGGGCTGTTTACTGAATTGCCACCCACGAACCCAAAAGAATGTGTGGATGCCCCTCCCCTCCCTCCAAGTATTGTTTGTGATATTCCACTTACCATGGTTTTGCAAGACAATCGACAATGGTGGAGACACAAGTGAATATGAGATCTTTGGGGAAACTGTTTGAACAAGCCAAAGGCGGTTGCATGAGGCCATTACACTCTTCTGTTGATGTGGAGTGATGGCTGTTGTCTGGAATTGCAATTTTATTTCCACTGACATTCAAGACCCCGTTGCAATATGGTCGTTAGACAGAGTTGATGTGAAAATGTGATTCTATGGAAGTCAATTTTCCACCATCTGCTATGTTTTGGCACTCTTCCTTTCTGTGTTGCTTGAAGCTAGAATATATATGGGTGAAAACTCTCCAGTACCTCCTTAAATATCCCCAATGCCCACGCCATGGTTTCACGAATCTTGAAACTGATTTCCTCTGATCTCTGGCATTTTGGATCGTCCTCTCCTTCTTAAAAGCAGTTTTTAAACATCAGGGAACGCGATATGCAGTCTATTAAAACACTTCTGTCAAGCTGAAGCAATTATATGCCATGAGGGATAATCTTTTTGGATCGTATTTCTTTGCCAAGCAAGCAACAAACCTTTTGCATACATAATTTAATTCCCTTTCCTCAATTTATGTTGAGAAATTGATTAGACTGGTGTTGAGTTGCCCATGCCCATTCAGTGGCAACACAGCACACATCATTGTGTGCCTCATTGTGTATTCATATATGAACCATTTTCTTTTGAATTTGCCATCTGAAACATCCAAAGAGTTCCTGGCCTCCATTGTGGACGTTGGCTGGCCTTCTTTCCATTTCATTGTTTTGTGTTGAGTCTGCTAATCACCAAGCCACCTCTCTTTTACCTTTCCAACAATACAGGGAATTCAATATAACCATCGCACAATGGAAATCAAATTTATATTTTGTTGCTGGCCTTTTTTGTTTCGTTGATTGTGTAGATTTATGTCAGCGTTTACATTTTCACAGTGCACTCAACTTCATTTCAGAATGGTTGAGAATGATCCAAAAATGGCCCCGTGATTAAAAATAACAGGAAGTTGCCCATGTTTTGACCTCCCCCTTTTTTAGCAGTCCAATGGAAATTGGACTGTTCCACTTAGATAGACCAGGCTATATGGTCATTCAGTTAGATGCAGACGTTTTGTTTTGTGTTCAGACATAGTTGGCATGAGGTCGTGAGACTGACTGGTTTCAATACTACCCCCAGGGCAGAGACTGGAGATGCCAACGCCACTGTAAAGTACACAATGCAGTGGCAGAAAAATGCACTATACAGACCGAACAGGGCAACAAAAAGGGTGGCATTGTGCGGAGGGGTGGAACAGAAAGATGGATAATGAGCGCATTCAGGAAAAGTCGCTATGCTGAGTGGCGGGGGTGGAATTCTCTGTAACCAGAGATGCCCTATGCGGGCGACACAAAGCCCAGCAGTCCGTCATGAGCGAGATACTGTAGTGACCGGGTGCTGAGGGCTGTCAGCACGCGCTCCCCCCAGTGGCCATCTACGCCTACTGCAGGTGGTTAAGTCGGTCATCGTCCACTGCTGACCTAGATAAAAGGCACCCACTTTGGGAGTAATATCCAAGGAGCATGTTTGGCTGGATTTAACAAGAATGGCAAAAGCATCATAAAGCATCGTCTGCATCATAAACATTGGGTGTGTGCATGGTCCATCTACATAAACACTTTCCCTGGGGGCAAATTATGATTCAGATACAGTACTCAATTATGTTTAATGGACAAGCTAAATTATAAGCGTAACCTACTGTTACATTTAAACCTGTTGTGGTGTGATGCATATCAGAAATAGCTATTGATTATCTGAAATCATTTTGTGGCTTTGCAGTAGTAGAAAACAATGGTGTCTCTTTTGCTGAAGTGCTTAGAATAAAATGTAGCCTATTGGCACCAAAGGTAAGGTGTTGGCATTGGATTGTGTTTAGAGGATCACCCATTTTCCAAACGCTTGGCATTTATGACCTGCTGTGGATTTGATGCAAATAAAACACTGTATCCCGCAAAACAAATGCCCCTGGAATTCAATTCCAGCTCTTGATTTCATGAACGGAATTGGCTTGTATTTTTTTGGGATGGAAGAAAAAACGGAATCGGGCCAGTTTCGTTTGTGTTATCGTCTCAAGTCGGCGGGACCGGTTGACTCTTTAAGGCAGTCGTATGTGCGGGCCGCATGCCACGTTGTCGGTGCGGTGTTTAACAGAGCCAAGCGCTGCACCTGGAAAGACTGCTTAAAGATGTATGAGGCTGAGAGGTGCTTTCAGAAATCTGTCGGGTTCTCTTGGAAGGATGAATTATTGATAGGCTGTTTTAAGTGAGACTGAAAAAAAAAATCACTATTTAAAAATGGTGGAGTAAAGACTCAAAAGAAGCCTTTGTGTAAAAGTAAGGATTGGTTCTGTCACATAGAATCTTCTCAAGCCTGTGTGTGTGTTAGGGTATATATTAACCAGGCTTCAATGAAAGAGATTCCTTGCCATTTTTGTTGTCGTGACTTCTATGATCCTATGTCTGTTTCTCTTCTCAGACTGCCTTGGCTCTACGGTTTTCGCTCCGATCAAAGCGGACATCTGTGGAAACATCACTGTAAGCTTGGCTGCTCCCCTCAAGACCTAAAAGGCTCCTAGGGCTGTTCTGTAAAAGGGTGAACCCCAGGGAGAGGTTGTGGCTGGAGTCTGGACACTAGTGACTTAACAATCATTTGTAACTTTTTTGTTCACTAGCTGCTTGGTACATTCAATTTAAAAAAATTCACTTTCTTTTCAGTTAATTGCCTTTCATTGGAAACTTGAAATGAATTTCAAGCCCCCTTTGTCAACACAGTAGAAAGCTAAAATACTATTACATTTTTGGGGGCAAGCACTCGATTTGCCCTTTAAAGATTGTAGAATATAAATATAGATTATAAATAAGGAGAAGTAAGTCCCTCTTTCTCTCCCAGAAAATCAGGGCGGTGTACGACAGCAACCCGAACAGGTTTAAGACCCTGGGGCAGATCCTGGATGCAGAGAAGGAGATGTACGGGTCGGAGTGGCCCAAAGTGGGGGCCACCCTGGCACTCATGTGGCTCAAAAGGTGAGCGGGCTCGTGTGGGGCTCTGGGTGGGGGTGTCCGTCAGGGGGCGGGGGGAGAGGGTGGCCGTGCGTCTCACCGCCTCTCCTCTCCTCTCCTCTCCTCTCTGTCTGTCAGGGGTCTTCGCTTCATCCAGGTCCTGCTGCAGAGCCTTGTGGACGGCGAGCGGGACGACAACAACCCCAACCACATCCGCGTCAACGTCACCAAGGCCTACGAGATCTCGCTGAAGAAGTACCACGGCTGGCTGGTGCAACAGCTCTTCAAGGTAACGGGGCTCTCAGCGGATGAGACGGATTTGTTTAACTGTAGTGCTCATTGAGTAGTAGAGATGTAAACGAAAAACAATGTACACCTCTACTTCCATCCTACTGTTTAATGAGGCTATCTATGTGCTATTTGTATGTCTTGCCAGTCCTGTCCTTTTGTACCCACCCTAGAGGATCGCAACGGAAATTCGGCTTCGTTGTGTTTTATCGTTAATGGTTTTAAATGTATTGCATTGTCTGTCTTCAGTTGGAGATGCTTTATATGTATTTTTAACGATCAAATAAATGTAGGGGGGCGGGGGCGGGGGCGGGGTTTCGCTCTGTCTCATCAGTTTGATTATTAGATTCTCAACTGTTGTGAAATGAGACCCTTTTTTGTTGGAAAGTGGCCGTAAAAGGAACGCGTTGCGCCTGTGCCTCTTTCCCCCGCAGGCGGCGCTGTTTGCAGCCCCCTACAGATCGGACTTTCTGAAGGCCTTGTCCAAGGGCCGGGAGGTCAAGGACGAAGAGTGCTTGGAGAAGGCCCGTGTGTTTCTGGTCAATTTCACAGCCACCATCGACGCCATCTACGACATGTACGTCAAATGTAACGCTGACCTGGACTACACCGTGTGACCCGCCCGCCCCCAACGCCTTCAGCTCAACGCTCTCAACCCCCCCCAACCCCCCAACCCCTGTTTTCAGTTTTCATCCTGCTTTTCGCCTCAGGTTGTGTGGCACTTCCACACTTTTGGGGGGGAGGATCCATGACCCTGTTGAGCGGGTGGCTCCGCCCTTCTGTACCCTTTCGCTCTTTTAACCCGAGTGCCTCGAGTCTTGAGTTGAGCCTTCTCCTGCGGATGTTGGCACGTGTCCTTGACGCGCTGTAGTGGCGCAAGGTCCTGTTCTAAGTAGTCCTTGCTGGCGTGTGCGTCAGCGTCGCAGAGGCCCAGGGCCAAAGCGATGGAAGCAATGTGGTTTTAGTTCTCAACCTTCAGGACATGAAGAAACAGCAGCTGGAATGTGACCAGTGGTTTTTTTTTTTTTGTTGTTTTTTTTTTTTTTTTCCTTTCTCGTCTGCCTGCTGAGGCAGGTGGTCTGTTTTTAGGAAAGTCCGTATCAAAAATATTTCAATACCAAAGTGCAATTTAATGCCAGCACTCGCAGTCGCGCTTGTTAAATCCAATTACCACCAGCAATGTTTATTTATTAATGAATTACTTCTGTGAGAGTTAATTAAACCCCAGTGCTTTAACAGGAAAACTACTTGAAACTGCTTTCACACGTTTTTCCGAAATAGTGTATTCAAGCCACCTGGGTTTTCTGCTGAAAAGGTGGTCCATTTCTGACTGACTTACATATCAACCTACCTTGTGGAATTGTTGGATAGGAGGTTGGATAACAATTCATTTCAATATATCAGTTGTCTGTTGTGATTTGTAAAATTCTATTGACATTCAATTAAGTAAATGATGGGGTTCCTGTCATGTTTGGTGAGGTGGAATCATGGAGACTACCGACACAGTAGTTGTGTTGCATTTACTGTTTGTTACCAAATATTTTCATATTTCCTGTCAGTATAAGGACTATCATTCTTCTCCCTGATTGATGCAGAATAATGCTTCTAGGCTTCAGACCAGCCTTCAAACATGGTTTAAAAAAATAAAGATGTAGGTGTTTGGGGAGGTTCAGCAAAGAGTAGGATGAGCCTCACTGATTTTCAGTGAGTTTAGTGCTTGCTTGTTTTTTTACCATCATTGACTTAACCTAAATTTCAAGGCAATATTAAGAAGGATTTTGTGGCAATTTAGACTTTAAGAAATCAATGGATTGTTTTAATTGGTCTCTTGGTGATCATTTTTCATTAAATATTTAGTTAACTTCAGTCTAAGCCTAGATACGAGTAGGCTAGGTTTTAAATGGGACCGCAAAAGTCCAGCCTATTTACAAACAATAAAATGTGAAAAGTTTTATTTTTATTTATTTTTATTTTATTTTCCTTTTTCAAGATTCAGAATTACCTTTAAAATGATATCTACCTTTTATTGAGTATTTTCACGTGAATTGGAATATTTTGACTGTCTATGCAGGTGAAGCTGGCATTGCCTTCAGCCTTTGACACCAAAGTGCACGTTTACTCTGGCTTTGCACCGCAGTGGAGAGTTTACATGACGTTCACTTCTTGAACAATTAAACACACAAATAAATATAACTTTAACGTTGAATGTAAGATTTTACTTCTCTGTCTGACTTACACGGTGTCCACTGTCTGGACACAAATAATCTGCCTTAATTATTATTGTTTTTTAACAAAGTGTATTTTTAAGGTGGGTGATACCATTTGGGGAATTTTAATTACACCAGTGATGTATGAAATACTGTATGTTCTCCTTAAATATGCATTTATGGCAGCAACTTGAAAGGTAAAATGCACCATGGAATGCCTTACCCGTTATGCAGGCGGGATGATTCAGCACATAATTCACAATGTCCGGGAGACCCTTGGCAGTTCCCTTGCAGCGATCTATTGTGTGCATTTGCCCGCAGGCCTAGTCAGTCGCACATGTAGCCGACTGAAACAAATTGTAGTGTAGTTTTTACCACTTAATTGCACTGAGGGTGACTGGGTTCTGGGTATGTTGTATATACTGGAATTTGACTACATTTCTTACTTTGCCTGGTTATGTTTGACCTTGTGTATCCTTTCTTACCAACCATGAGAAATGAAAGAACGCATTGTAAAATTTCTTAATTTATTAATTGTCCACATTTTATTATGTATATGACTATGATCTTATGTGGATGGATTTCAGTGTACGTGATATCGCCGATATGCATTTCAAACGTGCTTATTCTAATGTTTTGAGAATAAAACGAAAATGTAAACTTGACTGTGTTGTTCATCTCCCTGAAGTAATCAAAGTGTTGCATGTTTTTTTCTAATGGGGTGTAAACATACACAATACATTATGCACTTGCTTGTACATTAATGTGTTTTAATCGCAGGACTTCTGAATAGTTGTATTTGTTAAAAATGTACTTTAGGATAAGGAATAGAACTACCCATTATTTAACATACTGGAATAAGAATACATGTGAATCCATTTAATATAAACAATTTGGGCAATAATATCTATATATGGATTTACACAAGGACAATTGCGTTTCAAATGGCTATTTTAACAGACCAATAAAAAAAGGGACAAGCACATCATTTCGTAGGTTGTACAATAGTTACATTTTAGTTACAGTATATCATCTAGCCACTAGAGGGCGATGTCAGCTAAAGGTTCTGTTTTACTCCAAATATTTCTCCCAATACATGTTTTACATTTGCGGCTGTGGAGTAGACAGTTCGGATACTCGGTTTACAATTTTTTAAGTAAAGCAGCATGGTCATTTGAAAATAAATAGTACTAGTTACGGGCTACTAATTTGTAACAGGAATTGACCGATCTACTTTATTGGCCCTTAATATGGGAATCTCTAATTGAGCAATTAGAATGTATAGTTCCTTAAGCGGTCCTCCTGCCTTTGGCAAACGTAAGCAATACGTGACGGCATTGGGCAGTTACGATGTCAGGCGGTCACCCCACCCGTCCTGTGCTTGGAAGTGCTGTATCGGGATGTTATGTGGGCGGTGTACAGGAAAACTAAACATGGAAAGTCTTGAAAAGTCTACCTGCGTTCACACAAAGAACGCAGTTACTTTCCTAGGAAAGGGATCTCAGGAGGATACGTCCATGCGCTAAGCGCCGACATGGTGTAAACGAAAAAAAGGCGTGCATGAAACACAGAAGACTACGATATCCATTTGAGTCAACACCAAGGATATACTGTACATATCGTGTTTTAAAAGCTGTCATTTTCGGATAAGGATTTCAATTCAGGCATTGACGACGAAGTTGGCGTCTTCACAAATAATTCATTGACGTTCAGGTGGGCATGCGTCAGTTTATACGTGGCTGGGATTCGGTCAGTTTGCCGATGTGCAATGTCTTCCTACTGAAAGTGCATTTATTAATTTATTTAACTTGTAAAGTTAAAACAGAGTTACCCTCGTGGTTCATCGACGTAACGTACGCTACTTCGACGTAATCGTTTTCAGTCTTACATTTGTACTGCTTTGCCCGAGAGCTGCAGATGTTTTTGTTACAAACATACAATGGTCTGAAACAGATGCTGCTGTGGGGGTCTGGTTGTGTCTCAATCAGGTCTAAGGTAAGCAACGGAACGGATTATAGTTGATGCAAATTATCAGAATACGCTCCTTATTATAGTGACATTTTATACTATTTCTTACGTTTATGTTCATAACTATGGCCATACAGACGTTTTATTTAGAGGACCAAACAATCATGGATGCCCATTAGGGACTGCTTAATCTGGGATACTGAAAGGATCGGGCAGTTTATGTTTAATACTACACTACAAGATGGGTTTTTGGGTTGTGTTCTGGTTGTACAGTTATTAATAGTTGTACAACGTCTAATTCCAAATCTGCCAAACTGAGAAATATGAAAAAGGTGAAGAAGTAGATAATAAGCAATCAAATATTAACAGGCCCAAGCACAGTAAAGAATACTAATTAAGTTTAACACTATTGCGCAAAGATGAAATACAGCAAAAATAAATAAATTAATAACATACAAATAAATCATTAGTATATGCTGGCCACTTGAGTAAAAAAACAAACCCTTTTTTATTAAACTAGAAAGACCACAAATGTAGTCCAATTTGTACAAAGTCTGATGCTGATTGGCAAAACAGTTTTGCCAGTAATATTTTAGTCAATTAGCCTAATTGTTTCCTTTTCACATGGTGAGTATTATGTATCAGCAGTGCTGTCAAGATCCGCATGCTGAACCTGTAATGGAAATGTACTGAAATCAGTTGAATATTCAAACAGTTTCTCAGGACAAATAGGACATTGTAGGACATAGGATTTCTGTGTTTAGACATTAGACAGAACATCTGTGTTTAAGAATTGGAATCGAGTCTTAAACCATTACTGTGGTGTGTGAGGATATCACGGCCTCTTTGTGCCGTAGACGCAGTCCAGTCTGACAAGCATGCGGTTTACCACAGGCTCTGACCGCGCGAGCTATTGTCAGCTGTTGCTGAAACAACAGTGAGATTTATCTGGACGACTTCCATTTCCCACAGCCACTTGCACCCGTGGCCCCCAGAGATTCTGTATCATGTCAGAACCGCAGAATTCCGGAGAGGAAGCCTTGCGCTGTATCCGCTCATTCTCTCCCACTGATGTCTTATCAAAACCGTTTTTCATTTGTCCTGAGGTTCAGCGTTAGGGGGGGAATGGGGAGTTTGCCACAGCGATTATCGTTCGCACCCTGTTTTCTCATCGCTGGGACTGTCTGTCTGCTGCCTCCGCTCAACACACAATCTGCTTCCCTGAAACCTCTGGGCTGACTCACACATCTGTTTTGATTGGCTAAAGGAATGAAGAGCCCTGTATTTTGATTTCCACTCCTCTATCACTGCTCTGGCGGGTTGCTACAGGCAGCACGGACGCCGCTATAGGGCGAGGGCCTGTTTCCCCGGCCAGTTCCCCCCCGCGTCAATGTTTGTATTCCACTTTGGCTGACTCCGGCTCTGTGAGATTTTCACATCGAACCCCCTGCCCCCGTGACAAACAAAAAAGAACACCAGTGTCAGGGCCTAGGGGCGTGTGCTCCCATTATGCAAACAGACGTCTGGAAAAGGAGGCCCAGCAGGAAGTGGTTTCGGGAAATGGGGATTACATCATTTCAGTCCAGCTCGGGTTCTGTGACTTGAGCTCCGTGCACTACGAGCAGAACAAGCAGTAGACCATTCCAGAGGAGGAGGACCAACTCCGTGCGTTACGCCCAACGTGTGTGCTTCACTTCAGCGGGGCTTGCTTACTTAGACCGAGTCTCCCGCTTTTACCAACACGTGTGTGATGTGTGTGCGCGTGCGCTTGTGTGTGTGTGTGTTTTATATGCTTGTGTGCAAGTCTCTGTGTGAGTGTGTGTGTGTGTGTGAGTGTCTGTATGTGTGTGTGAGATGTGCTTGTGAATGTGTGTCTTTGTGTGTGAGTTTGGATGCGTCTATGTGTGCGTGCCTGCGATTGCATGTGTGTGTCTGTGTGTGTTTTATATGCTTGTATAAGTCTCCTGTGTGGTGTGGTGTTCATGTGTGTGTGTATTTGTGTGTGTGTGATGTGAGTGTGTCTGTGTATGTGTGTGTGAGATGTGCTTGTGAATGTGTGTGTTTGTGTGTGTGTGTGTCTGTGTGTGTGTGTGTGTGTGTGTGTGTGTGCGTGCATTTGTGTTTATGTGTGAACTCGCGCTTCCTTGCGAGAAATCTCTTCAGTCACTTCCCTTTCCCAGGGGTGGTGCTGTTTTCTTTGGATCACCTACTTCTCTGAATGAGGAGCGTCGGGGAGAGTCGTAATCTGAACAGAAAACCCACTGGCAGAGACGCATCACTCCCTCTCACAACTCCTGCACCACCACACAGTTGAAACGGGCAGGATTTATTTGTTTGTTTTTCCTATGACAGGATAGCGCTGTTTCTGTCCAGGCTGGTGCATAGCGACACTCAGATGCTGGAGACTATAAACGTAGAATGAATGAAGCTTCTGTCCTCCAGCCACGGGCTTTAAGGTGATTCAGGTGACATCCAGCATCCTGTCTGCACAACATGACTGAACTAAAAGTGTATTAAAGGACCACGGAACAAATACATTTTGTTACGTAACAGATTTCCACATTACAAATGAGGCCTCTAACCTGAACTATATGAGTTATATGTGGTGGTAAAATGAAACCACAAGATGAAGCATTGTGTTGTAGTGCAAGTATTTGAGAAATATGAACTATTGAGAGAAAGTCCAGTTCTGTGCAGGACGGATGCAGGATATTGTGTTTTAATTCCCCTGCGGGGATTTATAAAGTACAGTGTAATCTTAAATGTTGGTTGTTATTGTTCAAAACAGCAGAGCTGTGCATGTTACAGCAGTCAAGCGAGTGGAGGGATGATCAAGGAAATCGAACAGAATGTTCCGGAAGAACAGACAGTGACACAAGACATTTAAATGGAATTTGACAGGCCCGTGACATCCCACTGTAATCATAGCAGGGGATGTAGATGTAAAATCTCACTCTTGAAGGGCGCGATGAACCCCTCTTAATTTCCCCTGCCGTGTCAACACTTACTTGGGCTTCGCAGTCACAGCGGCATGGGCAAAATACTGAAGCCCATCCTCTGTGTATCCAGCATGCACCGCTGCCTATTTAGGATGCTGTTCTGTGAGAGTTTTAAGTTAATTTCAAAATTCAAAAAACAAACTAAGCAAAAAGACAAAACCGGACAAAGTATGAGGTAAACTTTTCAAATTGCATCCAATTGCATTGCGTTGTTTTGATGCAGTACTCCAACGGACTTTTTGCTGGAAATAAAAGTTAAACACAGTCCTGTGTCTGTCAACTAAAATAGCTAGACATAGTTGAGATTATTGTTTTTTTAGCACCCCCCAACTCAAATTTGTGAGAAAAAGCTCTCCTTACCTAAGCTTATTTCTACAGGAAACACTAAGTCCTATAAACATAGGCGCCATTACTATTTTATTTGAAGTAATATGTGTGCAGAGAGTAGACTTCTGTGAAAAGGCAGGAAATGGGGTGCATAAATTTGGAAATGGTCAATTCCCCCGATAGTCTTCAATCTGATCCAAGTCATTAAAAATGAAAAAAGCTGCAAAACAACATAGCCACTGACAGAAGTAATGGACAGGGCCTTTTGGGCTGTTCCCATCAGTATGGTTTGCTGTGTATCTAACAATGCCTGGAAAGGGATATTTGTTCAAGTGACTGATAATGCACTTTCAAACCAAGATATTTCTGCCCTTGGTGAACATGAAATGACAGGGATGTTTTAGTTTTCAGTCGAAAAGCGAAACGCCATGAGTAAAAACTGTCACAGTTAATCGTCATGTTAGGAACATAGGCTATGGTCAAACAATATGTGTCAAAATGAGAACACAACCTAGGGATGAGAAATAGAACATGATTCGGATTTCACTTGTGTGTCTGATATGGCTGTCCTGAAAACCTTAATCCTCACCTGCCTTCCACGCCAACGGGTTTACAGCATTACTGATTAAAAAAATAAAACAGTCGCAAACAAATAAAACATTTCCCAGTGCTTGAAATCTCAGAACCATTATATCGGCAGATAGTATTCAAAGTTTTCGAATTGTCACAGAAAAATTGTAAACCCGGCTAAATATTGAAGGCTGCTGTGCGCCAGTGCGTGCTCAGGGTGTGGCCAGCGCCGTGTTGCTACGAGGAACGGGCGTGATGCTGGACTGTGAGACGAGGTGTTCTTGGTGAGGCATTATTACACAGCACCAAATGAAACCTGAGAGGCAGGAACAGCAGCCCCGTTGGGGTTTTCACAGATGACAGACGTACTTTCATTGTTGGCGTAACCGTTATTTGTTGGGCTTTGACACTGCAGTCCTACAGATGGGAATTAGCCCTTTGATGCGTACAGCCATACTGGCATGTCTATTGTTGTCTTTTTGCCAGTGACTAACGCACCGTGCGTCAGAGAATTCACTTCACACATAAACGCAACCGTCTTTCTTTTCCGCTTCGCCTTGTGGCTTTTATCAGACAAAAAGACATGCAATATAACTACAAACAAATGGATCGAGAATGGTATTTTAAAATAAAGTATAGAGTGGCTGAGCCAGACGAAATTAGGTAGTCGCCTACCACTGGCTGGGAATCAAACCTCGATCCGTAGAATGGCAAGCACACGCTCTACAGTGCTACACCACGGACCTCTACCCCCTTAACAATGGTATATCAGCCCCTGTGGAGATCAATATTGTTGACAAATTAGTAAATTGTGATTAACAACATCATTTGTTCCAGGTGTATGATAAGTGTGTGTGTGTCTGTTTTATCTTGGGATCACTTTTGAGTTAGAAACACAAACCTGGCCAGGTGTAACCACAGCTTCTGTGATTGTCCAAATAAAATACGTTACTGTCATAATGTCTGGGTGCAGTCTTGCGAAGGTAGAAACTTGCATTGAGATGAAATACGAAAGGCGGAATGGCCTGCGTTTGGCGCCACAGTCCTGTTCTTGTAATCTAATGTTCTTATGTGGTGAGGATGTCCACAGACACTCCACAAATGGCTTTTGGTCTCTGTTTGGCTCAGTCAGTGTGATGAAGCAGATTGTTAGTAAGGCTGTTCTCACTGCGAACAATATCCGATATTTTTTTATCCTTGAATACAAATCAATCGTGGACAAAACAAAACCCGTTTCATTCCGCAGTTAATGAAATAAGATGGAAAAGCGCAGATCGGCTGGAGCCGTCAGTGTTCTTGTTGCTAAATTGGAGCGTGAGGCTAACGAGAGGAATTTGTAACTGCGATGATGCGGCAGCACCGCTGAGTGAAACCAATCATCCGTAAGCGATGGCTTTTACAAACAGAGAGGCCCAGTGAACATTGTGTTCATTAGTGCTTCATCTCACGATACGCTGCTGCTTCTGTCTCCGGAAAAACAGCTGCTTTGTGTGTGCCCAGAGTGTGTCTGGACCAAGAGAGAACTACAGTGTAGATTACAGCTTGGATCGATCTGATGGCTGTTTTACATTTAAAGTGTAACATTCATTTTGTTTTAGTTTTATTCTAATGTACTTTTGTACAAAGTTATTAGCCAAACTATATGATATGATAAGTCTTTAGACTTAAGCTTTACTGTTTCTCTCTGAAGTGCTTAGAGTTGCCTAAGAATTGCTGGAGGGCAGTATGAACCTGTGATGTGAAGTAGTCTTCCGTCATGCTTTAGGGAAATTACAAAGCCCTTTCTGGACCGAAACGCGTTGTGGAAAATTCCGTCAGTGTTGGGTCAGGATTGGGCAATCTGGCGCTCAGCAGTTACAGATGGAATGCCAGAGCGTTTAGCAGGCAAACGGCTGGCTGGCCAGCACTCTGTGATCCACCCACAGGGTAGGTGAACCACAAGCACTAGCACTCTGTCCGATAGGAGTGGTTCCACGAGGCCAGATCCTGGACAAGGGTCCCTAGAACCTTTCCATATTACCACAACAAACGTCTGAAACGCTCAATTAAGCAAATTTCTTTTAATTGCTTATTTTGTTCAATTGGCCACCCTTTAAGAGTATTTCAAACTGACTGAACTCATAGATCACTGAAACCTGTCACTACCTGTCAAACCTGTCTACAGCAAGACAGTGTGCTGTATTGCCTACCAGGAATCTGATCGGCTGCCTCTGTTGCTAAGCTACCGTGTGCAGTTTTGTCACGCCTGTGCCCCCCCCCACCCCCTCTGTAGGGTACCCTCCACCGCAACCATCCTGGGACGGTACCGCCTTGCCATGACGGAGCCAGACGACCCCCCCGTCGCGGCCACGGGGGACAGCGGCGAGGCGCAGGCTGAAAACGACACCTCCTTCCCCCTGTCCTCACTCGCCAACCTTTTCGAAAGCGAGGAGGGCCCCACCCCCACCCAGGAGCCCCCCCGGCCCGGGGACAACCGGCAGAACCTTCGCATGAAGTTCCACGGAGCCTTCAAGAAGGGCATCTCCAACCCCATGGACCTTATGGAGTCCTCCAACTATGAGCCGCCCGTGGTGGTGTGCCCCAAGAAGGCGCCCATGGACTCCCTCTTCGACTACGGCACCTACCGCCAGCCCAACAACCAGAAGCGGCGCAGGAAAATGCTGCCTCGAGGGTGGGTTCAGGGTCGTCCCTTGCGGGGGATTTTTGCGGGATACATTTGGACCCCTCCAAATGTATGAGGTTTCGAAAAATCCACGGGGTACGTTTTGGGTGAAAAGTATATTGGAGTCAATTGCTGCTGGAAGATTTTTGAATGTTTGGGGAAATGGTTTTGGAAATTTGTATTGGGTTGAGCTGCTGGCCTGTGCTCTGGAACTCACTCAGGCATGAACCAGTATCTGGAATTCTCTGTGAGGGTTTGATCCGAGCGTAATTAAACATGCGTAGATGTGGACTGCTGTTTCAAAATGTGTATTAGTGTATCAGTACCAGGTTTGCTGTTTGCAGAAGTTAAGGACTATCAAACAAGGGGAGTTTCTGGCCTTTTGGTGACCATACCCTAGTTCTGTCAGTTACACTATGTTCTTCAAAGAGAAACTGGGCTTGAAAACGAATAAGCTAAAAAAGATCTTGCAATGGCTCCTGTGCCCACGGAGATGTGAAGCGGGGTGATCGCACACATAAGGCACGTTGTAATAGGTGTGTTCGGCAGCCCATAGAAAGCGTGTTGTTGTCGCAGCCGGTGAGGTAATGTTTAGGTTTGTGGCGTGTTGCTGGCTCCCGGGCCGTTTCTGAACACACTGAGCTCTATTTATTGCACAGCGGAGGAAGGGGTGGTGGGGGGAGGTCGGTTCGGCTTGGCTCGGCGCGATCTGCGTTTGATTTGAACAGTGCCCCCATACAGTTCCTCTCCAACTGCCATCGGCCCAGCTCGCAGCGAAGCCGGTCGGGTGGAGGGGCGAGGGTGATGGGCTCTGATCTGCTTGAAGTGGCAGCGACTCTAAATGCAGCAGCAAGATGGCCAAGGTCATTAAAGCGAAGCTTTGACACACCCATGGGAAACCCTTTGGGGGCACTAACACTAATGCACTTATCCGTGGGCTTTTGGCTCTCAAACTGGTTGCCATGTGTTTGTGCTGTACACACACACAACCACACATACACATAAACGTAGATACAATACAATACATTCGTACATAACTGTTTGCATACTTAAAATAGTTTTTGTAATGTCTGTACGTAACCACAGCGTTCAATATCTTTCACCATTTTTTTGCCACCTAAAACACGATTCGGAAGGTTCCGTTTGAAATTCAGTTATTCCGATTTCAACAGTCCTCCCGGCTCCCAGATAGTATTTGCCTTCAGGAGTGTGACACATCTGATCTTCTGCTGCGCGCCCCATCACTGAACTTACAAGCTGTGCTCAGCTCCTCCGAGTGAAAATGCAAAACACTTTTCAATTACCCGACCTGTAGCTTCCAGGCATTGCTTTGCTGTGGGAAGCAGGGGCACCGCACGAGATGTTGAACTGAAAGCCAGCCTTTGGAGACCGTGAGAAAAGTGCAACCCCAAAAACCCCTTTCTTTCTTGAGCGTTGAGACAGCTAATGCTTATATTGTCATGGGGCCTCTTTATCCAGAAGAAGTGCTGAAAAACACACATTTATGAAGATGAGTCGCAACCCGATCCGGTCGCCTGGCGCTGGAATAGAAATGCACGCGCTAGCAGCTGGGTTCAGAGGGTGCGGGCTCTTGACAGAACGGGCCCTTTTCTCTTGCTGACGTTGCTGTGCATTGGCGTCTCCCACAGTAAGACGGAGGTAGAGTCGGAGAAGAGGCCGGCTCCAGACCCTCCGAAGGTGCTGAAGGTGTTCAATCGGACCCTCCTCTTTGACGCTGTGTCCAGGGCCGACACCGCGACGCTCCAGGGCCTGCTGGAGTACCTGGAGAGCCAGGAGAAGAGGCTGACAGACGAGGAGTTCAAAGGTAAGCTGATGGTGGCGGCAGCACTGTTGTGCCATATATCATTTCTACTGTGGGTCACATGCTTGTTTATACCGTAATATATGCCATTTAGCAGATGCTTTTATCCAAAGCGACTTACAGTAGTGAATGCATACTTTTTTCAGTACATGTGGTCCCAATGGGAATTGAACCCACAACGCCATCCTCTACCTACTGAGCCACATGGAAATGTGCCTAGAAGGTGACGTACAAAACCACAGCCAAACCAAAAATGAAACTATACATACCCAGTGTTCGAAAGGAATTCTGGCTAATTTCCCTTCAGGCAAACCTTTGGACACCGTGGTGCCAAATATGTGAAAATCCAGCCAACATGCAGATTCAGTGTTCTCAGCCTACTGTTACAGGGAAGGTCAAATTGGAAGGGCCTGAGAGCAAAGTGGTCCACATGCGCTTTGTCTGTAACACCTTCAGTTGCAATGAGCCGGACTATGGGAATGGCGCATTTCAAGAGCTCATTTATGTTCTTCTGAGTAACATTTCTGAACAAAAGTTGGGCACAAACAAGCTAGTGGAAAACGTATTAATGGCATTTGTCCCCTGTGGCTGTTATGTTTGCCTTTGTTGAAGGAATGTAGTGGAGAAAAAAAAAAAGCTATTTCAGGCCTTTTGTGAACAGGGGTGGGTCCAGGGGGAAAGCTTCCTGCGAGTTCTGGGTAGATGTGACGTTAGGTGCATCTCACAAGGAGCCGCCAGAAATCACAGCAAACTGTCTGCCCACAGAAGAGAGATTGAAGAGGGACAACAGAACCTCACTACTTTAACATCAATCGCAAGAGAAGGCCTGTCTGACCTCTGCGTTTGGCTTTACCTTTAAAAAAATAATGAAACAGCAGGATTAGAGTGGATATTCATTTCAGTTCTAAACAAGCTGGTTAAATGTACCCCAAAGTCACCCCCCGATGATCTCCCCCATCTCTCATCTGTCCCCTTTTTTCCCCCTCTCTGAACATGTCTTATGTCTCTCTTGACTCTCTCCTTCTTCACCCTTCCTCTGTCTGTCTGTCTGTCTGTCTGTCTCTCTTTCCCAGTCTCTCACCCGTTCTTTATGTACCATCTCCCTTCCACATCTGTCCACTTCCTACATGCTGTAGAATGTAGCAAAATGAAGAATCATGAAACGGAGATGTTCAATAAAGTGCCATTAAAAATGTATCCTCTCGTCCCTTTCCCCCTCTCTCTCCCCCCACCCCACCTGCGTCCAGAACCCTCCACAGGGAAGACCTGTCTGCCCAAAGCCCTGCTCAACCTGCACGGCGGTCGAAATGACACCATCCCCGCTCTGATCGACATAGCCGAGAGGACGGGTAACCTGCGCGAGTTTGTCAACACGCCCTTCAGGGACGTCTACTACCGGGGTGAGGCCCCGCCATGCGCTACGCTTCAAATCAAATCAAATGTATTTGTATATAACGCTTTTCACAAATTAATTGTCACAAAACACTTAACAGAGGGAGAACCCAGGCCTAGACCCACCTAAAAGCAAGCCTAAAGGTGACAGTGGCAAGGAAAAACTCCCTTGATAGGGAGAAACCTTGGGAGGAACCAGACTAAAAGGGGGGGAGCCCACCTCTTCTGGCCGGCACAGGGTGCATCCAAAAAAAGACCATATCATGGTCAGTACAAGGTGACTCAGGGCTGAATGACTTCATGCCTCCTGAGTTAGGTAGTCAGTGGGGGGTGGGGCTAAACCACGTGAAGGGGGTCCAGATCCAGGGACTGGGGTAGGCGTGGGGGTGAGGGTTGATGGGGGCAGCTCACACTTCTCGCAGGATCTAGGGCTCGGGGGCCCTCTACACCCCCCTCCCACACACACACCACCTTCCAGCTGCCACTCCACACACCCAGCACACAATCAGACTCATTCTCCCATAGGCGGGCCCTTCCTGGAAACCAGGATGTCTACCAGCTCACAGAAAGAGCTCACAGGTCCTGGGCTCATGTTGACTGTGTGTACCTGCTTTGTGAGCTCCACACGCCTGACCACGCCAGGACACAAGCTCCCTGTAGTCTAACTTGGGCCTCCGCCTTGTGGGGATGCCTTTAATTCTTAATGCCTGTGTGGAATTGCTAGATCTTACTTTTGCGTCATTTGACTCGCCGAGTCCGTCTTTGAGGACCGTCAGCTCACTGGTTTTCACATTCCTCATTCGGTTAAGAGCGGTTGGATTTCTCCGGTCATCTTCTTCACTATTCAGAATGATTTTTATTCATGATTTCACTGCACATTGAGAATCTGTCCTGTCATTTCCCGTTCATCTCCTATTACCCTGTTACATTGACCTTATGCTTCCTGCTTGCCAGGTTGTGAAACCTGACAGACGATGCATAACAAAGAGCCATCGACCGATGATGTGACTGTATTGAGCGCCACTTAACTTAACACGCGCTTTATGTTTGTTTTTGGCGAGCAGTGTGACGTAAAAATATAGCTGGAGACAGTATAGTGCACTGGTTAGGGAACTGGGCTTGTAAGTCAGAGGTTTGCCAGTTTTGATTCGCAGGCAGGGCACTGCCGCTGTACACTTGAGCAAGGTGCTTAACCTGAATTGCTCGAGAAAATATCAAGCTGTATAAATTGATAGCGTGTAAAAATGCAAGCCCTGTAAGTCGCTCTGGGTAAGAGCACCTGCTAAATGCTCCAAATGCAAATCTATTCCCAGCGGGTGTGAAGGGAGTGATGACACCTTGTCGTAGCAGTTGAATTTTCATTAGATTTGTTTTGCGAACATGATTTTTTTTGGCTGGTCCCTGAAACCTCTGTTGCTTTGTGTGCAAGATAATGGTTATTGGAGCATGCAGGTATTTTTGTTTCAGGTGATAGGGTAGCTTTTTTTGTCCTCATAGTCATCGTAGCTGTCATCTTTATGTTGAAATACCTGTCGTGGTTTGTTAGATGCTTGTTGAGGAAAGTGATGTTAGCTAGCTAGTGAGTCACACTAGTCACAGGGACACCTTTGAAGTTGATCACCGAGGCGGGGGAGGGATTTGTTGGCCCTTTTTGCTTATTTTGTTTTGGGGGAGGGGGGTGTTTGTTTGAGTTTTTTTGCTTCATCCCTCTATTATGTGGACTGCTTTGTATATAGTGGCTATGCTTTTGCTTAAATAAACCAAACAACGAGAAATGGGAACACCAAGAGCCACTGCCCTACATTCCTGCTGTGTGAAGCGGGCTAATGGCCTGGAGGAGGGCCTAAAAGGAGATGGAATTTTCCCCTTTGTCTGGGGGAGCCCTCCCTTGTTCGGCTGTACCCGGCGTGTATGTCGCCCGCTTCCTGACACAGGCCTTGTTTATTGGATTGTTTCGTACCTGTACACACGTGTGCGTTGCATCTCAAACCATCACGTCCGTTCGTGTGTATTTTGCTAAGGGAGCGGTTGGGTTTGGGCTTGTGTGGAACAGCTCTCCTGCCATCCTGCTGACGGTAGACTTTTTTAGGCCCAGGAGTAAGCACTCCTTTATTGTGCTTATGAGTGCGTGTTTGGGTTGGACGATAGCCAAACTCCAAAAATGACCATGGGTTCATTTGTGCATATCAGTGTTTGGCAATACTCCAAAATGTGAAAAGAAAATCATGTCATTTTGAATATAAATGTGAATTTGAATGGTTTAAATTGCACCAAAAAAGTTTGAAATATAATTGGACTGACAAACATAGAGTGAAGTAAGTGCAGAAGAGGAGAGAAGCCCAAAAGGGCTCGTACTAGAACATCCCTGTGCAAATTATTTACAAAATGTACAGTTCTAGTAACAATTTATGCATACATGTGATATTACAGTGTTATTGTTTGGGGATGGGGGTGACATAACTTTCAAATATCACAATATTCAGCAGTATTGACTTCAGCCAAGTCATGATGCAAATCTGACAGCCTCCTGAGATTCTGTACCACAGACAGTAGAACATTGATCCTTTCAACTTAAAATAGCAATAGCAAAAAGCAATCTGCTTTTGTCCCTTTGGTGATGTGCCCACTCTGTATAAGGGGAAAAGTGAAAAGTAATATATTCCATGTCCTATGTCCTGTATTGCGTTGATGGATCTTTGAGATAGACCCATCTTTGTTGATTCGATGAGGGTACAGCAGGGAGACCATGGCTGAAAGGCAGACAGTGATGCTAATGCTGATGGTGAGACACTGTCTGACGGGGCCCTGAGGGGGGTCCTGTTGCTTCACTCCTAACAAGTTGTCAGCTTAACTGTTGAAGACTTCCATAGTCCCGTCCACCACAGGAAGTCTATGCCCATAAAAGGAGAGGAATTATATACCATGGCCTCCATGGTAAATGTCATCACAGTGACTTTATTGCTTCTCAGGCAAGACCATAGACATTTGGCCATATTTTTGTGATGTTACCACGACAGCAGGTCAACAGGCACACATTTATCAGTTCAAATCAAGAGGGTAAAAGCAACTCTAAAACTCTCACTATGTACACATTGCCTAAAGCAGGGGTGGCCAACCCTGGTCCTGGAGGGCTACAGGGTCTGCTGGTTTTCGTTGTCATTCAGCTTAAGTGATCAATTAAAGAGGTTGATCACACAGTTAGCTCACCTCACCTGGCTTCCTGGGTCTGAACTGGCTGTGATTTTTAGGTGAAAACAAAAACCAGCAGACCCTGTAGCCCTCCAGGACCAGGGTTGGGGACCCCTGGCCTAAAGCATCCCCACTGTTCCTGGGTGTGGCTAATTTCTGATTGGTTAATGAAACCCTCCAATCAGGACTATTTCAGCAGTCGTGTAGTTTTGCCAATTTTTTGGGGAGTCACTTTTCAATAAAATATTATACAGTATTGTGACAAACCCTGGGGAATGTGGAGTTGTCACGAAACCAAGCCAGATAATTAACGAGATTCACAACCAAAGGAATGAAATAATCACTGGTATTTTATTATATTTCTAGGGAAAGGGAAAAGAGGAGAGAGAGTCACTTGGAGTTTTCCGGGAAATCCGTAATCCGTGAGAATCGTTGGGGCTGATAGCTGGGGTCGGTACACAGGCGCAGATTCTCACACGGTCCAGGGCGGATTTTCCAGTAGGGTAGTCAGACGTTCCAAGTTTGTTGCACAAAGTGGGTTCTCCTATCCAAACAAATGATCAAACACTTAATTTACACAGCACTGTATTCTTTTCTTCTTCTCTACTCACTGTCTTTGATTTCCCTTGCGGTACTCTCGCTGGCTGAGTGCCACGCTCTTTTTGCATGGTGCCACGTGATTCCTTTCAGGTGTGCTGAGATTTTGTGCAGCTCATGAGCAGGTCATATCAGCATGGGGTGGAGCCAGCATGGTGTGCTGAGATGGGCTCCCCCGTGCAGAGTGACGTGGATGAGCAGGAAGCCCTAGTTGGGGACTTGAGTGGGCATGGGGTGGAGCGGAGATTCCTTTGGTTCGAAACTGCGGGCAGAACCAACACCCAGTGGTGCCCTCTATAACCATTACAACTGATGGCAATCGGTTGGGCCGTGGTCCCTCATGAGTTGCCAGGGGGAGTATACGGATAATGTATGCAAACGATAAACCAATGTTCCCGGAGTTAAAATATCACAGCTCGGCGAGGGATCGCTCTCTTGAAGGCTAAACCACTTAAAAGCTCTCAGCAGTCACACTGCCACATACCTGGGCTCTAACCATTCCCCCCAGCACTCCCGGCTGCCACAGTCATATATAATTATAAAGCAACCAATGTTTCATTTATGCTGGCTAAACCAGTTCTCTCAGCAGGAAAATCAGCAATACTCAAATAAAGAAATTCATATTAGTGATCACTGTTCATTTATCTTATCAGTCTTAATACTCAAATTTGTCCTTTTTTAACATCTTATCAGTCTTAGTTTTTGTCCTTTTTGATTGTAACCATTGATTGCAACATTGTGCATTATGTGAAAGGCAAAAGAAGTGCAAATTAAAAATGAGCACAAGAAAAATAAAAATAATAAAAGTGAATACTAGGGAATATTGGACAAGAAAAAGAATGAAATGTCCCCATAACTTAATTTTCCAGTCCAAGTTAAAGACTTGGGTTATGAGTCCCTGAGCTCCAGTGGTGTTAATGGAGGCAGGAACTGCTTCGCGGTTACGAGGAGCACTATATTTTTACAACCGCCTCGGTAATAAAAAAAATTAACATTTCCTCTGTTTTCAGTACAATTGTTTGGCACAGGGTTTGCTTGTTTTTCTGGGAGCATGGCGACTTTGACCCTGCTGGGGTGCTGACATTCACGAAACAAGAAGATCTCTCCTGGACGGGACGATGGTCATTCGCTGACTGACGATGTCCTTGTTGCCGTTCCCTCTCCTCTCCTTGCGGGACGCTGTCGATGGCGGAGAGTGTTTTTTTTCGTGGGAAGTGTGACACGGACCTGTGATATACCCCCTCTCTCCTTGCAGGCCAGACCGCGCTGCACATCGCCATCGAGAGGCGCTGTAAGCACTACGTGGAGATGCTGGTGGAGAAGGGGGCAGACGTCCACGCCCAGGCGAGGGGCCGCTTCTTCCAGCCCAAGAACGAGGGCGGCTACTTCTACTTCGGTGAGTGGGTCCTCGGCTAGCCATGATTCACAGCCCCGCCTGGCTCACCTGTGTGTGGTCAGGCCCCCCCGCCTCACCCCAAAGTGCCCCACCAATATAAATGTATAAATGTACAGTATATTGAATACCATGCTCATATGATATGTCCCCACCAAAATATATATATATATTTTTTTGTCGTTGTAATAAATGTCTTTTTCCGATTTTCTCCCGTTTTTCTCCCAATTTGGTAGCCAATTACTGCCGCTATTCTTAGTTCAATCCCCTCCCTCGTAGTTTGCTGCCGTAGCCCTGTGACCGGCAGTGACAATAGCGAAGCACTGCCTCCTCCGAGACAGCACTCGTCGTGCTGTCGACTGTAATTCCGGCACCCCAGAACCACTCCTGTGCGCAGCAAACTGTGTGTCGGCTTCCCTCCCCCCTCCCTGGGGCGGACAGCCAATTGTCGCCCCGGCGGCACTCCCGGCCAGAGCCGACTCTGGCGATACGGGGAATCGAATTGGCCGTGGCCAGCGTCGGACGTTGAAACCACTAGACCATGCGGGAGGGCGCAAAATATATATATTTAACCCCCCCCAATTAACCATTTCTGCCGCTGGGCCTGGGTCAGGCGTAGGCCAACCCTGGAAAACAGCATCACCCCATCTCGTTGGAACCTTCATCGTGTTATGGTACCGAGTAACATGCATCGGTTCTTGTGCTGAGTGTGTGTCGTTTGAGGCCTTCATTAATTTGTTGAAGATTCGAGAGAGGCTGAACAGTTGCAGTATCTGGCTCCCTGGTGCGATGGCTGTCAGACACTCGCCCAGTGCCCACCTGGCACCCAGCGCTGAAATGAAGCGCAGGACGTAGAGCCGGGCGGGGCTCACAGACAGCTCGGCGAGCCTCACAGCTGACGTGGAAATCTGTGTAACCACCAATAAAATGGATTTTGCAGTAATACTTCCGCAGTTACTGTTCTGCGGTGTCTGCATCCACAGACATGTTCCATTTATAGGTTCTATTTATAGGTTATTTGGTGCTCTGCTGGTTGTTACAATCTGGCCGCGCAGGCTCTGATCTCAAATTAATGGTTTCCATTCCCGGTCTTTTCGGTTGTAATTTTCCATGTTCGTTCATGGTGCTTTTCCAGACTTGATGAGGTAATGTCACAAAAAAAGCTGGAAGAGCCTTTCACTAATGTGTTTTTATGACTGTCGGTTGATGTTCACATTTATATTTAAAAAACAGATGTGCTACTGGTCATTTGGACTGAAGTGCTTTGTTTTGAGGCAGGGTTCTTTAAATCACGGTCCTCGTGGGCCGAGCACTGCTGTTTTCCACCCTCCCTTTACCTGGGAGTCAGGTGTGAAGGCACTCTGGCCAATCAGCTGCATTTAATTGTTCAATTAACTACCTGAGAGAAAGGAAAACCAGGAACGGATTTGGATTCGTGGGCCAGATTTGAGGAGCCCTGCTTTAAGTAATGCTTCACGATAAAGTATGGAGCACCTATTTAAGAAATAGGATGATAGTTCTCAGAATACTGAACACTGAGGCACTGCTAGGAGAGTACTGAAGCCTGAACTTCCAAATGGCGCTTGTTTGCTGTTTCCTGCTGGAACACAGTGTACACACTGCCATGGCAGGGTGAGGTGATACCCAATTGACTGTACTTTATTCTCCTGAAGAATGAGGTGTGAAGTGGAATAGCTGAGGTAAACATAAACTGAATTTGGTGAATGGTGGCTCCCTGAAATTAATTAGGAAATGAGATCACTCATTAAATAAAAAGGCCTGAACAAGAAAGAGTGTACGCCCTTCACTGAAAGGTGCTTCTGTGTCTCCTATGAAAACGTGCAAGCAAATATGCTCCCTCTCATAGTCCCTGGCACATTGCGCGCGCACGGGTTGGTCTCTCTCTCAGTCCCTGGCCCGTTGAACACGCAGAAAGGTGGCTGAAAGGACACTGGAAACTCCTGGCTCCACACTGCCCTCTGCTGTCTGGAGAGCTTAATGCGCTTCCTTAGTGGACAGAGGTAAACCTCAGCTCCTCTCTGCCCGACCCCACACCACACAAAGGCTTAGTCGGCAGAGCAGCTCATCCCCAGGCCATCGACCCTCAGGTCCAACCACCCACTCCTTGAAATGACTCACTTCACTGAACGCGCCAGACAAAATAGCTGTTATCATTTCCCCAAATGCTCTTTTTGAGCTTATAGTTTCGTCGTGATATTTACATCCTTAACTTGCTGGTAATGATTTTCATTAGGGTTAAACTACAGCTGCTGTCAATCTTGGGTCCCTCTGCAGCCAAACATGACCGTATGAGTAATTTGTTCTGGAGCTTCGCGGTGCGCTGAATGAGAAGCCGGCGGAGTTGACAGCTAATATGATTTAGTAATCATGCAAAAACACACCAAGGACCCGTGCAAATTGATGAAGAGAAGCGTTTCTATGTGAGGTGACAGCGCAAAGTAATCTGTCACCCATGGCAACGGCTCAGTCTGAGCCTGCCCCCGCTCACAGTGGCAGCCGGGAGCTCCGGGCACCGTGATTTGGACGGACCATTGCTCAAACATCCGTCTAAAGCGGCTTTCGCAGCGGGGGAAACGAAACCGGATCGACTGTTTCTTTTGTCTCAACGGGCCGGCCTGACAGCTAAAACGCGCTCACTCAGGCTCTCGGCCTGACCTGGCTTCGTGCCAGACTACCTCCGGTGTACCATACTGTTGCGGATTTGAGTGCGGCATCGGATCGCACGCTCGCTCGCTCATTATAGCCACCCTGCTTGTGTGCGTTATAATTAACTTCACCTCTTTTCTAAAACGGAGTTGCAGTTGTTCCCAGTTGGGCTAACTACACAGTATTAATTCTGATTTTGCACAAGCAAATGAACAACATTATTGGGTCATCTAATTAATTAGGGCTGTAGTTGTATAAGCAGGTCTTAAATAGCTGTTTTTCTATCTATACCACTGCACAGAGAAAATGAGCATATGTGACTACACCAGTGGTAAAATTATAATTAGTTAGCTCTGTATATCAAGTAATGATACCATAAATAATGTTTGACAGAGCCAACTAGCTTGCTTATTCATTCATTATAATAACTATTGTAGCTGTTTTATTTAGCTGACTGTGTTGCATGTGATACTCTTTTAACCCTAAAAGCAGGGCTGGGATCAATTCTATTTCCATTCTGTTAATTCAAGAAATGAATTCAAATTCAAATAATGTTCTATGAGGATTGTTCAATTAATTAATTGAATTACCATTCATTTCCTGAACTAAATGAATTGAATAGGAATTGACCCCAACCCTGGTAAAGAGGTAACTACCTTTCTCCCATTTTCTAGAAATCTATACAAGCACAGGAGACAGTTATAAAAACGCAACCCTCATCATAAGTATCGATAGATGAACAAATCTACTGTATATTCCATAATTTAAAACTTTAAAGCTGGATTATCTTCAGCTCGTTAACCAACCCCAGCAATAGAAACACTGCAGTCGTGACGTTTATGTGGGGATCAGAATTGTGACCCATGTGTTTGTAGCCCCTGTACCACCACTGACTTTTCACAGGGATGCCAGTTCTGCTCCACACTGTCCTGTGAATCTGTGAAGCCTGCTGCTTGTGAACTATTTACTTGTTTGGGGGCTTTTAAAGAAGACAGGAAGCTGAAAGGA